>VWZF01003546.1:263406-660754 GCA_013396755.1 Sclerurus mexicanus | reverse complement strand
CTGCAGGGGGATGTTGTGACCCAAGGGCAGGACCTGGCACTTGGCCTCCTTGAACTTCATAGAATTGGCCTCAGGCCACTGATCCGGTTTCTCCAGGAGAGTGCTGCGAAAATGGTGTGAAAGGAAAGAAACCCAAACCCTCCAAAAAGCCCCAAAACATTTTCCTGTGTGTCAGGAAGCACAAGTGTTACCACGCGACCTGAATTGGGATGCTGGCACTTTGACCACGGGCTATTGGAGAAGAATTATTGGGTTTTTTTCAATCTAGCAGACCAGGAAATAGGAAGAATCAACTCATGAAATCTAAAACTCCCTAGGAGATTATCATAATAGTCCCTCTGGTCCTATGAATTTAATAGAGTTTTCTGGCCAGTGACAAGAGCATAATTCAATACAGCAGGATTCTCACATTTGAGGGGTGAAATGAAAGGTGTGAAAAGAGGTACTGACCTCGTCTTCAAGACTACACTGTACCTATTCCTCAGGAAAACAGGGAGACTAATGCAATACTTCTGTTGTTTAACTACAGTTTCAAAATAAGTAGTAAATTTTGAGTTTGGCACGTTTAATTTTTGTTAGTAGAGGAATAGCTGAAAACAGAAATGACATTATGTTTCATTGCATTTTTTTATATTGGTTTTTGGGCTTTTGTCATTCTTCTGCTGTTTGGAAAATCACCATATTTTGCCTCCCTGATGAAATTCAGGTGACCAAAGAGCAGCTCATTATCCATTGGCACATAAGTGGCTGCCCTTTTCCCCCCACATGGTGAGGTTCTATGTACACAATTTCTCTCCCAAATTGGCAGTGACAGAAATGAAACCACCAATGCAGCTGAAAGCGCTCTTTGCCCATTGAGTGGATATATTGTCTTCTCAATCCATTTTTGTGCCTGGTGGTTGTATCTGTTCATATCACAGATTTAGCAGACAGATGCTCCGCCATCCAATCAGTTGAGTTTGCAGCGACAGAAAGAAAAACCCAAACACAACAAAAAAAAGTCAGGGCTGGAGTGCTAGTCCTGATTTTTCTGACTAAAACCACAACTGCAAACCAAAGTTTTCCCTAATTGTGTCATTATCACTTATAATTATTCTGAAATTGCATCTTCTAGCGATCATCTTTGGTTTGAGGGAGCAATATTTTCTGGGTTTGTAGGGTGATGAGTTCCACGCATTTTTTTCCTGAGATCAAGACAGATGGCATACAAATGAGGGAATAAACTGACCTGCTAAATAACATGACGTGAAATTTAGCGTTTAAATTCCCATCTGGAATGCCTTTACACTCAAATAGTCTTCCGGGGTTCGGGCATGGATTTCCTCCAAGTGCTGCACATTTCGGAGCCTGCAGTGTAATTCTGAGTCCCTGGCAATGGGCTGGGGTGTGCACATGGCTGCTCAACTGCTCCTGGAACCTCAGGGACCACAGAAGGCAGCAATTACAGCCCCTCCCAGGGTGCTTGTTGCCTGGGGCTTTGAGATTTTATTGCTATTGCAGAAAGCTGCAACCCAGCCTTTNGTGTTATCACACTCAGATTTCTCTTACAAACAACCCTGATAGTGTTATCACACTCAGATTTCTCTTACAAACAACCCTGATAGTGTTATCACACTCAGATTTCTCTTACAAACAACCCTGATAGTGTTATCACACTCAGATTTCTCTTACAAACAACCCTGATAGTGTTATCACACTCAGATTTCTCTTACAAACAACCCTGATAGTGTTATCACACTCAGATTTCTCTTACAAACAACCCTGATAGTGTTATCACACTCAGATTTCTCTTACAAACAACCCTGATAGTGTTATCACACTCAGATTTCTCTTACAAACAACCCTGATAGTGTTATCACACTCAGATTTCTCTTAGAAACAACCCTGATAGTGTTCTCACATGTGGATTTTGGCAATCCCTGAGATTTCATTCCCTTTTCCTTTGCTGTAAGCAATGGAGATGCCCCTTAAAATAACCCAAATCCTGGTGACTTTTCTCATAAATCCATTATCCTCTCTGCTAATCCAATCACCATCTATATTGACACATGAACTTTGCTCCAAATGGCTTGATGGAAATCACAGGTAAATAGCCAACATGTCAGCTGCTGAGGGATTGTGGAATACGCCAATGGTAACATGGGAAAAAAATAAATAACCCCCCATTTTTTAAACAAAACGCAAAGTATTTATAAATACAGTGTTTCATCTGACAACCTCTCATTATCACTACCGACATTCAGGGCTTTGTTTCTGCAGATTTCAAACTTTAAAATGCTATTGTATATATCAAAATGATATTCCTTTTGGGAATGCAGCACATTCAGACTTCTTGCTTCCTGTTTTTCCACAACACTGGTGGCATTCCCTAAGCTATTTGCTGGCATCAGGACTGACTGCTTGGGACAAATATCTCAGCGCGGTGTATTTGCCATGCAGGGACACTTGTGTGCACAGAGCACACACCCCTAACGCCTGGTATAGCCAGATGTTGCTGTGCTAAAATAAAAGAAAGCAGTAAGTGTAGCAAACCAAAATCCATTTAGAATTATCCGCGAGCAAAACTCCCCAATCCCCCAGCACTTAGCTCAGAAAAAGTGTTTTAATACCTGCTTTGCTCTAATTAGGTTGGACTCGTGTTTGCATTTGGGATTTATGTGGGAGATATTTGCTTTCCGTATTGTCAGAGGTTGTAAAGAATGGAAAACAAATATCAGCTCAAACGTGTCTGTCAGGAATGTTGTATCTGCGTTAAATTATAAATCCACAAGGTTCTTCAAGGACAGCTCCTTTAGGTTTTGAAGTGGAATTTAGTAATTGGCTTAATAGCTAAGATTTTACCATCAGTATCACGTGATCAGTCAGCATTATAACTATAGACATAAAAATAATGCTCTTAATGCATATTTTTGGCATAGCTGTACCTTTATTTAGGTAATTTACATGTTTTCGTCACACTTAGACCTTTATGAGGGTTTCTGTGCCTGCCAGGCTCTCCTTAGTGTTCCTGCAACCCACAAACCTGTTTTCACTGGAGTCAGTGAATTGCCAAGAAATGATAAGAGGACACATCTGAGGTCCTGGGATCTGTCCCACACCATTGGCCCTAAAAAGAGCCAATTTACGAGCATCCCTTGCTTAATTCCACGACTAGCGGAGAGTGTCTGGATTGCAGCTCCCGGTTCTGGTGTCTGCTGTTCACCGCAAGGCTGTCTCCAATTATCCTGTGTCTATTTTGTTCTTGCTTTGCCTCCCCACCCCTCACATGCTGTTTCCCACACAGCAGCTGGAGAAGGACACAGCTGTATTGTCTTTGTGAGCACAGAATTCCCCAGGGCCAGCTCTTTCCCACACTGGTTGTTAAGGAAGTCTTTGGGCTCCCTATAATGTCTAATTTGGAGATGAGTCAATGAGCAGAGTATACCACGTGCAGAGATCGCTCTGTGGAGTCGGCTCCGCTCTCAGGTTGCTGTGCCGGTGCAAAACAACCTGTTAAACACCGCGGCTGAGAGAAATCTGTGTCATTTTGCTGTGGAGCTCCTGCACAGAGAGTCCCTTGCCGGGCTCCACGGCGTGCTGAAACCCTCTCACCCACTGCGGGACGCCTGCTGAGCTTTGAGAGCCCTTGTTTATTCCCACGAGGGGCAACCGTGGGGTTTCTGCAGCCGTTTCAAGAGCATAATTTGCGAATATCAAAGCAGAGCTAACTACTGTGATTTAGATTCTCCCCCAGTTAAATTCACTGGCTTCAAGGAAAATGTGTCAAGTTACAGCAGAGGAGCTCTCTGCTCTCTTTAATCAGAAATTTTCTCAGAAATTGTTGCTTAAAGGTGAACATGCCTCTCTGTATGCAGAGAGACACTAGAAAACCTATTCATATCTTTATTTATGCCCAGGCCTTGAGTCCTTCTCGTGTAGGTATGACCTGCAGTTCTCTCTCCGTGTCTGAAGGGGAAGACTCTTCTTCCTAAAAATGAACTAAATGGTGCAAGTAGGGCATTGACATTGGTTTGTCACTGGGATATTCAGTCCCCACATCTCCCTGCTTTGTTTCCTTTCCACTATTATGGTGCAAAACTCTTCTAGTTAATCCACAGAGGTTGTCTAAAGATGTAGAAGAACCTCACAGGCAGCTATTAAAAACATATCGTGTCCTTAAATCTGAACAATGCTCACTGGTGCTGCACTAGGAAGAGTAGATGCAACGCCAGCTGCTCCCACAGTGACACATTCAGCTCTTTCAGCTGGTTTCAGGTGGACCTAAAAATAAAAAGCAAAGTTAACCCTTGTACAGAAGAGTGATCTCCATCCACTCCTTCCCAGCAGGGTACAGTGCCCTGTGTGCCCCTGAGCTGGGGTGCCTGCACTGGCCTGGGGGGCACAGGGGACAGGACACGGGTTGAAAGGTCCGAGGTGCTACGAGCTCCAGGCAAGAGGTGCCCAGGTGGGCAAGGGCAGCGGTGCTTCCTGCAGGACGTGCTCCCTGCAGACCTGGCTCTCCCAGGAAGCTGTAGGAAGTCTCCAGGAACAGAGAAGGAAGCAGGTGTCCTCATTCTTTTGAAGCAAATCTTTTCAAAGTCGAATTACGGACTGTGACAAAAATGTTTTCTTTTCATCAACTTTTAAATCTGCTTTCTGCTGCTTTTCAGTCCAGTTGCAAAAGCATTCAAATGCATTAAAAAGGCAACGTGGCCGTTTCTTCAATGGAGCAAAGGTGTTGGAGGCGTGCACGGAGTGGAGAGTTCTGAAGAGTAAATTACGGTAATTAAAGGATGTTTTTGTTGGGTAGCTTTGTGTCAGTGACTGCAAGGAGCAAGAGTTATCTGAGGTGCACACGGATCCACACGAGATCACACGGCACAGAATGCTTTTTCCTGATACATTTCTTATCAAGGGCTTGAGACCTATTGATCCATGTCCCTTTGTTTCATTCTCCTCGTGGACGCAAGTAAGCGTATTTTAAAAAGCATCAAAGTGTGTAAGAATCTACCAGGGGCTGATTTCCAATGCTAGCATGACTCCAGAATGGAAAGGCTGCTGCAGCAGCTGAGTCTGTGCTCCTGAAGCCCTCGACACCTGTCCCAGAGCACCACAACAGCCACCTAAATGCTCACGTTGGCAGTAGGGGGTGGCATGTCCCTCACTGCCTGCTGTGAACTGCAAAACCAGCTGAGACACAGATGAAAAGGGACAAAAGTGCTCTGTGGACAACGCAGCAGGTCATTCTCACCTGCCGAGCTCAGCTGGGGGGGCACAATTAACAGAACACCTTCCAAACCGAGCCAGACTGCAGTGAAATGAGCCACGCTCTTGTAGCTGGGCTCTGACTTGAGGAATTCAGCAAGAAAGACTTCTGGAATATTTCCTCCCACCACCCCCCCAGCCCGAGGAAAATGCGTTCTTCATCAGGGTTAAATATTTTTCTCCCCCCTTTTTTTTTTTTTCTCCTTCCCTGCCCCCAAATTGACTCATCCATCACTAGAATCAATATGAATGCAAAGATTTTGGTGGATTTGTTGTCATGGAAACCACTTCTCCTCTCTGATATCCCTTACAGGCTTTCCAGATCTTTTCTTGCCTTTAAATTACCATTCTGTCCTACATTCTGAACACACTGTCTTTTAATTCCACGTTGTGAACTTCATTTGAAAGCAAAGTGTGCACAATCCCAGCAAAACCAACAGCCAGAAGGTGTAAACCATTCCTTGCTGGAAGAGCGAGGGAATACCGAGGATGGTCCTGAAATGGCTGCTTAGGAAAGGGAGGCTCAAAGTGCACATTATGATTTCTGTGAGACAGGCTTTACGTCCCTCTTTTCTCTCAGGAGCTGCTTTGTTGCCCAGAGAAAGGCTCATTTTGTGCTTAAGGCAGTAAGGCATGAAATTAGGATCCAGACCGGTTAGAATTACTCACATAAATAAAGTTTGCAGGGTTTAATCCTTCGAGTCCCCTCCTATATTTCCACTTGTCACTTAGGTTTTTTCTAGCTTGACTGTACAGCACAGGAAGGTAATCCAGACATCAGATATGCTGGGACACCGAGATGCTGCAGAAGGCACCAAGATCAGAGAGAAAGCTCTGTAAAAATATAAGGCTGCATCCATAACCATCTGTCATGTCCAAGCCCCAAGCCAACTGCATGTTTCATTAGGACACCACACCAAACTCCTACGTTTTTTGTGCCAATTTACAAGTTCTGTTGGAGGAAGCTTTCCTAGAAAGCCCAAGAAGTTTAGAAACACATGGTTCCTATTTCAAGTGAATGCAATCTGTGCTCTTAACATCATGAACACTTATAAAAAGCCGACTCAACAAGGACCCACCATCTCAGCAGTGTAATTCAGGAGAGGATGAAGAAATAGAATTCCAAAAAAGTACAGTTTATAGTAGTATGGAGAGTAGAGGAGCTGGCAGGAAGACAGGTTTGTGGGGAATTTGATGTTCAGTGTCCCTTTGCCTTGCTGTTCCCCGCTGGCCCCCACTCAGCTGGCTGAGACCTGATTTGTTCTGCCGGCGTGTTTGCATTCATAAAGTCCTCAAATAGTCATAATTTCCCTGCAAATAAACTCCAACCTGGGTCCTGCAGGAGATTTATTGGCAACGTGCCTTTGGAGAGCGCTTTAAGAGTAAATCATGACCTCCTAAACAGCTGAAAGCAGAAGTCCAACAGGTCTGTTAATCCTCTGAATTAATACTTTGGGAGAAAGAAACAAGCTGCAATTAGTGAGTCAGCGAGCTGCAGACATTTCTCTTCTATGTGTAAGAAAAATGAGTTTAAAATACTTAAAGTCAAGAATTCCTTTTTTTAGCCCCCTTTAAATTAAAGAAATGAGACCTTAACTTCAAATTCTGCCTTTTTTGTTGGGAGCATTACACTCCATGTCCACCTGTTGAGGATTTGTTGACTCAGTACTTCTAAACCCATTTATTGGGTCAGGGGTGTTTGGTGCTGAAAGGAAATGGGTTTGGTTCTTTCATTCTATAGTGAATATAAAGAGTCAAAAAATAAAGTCACCACACTTGCACTTTTGCCTTCATTTGCCTGTTTATTGACCTGGGAAAACGTGGATCACCCTGAAATCCTGAAAAGAAAATAAATTTTAAAATAAATCTCTAAAGGAAGGGAGGCGGGGGGGAAAGGGTAGCAGCAAATGCAAAAGGATAATTCTCCAAATAGAAGACAGAGTCTGTTCCAGTTATTTTTGTAAGGGGTTGATTGCAATTTGCATCCTGCTCAACCAGCATCTGCCATCAGCAGTGCTCAGTAGTCTTTTTTTTTTAAATTTTTTTTATTTATTTTGTTTTTGCCTGTGAATGTGGCTTGATGACATTTCCTTCCCAAATCCTTGCACAGTGATCCTCCAGCCTCCTCCTTAGACCTGAACATGCCACGCCACAAGGAGCAGGGGATTTGCAGCTCCTGTTCCTACCACCACACAGCTGTGGCCTCAGGTTGCCTCGCCGGGGCTGTGGTGTCGACCCCTCAGAGCCTGAATTATTGAATATTATTGGGAAATTGTATACCCTGGGGAATACACTTGGGAAGTGGGAGTTCTGTGATGCAGAATAGCGTTTTGCTTTATCCTCTGCAGCGAAAGGGATGACGGATGGGGAAGAAGAGGGAAAAAGAAATCCCCCTGAATCCCACACTTTCCTTTCCACATTGCATTCCAGGCTTACAGAGGCAGTCCTGGAGAGCAGAGAACAAAGCACTGCTGGGGGACAACCTGCCAAAGATACCTCCACACCCTTTTGGGTGAAGGGGATGCTGCTCCCTGGGGGACAACCTGCCAAAGATACCTCCACACCCTTTTGGGTGAAGGGGATGCTGCCCCCCCCGAGACTGCAGAAAGTCACCCACGCAGCAAACAGATCTACAGTTTGCCTGAAAGCAATGTTTGCATTTTCCATTCACTGTTGAGAAGCAGCATCGTTCCCACAGTGCCTTAAACTGCCAGCGAGCTGCCTCCTGGCAGGGCAAACAGGGACAGAAAAGCATCATCCTGCCAGCATATCTGCTGTTCCCGTGCAGTTCCTTTCTTTAACTCTTCTTGCTTGCAGAGAGTAATTAGATACAGATGTTGGTTTTGTTTATCCATTTGCCTTCTAGTCTTGCTCAATGTATTTTGATGACTGACAGAGGGAATTTCATCTTTCCTCAGCCATTAACGAGAGTCAACCTGTAATTTCTTTCCCCACAATCCCCAGGAAGGTGCACGTGCACCTTCACTCGCTCAAAGGCCAAATAGTTCTGGTCGGAGAATAGCACTGAGACACAGATTTATCCTGAGAATCATGTTACTGGGAATTTATACTGCCTGGAAGTTGCTGACAAGGAAAGAAAACCCTCCAGCCCGTGTAAGTCAGCAGGTGCTAGAGCAGTGCCTAAGCTGGAAAAGAGACGTGTGTCCTCAAGCCCCTTCCAACACTGGCTGCCACATCAGAGAAATGGGGCTGGATTTAGGCAAACACTGCTCACAAGTGGTTATCCAGAGAGTGTAGCTGTGGAGGGGCTGCTGCACTCGAGGAAAAGGCAACGGGCAAAGTCCTGTTAACCAGAACACGGTGCAGAACTAACCACAACCTTTCACAGCCAGGTAATAACCGGACCGTTTGCATTTGTTTTAAATGGCAGCTGAAAACGTGAGCAAGGCTGATATGCTGCCCGTTTCAACGCACTCTGCTGGTGGGCGAGGGCTGCTTTGTTGAGGAGAAGGAGATAAAAACGGCGAGGGGCCATAAGCAGTACTGAAAGAATGACTGGTGGTCTGACAGCGGGGATTTTGCTAATGTAAGTAGCATATTATGCTAAAAGGAGATAGCAGAATTCTGTGCGCCCGCCTGCAGTTCAGCCGGCGATGAGCACGTGTAGCTGCAAATCCGATTTAAGTGTGGCAAGTAAACTGCTAAGCTTCAGGTACCTGGCTTTTGCAATGCTGATGGTGAAGCAAAGGGTTTATGGACAGGAAGAATCAAGGGAACAGGACAGACTGCACCTTGACGGGGAAGGACACCAAGGTGTGCATTTTCTGTTAGCGCTAATGGGACTCTCTTGTCTCATTCTGCACGCACTGAACCGGCACAGCTGAAGCAAGAAACACTGTTTGTAATTGGGTTTTGAACCAGCACAGCTGAAGCAAGAAACACAATTTGTAATTGGGTTTTTCCAGGAGGAGCAAAAAAAAAAATAAATCTGAAATAAAAGCAAAAAAAAAAGGGAAATAGAATATTTTTACACTTCCCTCATGACGCAGAAGCAATGTTTATCCAACGGGACAGAAGACGAGGATACGGGATTCTCAATTTAAATCAAGAAAATGCACCGTCCCAAACAGTGGGTCTGTGGAAAAACAGAGCACAAAACAACTGCAGGAGAGGTGTTCTAGGGGAATTTATTTGAAACTGCATTTCACTTCAATTATGCACTCAAAGTATCTACCACTTGTCAACTCTTGTTTCAACTCAGCTGCAAACAGGGATTGGTAAAGAAATAATTGCAGAAGAACCGGCTTTCTGCCCTGAGCAATAGTTTCTATCTTCTAGCACGCAGACATGGATAGCAACTGGAATAATCACTACTTAATGCAGCTAAAACAGCTCTGCTTGGCTGCTCTGGCCACACTCAGGCACAGAAACGCCCGGAGTAAGTCTCACAGGTTTGTGATCCGAGCCCTGGGTCGGGGCTGCCTTAGGCACGCTTGTGTGCCGGGGGAGAGATGTGCCTGGTTGGCACGTGGCTGGTTTTGGGTGTCCCAGGAATTACGTGTGCATCTGATACCACCGTTCCCAGCAGATCTGATGGTGCTCCACGTAGCAGAGATGAAAGGGAGCTTGAGTTTCTCCACGTTGCTGGGGGGGCCTTTCCACGCCAGCCTGGGTACCCCTCCCAGCTCCACCAAACTGTTGAGGCACAAGCATTTAAGGAGTGAATAAGAGGTGAATGTGCCAGTTGGTGTTCCCTTTAGTGTCAGTCACTATTATATGTGACTTTAACTAGTGTTAGCAGCTTAATATGGTTTAGGTTAATGAGCCATTCAGTGAGATCCAGCTTTCCGGTTTGTTGGGTTGATGAATTAATCACCATTACTTAAAGCTCCTTGTTTGCATTGGAAGGCTGATGGCTCCCAGTGGAGCATCTGGAGGGCTTGTCTACACGGTGACTCACTGTGGCTTTAAACTGTAGCCCAGGAACAGGTAGATGCATGTGAATTACTGGTACACAGCAGCTCATACCTATCGAACACCATACAATAGTTCTGCTTATTGCACCAGTTTTCTTTCTGGAGGAGTTTGGAAATTGCTCTATAAACCTTAGCAGCAGAGTTTCAAATTCAGCGTAGTGCAGGTGGCTCTTGTCCTTTATTTTCCTTGCATGTCTCCCTTATTAACTCCACCCCTTTTTCCAGTTGAATTTCTTTTCCCAGTGGAAACAAACAATCAACACCCACCCCCACCCCCCCCCTTCAAATACTTGAAATAGATCTGGGTTTATTCTGAGAAATCAAATACTAGAAAAGCTGGGTATGGCACAGTACAGAAATCCCACAGAGGTTAATGTGGTCCAACATGTTAAAGGGAGGGAGAGTAGAAAAGCATCACAGGGGGTTGAACTTCTGGGAAGTCTGTTAGAAGTTTTCAAGCTGGACAGAGGAATCAGTAGTAGATTTCCTACTGAGACTGAACTGTTCCCAGCTTATCCTGTTGTGGAACACACACCTCTGACTCTAAGAGAAGGAACTGAAAAACAAGCTTAGGCATGTTGTTTGCAATCAATGGGACAGGTCTGACATCAAGCTGGGAAGTGAGCTTAGCAAGTCAAGATCTGCGGGTCCATTGCCTGGCACAGGCGTGGCTCTGACTGAGCTGGCAATTCAAAATCCCACAGGCCACAGCTACTATGCCTAAGCTGAGCTCATACAGACTCATTTAAGTCGGAACAGACACTTAAGATCGAGTCCAACCATTAACCCACCATGGCCAAGCCCACCACTACCCCAGGGAAGGAAATGCTCCCCAGCGGGATGTGGAGCATCCCAAGTGTCTCGGGCACAGTTCACCTGAGCCAGCTTCCAGCTGCACCGCAGGGGCTGTGAGCCACTCACATGAAGGAGAAATAATTTATTCTAGTCACATCACACATCAGATCAGAAGCTATTTTAGTTATTAAGAAAATAAACTGACGGAAAATGATCGGAATGCGGTTTTGTTACGTTTTGTTTAAAGGACCGAGAGCCTTTAATATTTATTTTTTTTTTCCCGTGGCTGAGAGACTTATTTATCACGCAAAAATTTTCCAGTCAGAAAACATGTGCATGTACACACACGCAGATGCACACGTGCCTGCACACATCTCCATGTATTTATACACACATATGCGCACACAGTCATGCAAACGTTCGCCAGAAGCGTCCGAAAGGGATCTGAGGATGCAAAATTCTGAACATCCGCTACAGTTATCGAGTGTCGGTGACTTCCGCTGCCTTCGAGAGGGAAATAAAGACATTCAGCAGCTGCATGTAGGGTGCAGCCACTGCCACTGCTGCAGGAAGCTCGGAGCAATGTGCCAGTGTACACATCTCACAGTTCCTGCTTTAAAGTGGGGGAAAAATCCATTCCAGACCGAAAGGGCTAGAGGCAAAAGGAGAAGATGAAATGTGACTGACAGAGAGACAGCATCCAGTAATGCTCAGTCAAGTGAAAAGGCAAGAGAACACGGGAATAGGAAAACCTCTCCTTTTTTTTTGGTTTTAATTGGGAGGGGACGTAACGGGCAGTTTTGGTGCTTTAGGCAGCCCCTGGTAGGCAAAGCCTGTGAATGTTAACTCTGCTCTGGTCTGAAGCAGAACATGCAAAACAGACATTGGGCTCTTTTTCTCTAGCACTGTGCCACAGGAAAATCAGACTGTGATTTCCTGTGACATTAGGATGAAATGAGGTTGTCAAATCAAGTCAAAATGAAACGGCAGGGAAATATTCCTCTGCTTTCCGATGCCGAGGAAGTTTTTTAAGTCAGTGTCCTGTGCCTTTGCTTCTCCCTGCATTTTGCCTTGCATTGCTACAAACACAACCTACCTCTAAAGGTGTGAAAGGCGAGACTCTTCCCCCCAGTCAACGTCATGCTCTGAAAAGGAACTCAAGGCCCAGAAAGGAGAAGGAATCCAAGACATTGGCATTATGGTCTCAACTGTCCAACTTGCCTTCCCTCCCCCCAGCTTCAGTTTACCTGCCCATGAAACGCATTGTCTGCAGCATCCCCTGAGGGCCTGTGAGACACTGGAGGATTTAATGACTCCGTAATTTTATGAATTCTTGTTACCATAAGAATCAAAGTGGAAGCGTTTGAAAATCATGTGAGACAGAACGGGAAATCCCATTTTTTATATATATTTTTGTTGTCCTTCTCTGGGATTTTCTGCAGTTAGGAGTGTTTGAGGAAAAGGAACAAGTGTAAAGACCTAATGAGTATTAGAAAATGTCAAGCTGAAGAAGAAAACAAATATTGACTCACCCTCCAAGGCACAAAATCCTGTCTTCTGGAGGCACTGCATTACAGTAATCCCACATACCCAGATATGCTGGAAATATTTTGGTTCTTCCTGGGGTTTGTTTTTTTTATCCTTTTGCTCATTGATCAGATTTGTTTGTGGTGATTTCAGAGGTAACAAGTGAAGAAGGCAACTCATTCGTGTCCCATAGAAGAGAGAAGGAATATTCTTCCCTTGTCTGTCCACAGCCAGGCAGGACTGTAGAGAGGATTTGTCCCCACGGGGCTCTGATAGCACTTTGCCAGAGTGGCACTTTGCTTCTTGAGTGACACTTTGCCCCACACTTGTGTGCGAGGCAGCCAAGGAACGATGGGAGAAGTTGGCAGTGCCAGGGCAAACATTTGCTGTTTATTAGTTGTCTGAAATATGAGGGCATTTAAAGGAAACCCAGTGAACATTTTTTAGATCGATAAGCCAGGATAAGTGGAGCTGAAATGTGGAAGGAAAGGAGTTAATTTAGGTGTAGCAAGATGCCCTTAGTGGAACTTTTGCAGTAGAGTAATTATTAGCACCGGGCTCTGAGTCAGTCTCTGACCATCCCTGTGTCCTGAATCCTGCCCACCCAACACTGTCCTGCCCCCTCAGCTGGACTGGGGAGATGTTACCATGTGTTCTGAAAGGCTCTTATCTAAGCTGACTGTATGAGTGGAGTTATGCAAATACAAGTTATTCTCCCAACGTTTGTCCTTAGAGCAGTAAGGAGAAAGCCATTGTTGGGGTGCACTTTAATGAGATGTTAATAGAGTGGTGGGTGAATGCAAAGTGTAAGTGCAGCGGGGGTTGTGCTGAGGAGTTCAGCCGACAAAAAGAAATGTAAAAATGCGGAGCGCTCTGAACTGAGCCAAAAGTTGAAATAAAAACTTCTGTTCCGTGATAAAAGTATCGTTAAATAACCGCATTTTCTAATATGTGCTTGCTGTGGAGAGCAGGGTCCTGCTCTCTGATCTGCAGTGACAGGATTTCATAGCCACAAAGGAAGAGGATGGGCCGAACAAAGTCAGAGAGTGGCTGGAAAAGAGTGGGGGAGCAGAAAACATTGGAATATTACAGCGCTTTTTAAAGCAGCAGCCTATCACTTCAGTCAGCGTGGAGCGAGCTGAGAATGACAACCACTTGAAAGAGGCACAGAGTCACCCTTGTTAAAAACCACAGGTCTCGACTGGCAAGCTTGCTTCTCTACGACTGCTGTACTGTCTGGACATCAAACTGCACGAGTTCCATCCATCCATGAGCAAATTGGGTACCTGCAAAGGCACAGGCGTTTTGACAGCCCCCACCCCGCTGCAGTGGAAGCTGCAGCAGCCACTGGGACAAAAAGCAGGGCAAAGTTTTGTCTCTGAGAGTTTTTAGGCACACGAGGGATGATTTGGTGATGTGAACAAGATGGTCTTGTCACGTCTGGGACACGATGGCATCCTGGCACCACCGCTACCTTATTTGCTTCAGTCTGAGAGTGCAACACGAAGATTCCCAAAGCTTCCAAAGTGCTCCAAACAACCTGGGCAGGGCTCTGGGTTAGTTTCCTTTTCAGAGGTGGAAAGCTGTTAATGAAGGAAGTTTCCCAGCCCAAAACCAGCACAGGTCTTTGGGTGCCCAGATCCATACAGCTCCCTGGAGCTGTTTTAAGCTTTTATTATTTTTAAGGTAGATTATAATAGAATCATAGAATGGTTTGGATTGGAAGGGACCTTAAACATTATCTCTTTCCACCCCCTGCCATGGGCAGGGACACCTTCCACTAGCCCAGGTTGCTCCAAGCCCCATCCAACCTGGCCTTGGACACTTGCAGGGATCCAGGGGCAGCCACAGCGTCTCTGCCCAACCTGTGCCAGGGCCTGCCCACCCTCATAGGGAAGACCCTAATTTAAGTCTACCCTATTATGACTGTAACCATGAAACATCACAGTTCTGCATGGAAAGGATATCGGCCCGAAGAAAGGAATGGATGTGGACTTAGAAAATGAGCCAGTACTTGTCAAAAGAAGGGAACCTCTGCCTTGAGATGGTAACATCACCTTTTGTCACCTGGTACAAGTAAGTGGGGTGCAGAGGCTGGGCCAAATGACTCCCGTACCCCTGGATGCTTTGACTGCAGCGGGATCACAAATACCACAGTGTTCCTCCCTCCTACCCCAAGAGACACAGCGATTGCTGACTGATTCCATGGGCCACCGGATACATCTCCAGAGAGCTCTTGCCTGGGGAGAGCGATGAGGAGAAGTCAGCATTTAACCAGGGAGCAAAGCTCAGCGACCTCCTGGGGGGGAAAGGGTGACAGACACCCTGAGGCACGGGAGGGCAGAGATTACCCTTCCTGCGTGGGTACCCTTCCTGGGGGCTGAATTCTTTGCCTGCAGGGAAAACGTCTGTGGTGGTGAGTCCACACGGGGCACACACAGCTGGAGTCTCAGCAAGGACAAATGTCTGGAAGAGAAAACAAACACGGAATAAAGCTGGATAAAAATGCAACTGACACCACATGAAGCTAATCACCCTCTGCAGCTGGTGTGCCTTGGAAGGCAACCAAACGAAAGGCTTTTAAAGCGGTTTTACTTTTGGCATTTTTCTCCCCTAACACTAACCTGCTTCTGAAAGGAGGCCCCCACTTTGTGTCAATCACAGGGAAAAAAAATAGGCCTGTGAGCGTATGTGCAAAGCAGGTAGCTCTTTTACATGCAAAATCAACATAATTGCAAATGCAAATTGAGTTGTCGCTGCTGAAGGTAGCTGAGTTTAGTCATATGTATACATGCACAAATATGTGTGATTTTGGAAAAAACCTCTACGTTGCCCAATCTGACCTTCTGAGTGTATTGAGCCCCCTTGTCCCGACTGTCCCTTCGCGCCGTGAACAGCAACCTGTGTCAGACCTAAAGGCGTGCTGCTTTAAAGGCAAACCAGCAGGGAAATAAACGCAGCCCAAGAGAGACTCTGCTCCTCCTCTGCATCCCACGAGCGGTACCAGAAGTCCCCAAACCCCAAGATTAAATATACTCAGGTTCGGGTGGGAATGCCCAGCACCTCTCCCAGGGTGGGGAGTTCCACAGCGGGTGGTTTACTCTGTGAGTCGCGGGATATTTTGGACTCCTTGATGGCCCATGAGCAGACGTGACCCCTCAGGTGGGTGTGAAGGATCTATAAGGAACGCTGCCCATCTCTTTCAGCTTCCCACGGCAGCAGATGCCTCTGCAGAGTCAGGAATTGGGGGCTCTCTGAGCACAGCACTCCTATTTTGTCCCATCTGCCACGTTCCACACTTCTAACAGTTTCTCAGCACCACCAATAAAGCCACCCTAGTTGTTCAAGCTGAACAACCACACACCCCCCCAAATGAGTTAATTCCTGAAACAGAAGATTTCCCTACCAATCCCCAAATCTATTATAACAGCCATAAGGAAAATCACCCATTGCTCTGGAGTGGTTACTTTGTGCCTGGAGGCTGAGCATGCAGAGCCACCGGGGAGAACTGGTGCAAAACAGCAGAGCTGGCTTTGTGTTTGCCCTTACCTGATTGGAAGAGTCCTTTACAAAACAGAGATCATGCAGCAAGGGCAAACTACAAAGATCATGTTCATCCCAGTGTTCTAACTGGAGCTGCTGTTACTTTGCAAAAAATTGTACAGGGTTCTCACACTCCAGCCCAAACCCAGGTTTTTATCTTCTTGAGCTGGAGTCACACACTGCTCAGTAGACTTTCCTGAGCAGAGGAGACCAGGCCACGTAAGCTGTAACATCAGCTCACCGTCGGTGTGGGAACACTCCTCTGAAATCACAGACATACAGCACTTCTGAAAAGTAAGAACCGGTTCCTGCAGCTCCTCGAAACTTAAAATAAGAATGAGAGAAAGTGTATTTACTACAGGACAGGAGAGAGTCTATTTGCTGCCATCAAACCTATTTATTGATTGACAAATATACAAATTGAAAATCAAGACTTAATTTAGCTAGAGGAGCACAAGTGCACATTTTCAATGCATGAGAAATACTGATATAAATCAGACTTAGAACTGAGCCCTGCTGTTACTTGAAAATGACTGTCCAATATCTCTTTGATCTACATTCCAGAGGCAGAGAAAAATAAATGTACCTCTGAGAAATAAGAACCTCCCTAATTATTTTCTTACAGAAAGTGTATTTCATTGCTTTGCAAGTAGCAAGTTCAATTGGACCAGAACAACTCAAACTCCCAGAATTGCTTCTGCTCAAAGCCCCATGTAAAAACTGACAGCAAGAGCAACTGTGTGTGTTTATTCACATCTAGCAGCCAGCCCCAAGTTCAGAGAAGTTTTTCAGACACGCAGTTTTGTCAGGGTGGGGGAAAGTCCTCTTCCATTGAGACTGGAAGGAGGAGAAGGACATCACCAGAATCCTCTGGGCAGGCTGGAGTCAGAGCCAGCCCAGGTTTTAAACCCTGCTGTTACAGTTGCATCACTTAGCAGCCCTTTTGCTGGGGTGGAAGGTCTCCTTCATTTTAGCTCCAAAGAATATCTTTCAATTATACAGAGAATATAAAGGATTTTTGCCATATTTGGATCCCCTCCTTCCCACCCCCAGCCTAGTTCTTCATTTCTAGTCAGCTTGATGGAAATTACACAAAAAAAAAAAAAAAGATACTCAAGTGAGTCGGATTTTTGGTTTGGAGAAAAGTATATTTTTCTTTGCTCTCTGATCTTTACTATAATTTCCATCCTAACAACTTCAGTCTCGTGTTTGTGAAATTAGAACAGACTTGTGTAGCTTGAAATTAGGATAAGCCTTGATTCAGAAAACCTTTACTCTCTTCCCAACATTTCATATTTTAGCCAGTTCAGGTTTACTATGAAGGCAGAAAGGATGCAATTGTGTTTTATGCCCTCTAAGGTGGTGGCATCCACACATTATACAGTAGGAAAAACATGTGAAATCACTAACAGTGCTTATTTATGCACAGAAATTATTCCAATTTAATGTCTGTGTAGGAATAACCCCAAAGAAAAGACTTCACTCCAGCTCTGAGTATGGGCATGTAAAATTATTGGGTTACTAGAGAATGTTGAGACATTAAACCCTTTGGGATCGTTGATGTGGGGAAATGAACATAAAGGTCCATTGTCCTTTCTCTCCAAGTTTAGCTCACACATCTGACTTTTTTCTCTGATATTTTGCTGTACTCTCCCAAACCCCTTAAAAGCAAGAACATTGTTGGAATGTGCCAGATAATAATAGAAGCACGAGCAACACTCAGCGAAGGGGGTGCACGTGGGCAGGCACAGAAAAATCCCATTGTCTAATTATTGAAGTGTATTCAGCAGGCTTGGGAAGATGTCAGAACCCTCCCAAACCTTCAGCCCAGCAGCAGTGCTTTAATTAGGGGGCTGCTGCGGCAACTGCAGAGAGGAGACAACAACAACATGAGGGGTTGCTGGTGCAAAGGTCCTTTAGGCTCCCCGAAGCTTTTCCTGCTGGTTCCCACCCTGCCTGGGTGGGAGCAGAGGAGAAGGGACAGAGAAAAGCAGGAGAGACACCTCAGGAAAGGAAATACTTCAGGGAACTTGGAGCTCAACCTCTTCGAGGCAGAGCATTTGCATTAGTTTTCCTGTTCCTCAGGTAACAACCAAGTTTCTCCTGCCCTCCCGCTGGGGGTGAGTTTTTGCCAGCAAAGGGATAAAAATGGTAAAATTCAGCAACAGAAATCAGGTTAGCAGTGATCTCCTTGATTAACTCCCAAGCCTTCCCAGGCTTCATGGTACTCCAGGAGTTTTGCATTTATGGGATAATTCTCAAAGCCCATCTACTGGAGCTAAGTGATTACATGGGAATCTCAGCTTGCATTAAGGACCTGAAACTAATTTCTAACCATGAGAATTGCAATTTAAAAGGTGCAAAGGCGTGATCTTTACAAGTCGCAACCCCTACAAGTCAAATAGTATGTTTCAAATTATGAGCATCTAATTTCTGGGATGTAGATGTTGGGAATTCAGTTCACAATTTTGAAATTCAAATACTGCTGCTCCTTTGAAGGATCACCCCATCTGACATAATCTCTTTTTTTTCTATCTCTTAATTTGAATTAGAGAATAAAAATTACCGTATTTATGTTCATTTTAAAAAGTTTTATGACTATAAGCGTATCATGATACTTAAAAAAAGATGTTAAAGTCAAACATAAATCAAAGCCCCTTTTATAATTACGTCTCTCGATTACTGTTTAATCATTATATTACCTTCAATCATGATATTGCGTGCCCTCGGGGAGAAATACTGTCTTGTGTTCGTGTATGGCAGCAAACAGAGCACTCAGTCCAAATAATACAGATACGCTTGTCTGGGCATTGGTACTCCTGAAACAGGTTTTGATACAGAAACTGAATTCAGATGCATCGCACTGCCAGGAAGGGAAAGGAAAAAGAGAAGCCAGGAGAGAGTAGATAGCGACTCAAGAGAACATTCCTTGAATGCTACCCAGAATTTTGAATAACATTTTCACAGCCTCCCAAAATCTTGTTTGTTATCCTTCAGAGCAAATATTTACAGAAATAACAGAGGGATCTGCTGGGAACAGCACAAAATACTCTCAGCGTGGTAGGGCAAGAGCAGTAGGAAGTTCCTCCAAGCTTTTCCGTGTGCACCTCCAGCTACAGACAGATTGTTTACGCTGGAAACCGCCTCATTTCGGATTTCAAAGAAAATTTGTCACCGCGGGGGCAACGCAGGAGAAAATCCCAGCTGAGCCTCCGACAAGCAGGCAAATACCTGTATTCGTGTGCCTTTAGGAGAGCATCCTGTGCTGAATCAACGAGTAACCCATAGATTTGGGATTCTCGCTGTGGCCTCTGAGCCCGCTTGGGAGCTCAGGTGAAATCCCCACTCACATTTCTGCACTCACCTAGGGCCCAGGTGTGCCTTTCAGGAGGTGCAGGAGAGCTGGGTGGTAACACACGGGGACGGCTCTTAAAGCATAACGAAGCTGACACGATGTCCAAGGTCTAACACAAAACAGGACTCCAAAGTCCGAGGACCCTTTTCTTTGGTGATGCTCCCAATTCCAGAATTCAATCATGTGCCCTGAATGAGTTTGACCCGTTGGGGTTTGAAGCAATGAGGTTTGGAAGGGTTGCCTGCTTGCTTTTCCGTGGGTCTCTGAGGGGGAGAGCTGCTGAGACCATCTAGCACACAACATTTGGCAGAGCACATGCCCCACTGCTTTAAGGATGGTGCTTCAGTGCCAAAGCCTCAGACAGCAGGCACAATTCTGCAAATATTAAAGATAAGCCCCTTGCTACGACAACCAGAGTCCATCCCCCTCAAAGTGGAGAAGAATGTAGGGCCCATATGATAATTTATTGGCCTGGATTTTTTTCTTCAGGACAATGATCCCTGCGAGGGTGACGGTTTCGAACTTCATTAGAAGTTGCAGCTGCCGCTATCATCATTCTGATTAGTTACCTTGAATTGCTCTGCAAAAGACAATTATCATTACAGCTTCTCCATCAGGAGGAGGAAGTGGCTCCTCGTGGCAGAACTGAATTAGCAAACAAACTGGAGCATGAAATAAGGGGAAGAGAACGACTGCCTCAGACAGCGGAGAGGAGCTGTGACACCTTCCTGGGCTCGGGGTTTGAAAGACACGCTGCCAGACACAAAGGCATGAAACAGTAGGAAAATGATGCAAGTAGCCACCAGTAGATGCTAATGCCAATCAAGTTGATTGGTGCTGTGGCTGGTAAGAAGGATTTATTTCTCATAAATGACCCTGGGTTTGAAATCCCACCAAATCCTCCCCTCCCAAAAGCCTGCCATGTTCCTGTGGAGCTGCAGTACCACAAGCTGGTGACGTATCTGATCCCTGCACGTTCTGCCCAGGTAAGAGTTTGAATAGTGCTCCTATTTATTGGCTGATACCTTTCCACTTGAGTCTTCAGACATCATCTTCCCTTTGATTAATGTTGATCTTGTCTTCCACGCTGCTCATGATTTCTCCAGCTACTTCCTGGCACTCCAGTATTCAGTTTAAACCCAAAGAAGCCGATTTAATTTCTATCTGACAGTTAAATTTCTGTCTTAGCATCTAAATGATCCCAAGCTGATGAAATTGTGCAATTTCCAGCTAGCCTGCAGCTTTCTGATACCCCCAAAAAGAACACAAACATCCTGGTCTCCAAACCTGCCCCGTTGTGCCTCTGACTGTATTTTTTGGGAACAGATCCATTTTGTTATTTGCTGCTCGGTCACAGCTGTCTCAGCCTGCCCTTCTTGTTGTACCTCGCACAGACCACGTTCCTGCAGCCCAGTTTAATAGATGTGGGTTTGTAAAGGGGTTCCCAGGCACAGAACACACAGCATGAACGATCCTTGTGCTGGAGGGCAGCACAGGGAGCGGTGTCAGAGCTTGAAGCAGAACTGGCACGGTTAATCCACAGTGACCAGCCCAGGCGAGGGCTGACCTCACTGACACTCTTCTCTTGCTCCTTACCCGTCTCTCCATCCAGGTTTATGATTCCTCAGTCCCCCCTTTCTTCTCATCCTAGACTGTTTGACGTTCCTGGTGCTGCCTCCTCTTCTCCTCAAGCCCCTGGTGGTGTCTCCTCACATTTTCCATGCTGATATCAAGTTAGTGCTCAGAAAGCCCAGTAGCTTTTGCTTCCCCTGCCTAACTCCACCTTATTAACGAGCAATACCTCGGCATCAGGGAGCCGTGACCGCAGACAATTCCACATCTCAGTTTTCTGGGGATATTGTGAATAACAAATCACTTTCAGGTTGCAAAGTCAAGCACCAAACAAAGAGGAAGTGCTGGAATTAAACTTGCCTGAAAAACCCTAATTTGGCCTTTTTATGCGTAAGTATTGTGATATAGACTTTAATTGCATGAACACAGACTATTTTTTCCACATCTAAATGCATAGATGTGCAAATTCTCAAGCGGTTGACTTGATTACAAGTATGCATAATATTAAAGTTCAATAGTCTATTGATATTTAGTCAGATTGCAGAAATTCCACATATTTATTGCAGCAGCTGACTATATTAGGATACTACGCCAAGAGCTGAACAAATGAAATCAGATTACTGCAAACAACAAGGAACAAATAGCCAGGAAAAAAATAGTAGGGCCACAGGAAAAAACCAGCGTGGTGAATACGAGACAACCGAATTAGGTTCAGCTGAAACAAAACAAGAGCTCTGAAGCAGCCCACAAATACTATTTAATCTTTCCTCTAGTCCCGGTAAAACAGACTAATCAGCACAGTGGCCACTTTATACTGGATAACTCCAAAAACTAAACCATAAAAATGGGGTCAAAATTATACGTTTGAAATACACACAAAATATTAGAGCCGACATCCTGGCCTGTAGGTCTTCTTCTGGCTGGAGAAAAAAAATAGAAAAAGGTTAATTTGAAGGTTACAACTAACCTTGTTCTGCTTTTTTTTCTCCCCAGAGCCCAAAGCAGAGCTCATGGCCAACATGTCACCTCTAATATTCTTTACTATTTCAACTGTGAGTTTTATATTAACCTTTTCTCTTAAACTTTGCAGTCAGGATGCCAACGCACCGTAGATTCTGTTGCGGGGTGAAGAAGCTTGGCTTAATTTTCTTTTAATCACTGGCCAACTAAGCAGAGAGGCTGGAAGATGTTGCTGGCAATGTTACCCCCCCTTTGCACTTCACACAGAATGAAACGGGGCAGAGCTGAGCTGATATAAACCACCCCCGGACAGCAACAGAAGCAAAGCAGGGAGAGCTTTTGTTATTCATGGATTTATTTTTGTTTTAAATGTCTGAGGGAGATACTTGGAGCTACAGGAACATTCTCAGTTGCTCGTTGACAAGTGGACAGAGGTCTCTTTTGCAGGGCACTGCATATGTTATGCTCAGGAATGAATGCAGGAACCTGGTCCTCTCTCAGCTTGCAGGAAAGTTGAGACCAAACCTCAAGATCTGGCAAATTCCACACATTGCATAGACAGTAAGATAAAACTGCATCTCCAACCCAATTTTAAGCGAAATGGACTTTCCTTTAATCTATCCCTCTCCTCTTATTTATGTTTTTTTTTTAACCACTGCAATTCCTCACTTCATTCTCTCCAGCTTGGCCTCTTCACCCTCATCCCAGTCAGTCAAGTGAGGGTTTGTAGGAGCCCTTTCTCTCATTTCACACGTCGAACTCTCCATATCCCACCTTGGAGCATCCCAACCTTTTCCTTCGGCTACAGGAGCCTTTTCCATGGCGTTTTAACAGCACGTCCCCCTGGCCTGCGGGGTTGTTTGAGCCACCACCACTCACCTCTCGTGCTGTGCTACGGCTTAAAATCCCAAATACAGCGCACACCTGAGCCACACGAACAGTTCGCTGTTTGCGTCTGCCTGCCTGACTCCTTTTGACGTGGCATACTCAGTCTTTATTTCAAATTACCGAGCTGGGACTTAGGGCAATTTTTCTGCTACACGAGAAAACCGAGTTGAATTTCATATTGCAAATCCTTCTCAGGGCTTACAGACTAGAGTGGACAAATATAGTCCATGGGAAAAAATGCTACAGGGCAAAGCTGTCAAAAGCAGTGTCAGTCCCCTGTTAACAGCAGAGCCATGCACAGGGAATGCCAAGGGCATGGCTGGGCCTCCCTGTGCTGCAGGGGGGGTTTATTTGGTGCAATTAAAGCCAGGAAGAAAAAGTGATGAAGGTCAGGAAACAAACATTAAATCTTGCTACCTGTCTTGTACAGAAATACTTCATGGCTGGCCTTATGAAGCCTCACAGCTCTGCTCTGTTTTGAATTGTGGTGTCGTTGGAAAGAACAGCATAAATCAGTGCACCACCAAATGGATTCTTTTTTTTATAGGTGACAAGGCCAGAGCAGAAATCAAAAATTCAGCCATGTAAGAGGAGAATCAGGTTCGTGACATGGACACAGAGCCACATCTGCTCCATTAGCAGCCTGACACGTGGCTTCCGGTGCTTTAAAACACAATTTTGTGGCCCCTGAAAGGATTCTTATTTATTCTTTTCTAAAGGTAATGCAGCGAAGACTTTCTTAAGGTTACAGCAGATGGGATGTTTGCAGGCCTTTGTGACAAACTTAGAGCTTCAATTCTGACATGTTCCTAGGAACTCAACCTTCCCTTCTGCCAAAGGTGTCCAGAACTCCAGGGACAGGTCTGCTGCATTTGAGAGGAATCCTCTGCTCACCGGCAAAGACCATTGAAGCAATGACTTCCAACTCATCGCAAAGATTTGGAGTTGAAAGCATGAAGGAGAAATTATCTTAAGCATTCCCCTGTGCTCTTACTTGTCACCTATAGCTCAAACCTTCTCTGTGGATCCAAGACCTCATTGTGGGCACCCAAAGGCTGGCATAAAATCTTTCCTCTATATTCTTTATTTTATTACTGTTCCAAGACAGCACTTCACAGAGCTTTTCTAACCAGCTGAGGGTGACATTTTTATGGGCTTAACAGTTGCAAGAAAATACACCCCCCAGCTCCAAAGCTCGCTGAAGAGCACACCACAGATGAGATGTGACAAAGGAAAATATGAGATATTGAAAAGATGAAGGAAAAGGGTTATTAACTAACTGAGCTGCACCTTCACCCTCCCATAAGCCCATGGAACACTGAAGCGGTGTGATGCTGCTGAGTACGCTCTTCTGGCAGGGATATTTTGGTTCCCAAGGGTGCTTTGCAATGGGGAAAGACACTAATAACCCTGTTTTCTTAAGAATGCCTTCAGTGGTGTGAAAGTCCCTCCTCTTCTAAACATCCCACTCTTTTGTCAGCTCTCTCAGGGCGTTGAGAGCAGCACAGCATCAAACAAACAGCACCTGGAGATCTTGCTGATGCTCTTACATCTACCTAAAAGTCATTATTTGCTACGAAACTGTTGCTGGGTGTGACTTCTGAGGCCACAGAACCAGAAGAATTACACGCAGCCTCCGCTGGTGCCTTTTGGGCAACCTTTACCAACAACTCCTACGTGTAATAGTCGTGTTCCACATTTACTAGTTAAACAGCAAACTCTTACAGCAGGAATTCTTGCAACCCAGAGTATCCAAAGTCAAACACATGAGAAATGGAACCAATTGAACAGCAAACAATATGTTCATTTGGAGGAGGAAGGACCAAACAATAAGCACTGCAGGATGAGGAGACCCCTCCAAGGACACCTAAACCCAAGGAGGATATTTTAATCAATTTTTTTTCCACAGGAACAAGTTTTGCAATGAGTTTAAGGCCCAGGAGTTGTGTATTGGCCTACAAATGGATTACATTAAATCTAGACTGGAGACAAGGGCAGAAATAATTTGTGTCCATAAGAAAGCAGATATTACTCTTGGGCTAAGAAGTTGCAAACTGACATCCCCTCCAGCCCCCTGGCCCATCTCAAAGATACTGATAACCTATTGAAAAGCCATCAGTGAATTGAGGAAAGGACTTTACTCCTCCTTGTTTCTTCTGCATTGAACAGAAAAGTCATAGCTGTTGATACAACAGGTATTTTTCTTCTATTGATATTAAAATGCAAAACATGGACAAAAACCCTCCTAGAAGCTGATGTCAGACTGTAGAATTTAAAGAGTATTCCACACCAAAAAGCCCCAAAGATTCAGCCCAGACTGGCTTTGCAGCGGCAGGGATGTGAATATTGCTTGCTGAGAGGCAGAATGAGACCATCCGCTACTTCCACGTGGGAATCGATCGGTTCCAGTGGAAAATGAGTGGCTGTCACCTTAAACCTGAACCACAGATCTGCACAGCTCTCCACACGCAGATTTCAGCTCCCTCTCCCGGAATCCCGAAAACCACGGCAGGTTTTCCTTTCTGGCAGGGACAGCTATGGGGCTTCACACCCACCTTTTGGGAGGGCGGGGAGTTTAATCCCCCAGGTCGTAACCTGCACGCCAAACAAATCCACTGGCACTGTTCCCTCTATTTTCCTAACAGAAGCGGCTCTCTTTAACAAATGATTTCCAAACAGAACGAGCTGCTCGACAATTATCATTTTGAACAAATATTTCCAGCCACACGCAAAACACCGTGGCAAAAAAAAGCAAACTTTCAATAAACAGAAAATAGATGATTGTTGTGAAATGACAGCTTTCATGCTGTTTATCCCAAAGGATCCTCAGGGCTTATGCGGTATGAAATAAATCTGCCACTGGTTAAAAATGTAAATTCTTTAAATACATAAAGCCCTAATGAAAAGGCCTGTAACGTTTCCCTTTTCCTGATTCCCACTTTTCTCTTTTTATCTTCCGAGAAGAAGGCGCTGATTATAATTACAGTGTCGACTAAAACGTATGCTTGATTTTGTGTTAAAAAAATTGGGAAAGTAAAATAGGCCCTTGGTGTACGTGTGTGATTGGGTCTATGTGCTCCCACACACGTATGTGTGTCTCAATTGTGTCTTGGCTTTTGAAGAACCCAAACTGCACTAAAAAACTCCTAAAAGAACTAAAGCACTGAGCACATTTTGTATTTAAATACACATAATTTGTGGAGAGCACACAGAAGAGAGACTCTGCTGATGGAGATGAGAGGGAAAAGCTGCTCTGAGATTCCATCCCCTCTTTGGTGCTTCTAAAATCCATAATAATGCAAAACACGGGGCCTGGCACTGCATTCATTGGGAAGAAACAAGGACAGCAGGATCAGTGCCCCAGCCTGTTTGCACTGCTCACCTATCAGTCAGAATCACTGAATATGCTGAGTTGGAAGGGACCATCAGGACCATCACAGTCCAGCTCCTGGCCCTGCCCAGACACCCCAACAATCCCACCGTGCCCCTGAGAGTGCCATCCAAACACTCCTGGAGCTCTGGCAGCCTTGGGGCTGTGCCCACCGCCCAGTTCAGTGCCTGCCACCCTCTGGGGGAAGAACCTTTTCCCGAGATCCCACCTAAACCTCCCCTGGCTCAGCTTCCTGCTGTTTCCTCGTGTCCTGTCACCGGTGAAGAGAGGGAAGAGATCAGTGTCTGCCCCTCCACTGTCCCTTGTGAGGATGTTGAAGACCTCAGTGAGGTCTCCCCTCAGTCTCCTCTTCTCCAGGCTGAACAGACCAAGTGCCCTCAGCCACTTGCCATGAGACTTCCCTTCCAGACCCTTCCCCATTCTCATGGCCCTCTTTTCGATACCCTCTAATGGTTATGGGATAGATGTTGCTCCACGCCCTGAGACGATGCATGCCTCTACCCCAGCAGACTGTGATGAACTCTAGAGGTGCAACTGCTGGAGCTCCACTCCACCGATGCTGGCCTCAGGCTGCAGATGATGCGAGCCCCTGTGCCACCGCTCCTGCTCACTTGCACTGCAGCTGTGTCAATCGTGGTCCGCATCTCGTTCCTCCTTGAGGAAACAAAAACATCCCTTCTCACGTACCAAGCTTTCCTTCTCACACTTCCTCAGGTCACGCTCCCTTGGAAAGGATCTCAGCAAAGTAAACAGAGCAGCTGTCGGCCTCTTCTGGATTCTTCTTCTCAGTTCACAGGGACTGCAGTGATGGTAACTGCGGGCAAATGCTGTCTGGCAGGCCAGTGCTGTGGGCACACCGTGGGACATGGGTGCCATGTGGTGGCCTGAAAGTTTGAGATTAAGCACTCCAAGCAGGGTAGGGATGGAGGCCAAACCGCTGGAGTAGTTTCTGGAAAAAACTCTCCTATGGGCTGGTCCTGGGTCTCCTTTTGGATGGCAGCACTGGAGAAAAGCCAGCACATAATCTCGACAAGCAGTTCTAGGAGCAGGACTTGTCCTTACTGTTAAATCTTAGTTGAGATGGTTAATCTGGTCACATGTAAGGATGGAAGATTAGAAGGAAACATTTCCTTTGAGATCCTTGCCTGGTGGCAAAGTTGCAGGTCCAGGCAATGACCACTTATCTCCTTTAAGTGCAGGGGGGGCAGTGACACTGAGCCCTCAGTACCAACACACAGCCTGCCTCTGTTCTTCTTCCTTTCCTGTAACTGGTCCCACTTCACCCAAGCAAAGGCTAATGGTGGGACAAAATCAGTTATTATCCCTTTCAGTTCATAATTAACGCTTTCTACTCTCCTCATCACTAGGTGTCTGTTGTGGAATTCCCTCTGCTTTGCTTTGCCCTGAGCAGAAATGTCCTTTTAGGAATTTAGTGTCTCAAGTCCTTTGTTCCTTTATCTCATCTACTTGAACTTTACTGAGTGCAAAGATTACTAAGGCCATGGTGAGAAAGTGAGCACCAAAAGCTCAGAAGATGCATTTCTTAGGAGCCTACGATGAAGATAAATAAGTTCTCAAACATTTTTAGATAAACCCCCGATTGCAGAACTCAGGAGGAAATGACTTTCCAGGCTTGCCTCTGAGCTCAGCTGGGAGCAGTGGATGGGGAGTTTCTCAGGCTCTTTCTCCTCTTCCCACATCTCATTGTTTCTGTGCCAAAATAAAAGAACCAGAAACCTATTTTTAGAGTAGGTTGTTCTCGCTAAATACACCCATCAGGTTCTGAAGATAATATAAGTGGGTGAACCTTCTTTTTTCATTCCAAACCGGGCTAATTTGTACAAATACGATTTGCGATTCAGCCAGAAACCAGCAAATCTGACTCTGCCTACAGAGGGGTCTGGACAAGCTGGGTCAATGGGCTGGGGCCAATTGCACGAGGTTCAAGAAGGCCAAATTCCAGGTCCTGCCCTTGGGTCACAACAAACCCCTGCAGCGCTCCAGGCTGGGGGTTGAGCAGCTGGAAAGTGCTCGGCAGAAAAGGACCTGGAGGTGCTGGTGACAGTGGCTGAACAGGAGCCAAGGTGTGCCCAGGAAGGCCAAGGGCATCCTGTGGCAGCAGGACTAGGGACTGTCCCCCCCGTACTCAGCACTGGTGAAGCTGAACCTGAAATCCTTGATGTGCTGGAACATCTCCAGCAAAGGGGCAATGAAGCTGGAGAAGGGTTTGGAGCACAAGTCTGGTGAGGAGTTGCTGAGTGAGCTCAGCCTGGTGAAAAGGAGACTCAGGGGGACCTTCTTGCTCTCTACAACTCCTGACAGGAGGCAGGTGGGGGTCAGGCTCTTCTCTCAGGTTACAAGTGACAGGACAAGAAGAAAGGGCCTCAAATTGCACCAGAGGAGGTTTAGATTAGATCTTAGGAACAATTTCTCCACTGAAAGGAGGTTCAGGCGTTGGACCAGGCTGCCCAGGAAAGAGGTGGAATCACCATCCCTGGAAGCATTCAAAAGATATGGATGCAGCAGTGGTGGACATGGCTGAGTGGTGAACACAGTAGTGCTGGGTTAATGGTTGGACTCATTTTAGAGGTCTTTTCCAACCTTAACGATGCCATTATTCCATTCATCAACATGCCACGGTCAGCAGATACTTCCCAGGTTTCAAGTGGCCTGACTTGCCCCTCTGGTTTCTGGCGTGGATTCACAGCAAAGAGGCAGAGGGCACGTTGCACCCTGCTGCTACTGCTTCAAGTCTCTGCAGGATGGATTTGTCCAAGTTATTTCTGTTGAAAGCACCTATAAATAGCTTGCATAATGCCTCAAGAGCGTTATGGAATTATTGGGAGTTTTGCCTGATTAGAAGAAATAAGAAGTAAAACCTCAGAGAAAGGAGCTCAGAATTTTACATAGTAATAAAGAACAGAAATTGAAGGGCCCTGGATCTATTCATGTGCTTAAAATTAAGAACATGCTCAAGTGGTTTTTTTTTCTCAGCTGGAGATACTTTGCCAGTGAAATAACGTTGGTCCTTATTTTCCCCGATACAAAAATGGCCCCAAAATGGCTTATCTCACACAGTGTGTGCATTGCACCTGAACTTCGTTGCTATCAAGCGATTTATTCAGTGTTCTCACAAAAGGCTTTTCCTTTCCTTTCGATACCCAAGACCCAGAAGCAATTTCTCAGTAGATGTTTAGAGGAAAAAGAAAAGGCAATTATGTGCTAGAGAATGGACTGCGGCATCCTTGGAGCCAAAAATGCTCACAGGTGGTGGACACTTCCATACCTGATGTTTGAATGGGCAGATGAGGAGCTAGAATGGCACTCCAGGGACAGCTGCTCCTGCTGGGCCAGGAAACAAAAGACACAACTAAACCCCACTCAGTCTTGGTCCTTGAAGGGCAAGGGATAACAACGGGGAGCATCCCTCCTGTCACAGGGAAATGTGTAATTAATACAAGCAGAATGAATGGCAGCTTAACTGGAAATTCAGAGAATCATGGCAGTGGGAGTCCTAGGTGAGGCGAGAAGGGCATGTTCAGAGATGTCATGCCCATTTACTTGCTGCAGTGGGAGGAAGGTTAGCTTTTCTTCTAGTCGAGCTCATCAAAGCCCTTTATCCCCTAACACACCTGAAGAGGTGCTGGCTGAGGCATTTCACTAAACTGGAGTAGAGAGAGGGCTCTGCACCACCAAAGGTGCGTGCACTGCTCTGGGTAAATGGTATTTGCACTGAATGTTTGTTTGCCTGGGATTTGCAATAGGACAACAAAGCCCAGCTCTGCTTTTTCTTCTGCAGTCTTAGGTCGCTGTTGGTTTATTTTGTGTGCATACACTTAGGGGTGGACTCATGGCTTGTCTTTGGAAACTTCTTAGAGTTTCTTTTTCCCCAGCACAGCTAAAGCTGCTTACATTCCTCCTTTTTTTGGCTGCGTCTGATTCCATCATCTGAGTGGTGTTGCAGGATGATTTCAATCTGAGATAAAAGGCTGAGGTGAATCTCACTCCTCACAAAACCCCACGGTCTCTAATTCTCTTTTGCTGCAAAGTCAGTGTAACAATAGAAGCTTTTATCGCCTGGGGGAGCGAGCTGCAGTTCCGCTTGGAATCTAAATTATACTGGGCTTTGGTGAGGTGGTCACCTACTGGAAGAGCTTCAGAAGATAGTTTTGCATTCATACACCAGAAACCCAAGAATTTTGCTCAGTTGAAAAGCTTTCTGCTAAACCCCAGAGCGTCATGAACTTTTGTCAATGGGAACCGTCACGAAAAGCTGACCCGATGCTCCCCAAAGACACCGAGCTACCCCTTCAATGGATGTTTGATAAGACTGGCCACTGCAGAGGTGTCCTTCCTGCAAGGAATGAGAGGCACCAACTCATTCCCTGCTGCAGGAAGATGCCACGTTATCATGGGTGATGCTAAGAGAAATGCAGTTTTTTAATATGGCCCAAAAAAAGTGTCATAAATTGTAGTTCATCTAAGCTCATCAAGAGCATCAAGCAGCAACGACACAAAGAATATGATTTCTGGATTTACTCAGTTTTTCTGAAGTCACCATTGTTTAACCAGGGAACAATGCTCATTTTTCTGTATTAATTTGAACCGATTAACCACCCATCGACACAGCAAGTAAAAATTCTCCTATTTCCTATGACTCAAGGCCAGAGCTGAGGACGGGAGGCGTGAGCAAGCCATGAGTTCACCTTCCCAGCCTTCAGCATTGCCTGCCATCAGAGAACATACTCCACCAACCTGCCCGCACCTCAAAACACGCCCTACTGACCCCCACAACCCCCCTTTATTTCCAGAGCAGTGGGGTTTGGCTTTGCTCACTGCTGCGCCCTTGAGAGAGGCTGTGCAAGGAGTCAGCAGTTTCCTGCAGCCAGACAATCCCTCTGCTCCCAGTCCCGTGGGAGCTGAGCATCTGGGGAAGGAATTTGGGAGCAGGCACCACCCTCAGCACTCTCCTCTTGCAAACCTGTCACAGACCCAGCTACTCTGTGCAAGCAATCCTTTCCACCGAGGCACAAGGTTCACGTAAGAAGATTATACGTTTCCAGAAATAAAACGACTCCAACACTTCTCTAATGTGTAGTTAGGGAAAGGTTAGTATATAATTTTCTCTACAACCACTGGATACTTAAAGCAACAACTGATCAGTCAAAAGCTGTTTCTAGGTCAGAGGCACAGCTTGGGTAAAACATTGAAGGGAATCCATCCCTGCTTGCCTTTACAGCTCACATAGACCCCTTGGCTGCACGAGGGCTTTCTCCTGCTTGAGAAACTGCCAATGACCCCAAAAGCCCAAAGTTATTTATACAGACACACGCACACGATGTGGATGTCCGTGTTAGAAACTCATGGATTCCATTTAAAAACTAGCTCGCTCTGCATCAACCTTTAATGGCACAACAAGTTGTCGTGATACAGTCAGAGTGGTTTGGGCTGGAAGGCACCTCAACGAGGGTCCTGTTCCACCCCCTGCCATGGGCAGGGACACCTTCCGCTATGCCAGGTTGCTCCACGGCCCATCCAAGCCGGCACCTGGCATCCCAGAGATGGAAAGTCCACCAGCTTTCAGTGGAAGTGTTTGAAGCCAGACTGGATGATGCTCTGAGGAACCTGGTCTAGTGGAAGGTGGTTTGGTTCTCTTGCAAAAAGGGCATGCCACATTTACTCCCTTTGTACGATGTTCCTCATGGGAACAGTCACTGTGCATTTTAAGTCATTCAGGTGGACTTTTCTGATCACCATATCAGCTATAACTTCAGTTCTAGACTTTCTTTTAGTCTAGAAAAATGTCTTTGTTTTGTTTGGTATTTTTAAATGGCACTTTTGAAGCTTTCCTAAGATTCACATAAACAGAACCTTTCCACAGAAATTTAAACCTGTCAAACATCTTACCAGCCCGTGCTTTCTGAAATAACTTCTTAAAAACTAATTCTTTATCATCCACAAGCAACACATTTCCCAGGACTTCTAGGATTTCTCATACTAGCAGCTGCTTCCTGTGTGATCAACAGTTTGGAACATTCAGGCCTTTTATGGTTGGCTTAATAGGCAGGACAATTCCCAGCCTTTCTTCTCCAGGTAGGACAGCCAGATTTCAATACTCAACCTCTTCTCCCCCCTATATCATCATCTGCTTGGACAGGAAGGTGTTTATGTTCACTTTCCGTGGGAGAAAAATGTATAACGAAATAAGCAGTGGCAGTAAGGAGCAGAAAAAATACTCACAGCATCTGCTAAACTATTTCATGGATATTAACAACAGATTTAGCAGCACATCCTAATTCTGGGGAAGGCTAACACCAGGAAACAAGTCTACTTTGACAATATAAATGAACAACCTGGAGACATCAGTGCTTTATAACAGTGCCTCAGATCAGGAGAGCAGCCAGCTATACAGAAGATGAATGACCACGTAGGTATCATCTTGTGAGGAGAGGAACCAGAGAAGCTCTGAGGAAACCAGGGACTTCCACGGCCTGATTATTGTTCTGACTTCTTTGTTCTGAGGTTATTCTGACTGAAACCTGAGCTAGGCAGGTTACTAAATCTAGTGCTCTTTTGGCTTGAAAGGAATAAGAATATTCAATTTTTTCCTGTTTAACAATGTGTGTAGGTGACCATATTTGCCACTGACACCCAAAGGTTGTTGCTACACAGCTCCCATCATTTTTCCAGCGTTTATAGTCACCTTGCCTGGAGTTTACAGCTGTCTTCCCCTGTGATTCCCACCTGCAACTGAGAACTATGGCCCTTGTGTTTCCCCCAAACAGCCTCTGAGCCCAAGGGCTTCACGTGTTTCTGGGGCTTCCCAGCCCAGACAAAATCAGGCATTTGTAACTCTTTAATTTGTGCTTTGTGTGTTTAGTGTGAGAGAAGAGGTGTCTGTGGCCTACACTAAGTTTAGGTGTCAAAATTCATCTACCCCATGGCAGGGGGTGCTTGTGTGTTCTACATTTGCAATCCAGGCTCTGTGCCCTAATTCTGCCTTCAGGGTAAGTATTGCAGCTCCTGCCAGCTCTCTCCAGCAAAGACTTCTGCAGGGAAGAGATCACAGTTTACTAAAATAACTTGATGTTAAAATTCCATGAGAGATCCAACAAAACCCTAAATGCTGCCATGATACAGGTGGTGGTGGTTTCTACTGTGGTGGCTCCAGATTTAACTCTAGGTTTCAGTGGAGAGTTTTATCACCATCAAACCACGGCCAATGCAGAAAGAAGTGCAGCAAATATTCTTTTACAAAGGCTTTTTACTTCAGTCTTCAGAAATTCATCACTTTAATTCAGGAAAAGGAATCTCTTCAGCCAAAACCTAGTGGTACCAACTGTAGTAAAATGAAAGGAAATGGAGGATTTGAAGACTTTTAGTTTTTCCTGCTGTCACCATGAATCTTCTTGGCTAAACTCTCAAACCTTGTATAGCATGTCAATGTACTGGGGGGATGATAGTTCACCGTCGGTATTGCTTTGAGTCTCCTAAACACATTATTAACAGTTAATGAGTTCTAATTATAGTTTCTGTAGCAATTAAGTTATTGGCTTCTCTCCAAGTATTAAATTAGGATTTTTACATCTCTTCTCCATGCTGACACACATTTGGCAACCAGTAGGTAGTCCAAACACTGCATTGTCTGTGTTCATTCATAGAGAATAATTCCTGTAACAGAGTGTGGAGGGGTTGATGATATGAAAGTATTTCTTGCTGCAAAGTGGTCAGTGTCAGGTTTATGTAGGGCCTACCACAAAGCAGGCCATTCAATCCGAAGTCCATTACGATTTAAAAATGTCAGTGATTTACCAAAAAAGATCAATACTTCAAATAGAAATCTTATTTGAGAAGGATTTCGACAAGCTGTAAATGCTTCTTCCTATAATTAGATTGTGAGGTGAAGCCACAGCCGCGTTACTTGACCCTCTAAGATGATCAGAGAGCAACCAACTCTTGGAACAGCTCAGCAAGGGAGGTAACACACACACCACCACTGTGCTAGGCACAGGCCAGATGTCTTCTTGTGAGAAAATTCTGCAAGGTTTCCTACAAGAAGGGAAGAAACCCCTCAAGTACTGCTGGGTCAACACTCAGTTAACAATGCCTGGAGGAACTATTATCCTTGGCAGTAAAAATTCAAGTTACAGGGTGGGATGGGCTTCACACAGCAAGAGGAGGAAACTAAGGAACTACATTTTACCACAACGTAGGTTTTCACTGACAAAGTTTCCGAAAAGGACCAAGGATGGCTCCAATCCACTCCCTTGTACCCAGAGAAGTAGCTGCAACTGCAAGTGTTCAATAGAACTCAAACAATACCAAGTGCTTCACCAAAACCGATATTTATGCTCTGTGAGAGCGCAGCAGGCTGTCTGTGATTGCTCCTCTGAGAGGAGCTGTGTGAAATCCTTATCTAAACCCACAAATAAGTACATACTTGGAATAAAGTCCAAAATCAGGCTGGACGCTTTAAAATACCTTTATGCTCTCAGGCATTCAGGGCCCCTTCCAACCCAAACCCCCCTACGATGCCGTCATTCCTTGTGCACAACAGGCTCCGGGTCTGTGGATCTGGCTGCGCTGCTGGCATTACAACACTAATCTAATAATCCATAATCTCAATCCCAGTGATTTTAAACACGCACAAGAAATGGAAAACCTTTTTAGCCACATCGGGGGAGCTCTCACTTGCAAATGCTTCACAATCCTCTGCAGATGCAAAGTTAAACTTCGCCCCAAAGCACAATCTCACCGTTTTGCTTTAAGCACTCTGCTAGATTAAGCAGGAATATTTTCATGAAATCTCCTAAGCACGTTTTCATGAAGTCACCAGGAAGTTTTCATGGAAAGCCTTTCTAGACCACTCACCCTGCCCATTTCTCCTTGGGAGATTCGTTCACCCAGATTCCTGAGAGTTCTCAGACTACAGATATACATGAGGACAGCAAATACATCTCAAGGCAGAAAGCAGCCTCCTTCACAGCACTCTTGGTTCCCTCCTGGCTTTGTTTGCAAGCCCAGCTCAGGGGATGGTCAAACATACTGGAAATCTGCTTACATGGAGCTGGGGTGGCTTGAAGCTTCTGTGTGACATGCATAGACTAGTCCTGTGGAGACCAAACTTTAGACAAAACACCTCTTGAGTTCCTCTTGCTTCAGCAAAGCTTCCACCAGAGCCACGTCCCACAAGGAACAACCCATTCCCTGATAGACTTTTACACGGCAAGAATACCAAAACAATGCCAGGGCTTGATCCCCTTCCTAAAAGCACTGCTAGTAAGGGCAGGTAACATGGTAATGACCTTCAAGATCAATAGTTTGAGCCAGCTGTGGCTTGTAGCACCTGCAGTTAAATGCACCAAAAACCAGCCAGTGTAATCAAGCTTCTCATCAGGAAAGTAACCAAAATAGCTCGAAATAAACCACAGTTACCTGTTACAAATTAAGCTTTATTTTACTTTTATTGCTGTCTTAATCAAACCTTGGTGATACGCAGTAAAGACTGAACCATACAATGCCTTAGGGAGAAAGTTGCTGAAGCAAGGCCAGGTATTAATGTATTTATGACTAAATGAGGCCAAGATTACTTGGTTAATAAAACAGGACATGTCTGTGGTGTTGAGGCAATCAAGGATCCAGTTTAACAAGAAAAAAGGGCATTCACTGAGTCACTGCTGTCTCACAAGAACTCCTATTTACCCCTCCCACTCCCCAGCAGTTCAGTGGCTGAAAGAATATCAGAGAACCCCATAAAAAGGCATTGCTGGTGTTTGGCTCCTTTCAGAACACTTTGGCAGCAGCACTTCACCCTTCCAGGTTAAATAGCTGAACCTCCCCACCTGGAGCAGGTGGTGCCACCACATAAAGCTCACAAAGCACATTTCTGCTCTGCCTCATAGCACTGCAACACACACACTTCGCTCTGGTCCCAGCACTCCTTTCTCCCCACAGTCACTCACAGAACCCAAATCTGAACCTGACCTTCACACCTCCAGTCCTTCTAAATGGGTGGAAACGGTGTTTTCGCAGAGCCTGCCACACCAACCCCCAGAGCTTCTTCAAGGGGCCCCTCAGGAGTGTGAGCTGCAGAACCTCAGGAATGGGAAATGACATTCAAGCTCCGTGGGAACAGTTTCAGTATAACCCACGTGTCCCACCTTTGGTGGCAGCCGTCACACTTGCAACAGGGAGAGAACAAGCTGGGGGATTTTCCTGGGAAAGAGCAGTGTGTATTAATGAGGCTTTGGAAACCTGGAAACACCTGAGGACTGAGTTTTTCTGCCCATTTAAATGAATGCTAAAGAGACACATGGATAGTAGGGCTCAAGTTAAAAGAGAAAGTTGTATGACTCAGTCAACTACTGATGGAATTCAAATTGTGTACAGTGCCCTGACATTCTGTTCTATTGTACAACATGCAGAAATTATCCAGCTCACTACAGGACTTGCATTTTTAACAGCACTCACTGGATTTTCTAGCTGTATCTGGTATTAGATACATCTGAGGAGAAATTAGTAAGCCTATTCAGGTTTTAAACAGTGGCTGCAGCCTCTGTGCAAACATTTCAGGACCCTTTTTTTGGACCAGGACTAAAAGGATGGTGGAAGAGGGAGGGAGAACTAGTCCAGCCTGTGTCACAGTGAAGATGGTCAGTGTTCTGTGCAGGTTGGTCAGAATGTGAGGGGGGACAGAATCACAGCCACCGTTGTTCAGCAGAGCTCGAGATGTCACTGTGCCTCAAGCTGTAGCTGGATAGTGTAAAACACATTATCCAAGTTAATCTTACAGTCTTTCATGAAAGGAGAGTCTCTGCTGGCGTGCCTCAGTGCTTGCCTGCCCTCCCTGGCACCTTGAAAGGTTCCTTATCCATCTCTCTTCAGAGCACACCCCCTCGATGTATAGCTTTCGCTGCCTTGTGACTCGAGTCCTCTGTGCAACACTGCCATTAATTATTGCTTGTGCTCAGGTGAGTCCCTTCTCTACCAAGACATTTTATATACGAAGCTCACAGTGGCAGCTTTCTCGGTCCCTGAGCTGAGTTACCTTTGGGCAGGTTACTGACCTCCAGCAAACTCTGGGGCACGATGGGACAGAGAAGCAGCTTTGACATTCGTCTCCCTCCTATGCCCAAAAAGTTCTAGAACGAAAGCCTGAAGCATCCAAGATAACGGATTCAATGCAGATTTGTCATCCCAATCAAAATGAGACCTAGATGTCTTTTGCCTGGTAAGTTGAGCTGTGCATGTGCTCCACACGGGACAGCCAATATGACAACCTGTGTATTATTTCATCCCTCCTTTGGCTGAGGAACTCGGAGCTTAACAGGTTGTGCACTCATTTAGAACAGAAGCGTGGCGATCGGGACTGCTGAAGTGCTTTGGGCTTTGCAAGAGCGACATCCAGTGGCGCAAAAAGCTTCCTTGCCTGTGGCAGAATCGAGCGGATCAGCCTCCACTCGTGCACTGTGCCAGCTGCGGGAAACATTTCTTTCCCTGCTCAGGTCAGCGACAGGGACAGCAGAAGGAATTGCATCAGGGAGCTCTCCGGACTGGGGTGACCCGAGGAGGATGTGCAAAGTGATTTTTCACCAATCTGCATCCATGACCAGCTAGTGCTGAGAACAGCAGAACACTCCACTTGGTTTTTGGGGATGACAAACTTCTAAAAAGCAGGGATCTGGTACCCACTTCTGAAAATCCCAGCTCCTTAATTTCAAAGGCATCTTTAAGACATCCCCTCACCAAACTCCCAACTGTTCACACTTATGAAGCAATCACATACTCCGGTGGAAACTGCAGAATTAAACCTGGGAAAACATTCTCTCTCCTGGCAGTTTTTTAATCCAGCTGTGGGTGTACGTCCTTTCTGACCTGGTCTCCAAATTCCCTGGAAAGCATTTTGGCCAGGCAGCTGGAGAAACCAAAATGAGTCCTAGACTTGGAGCGAGGGGCCAGTTTTAAGATCACGACAGAAAAAGCACTGCTTGCATGCCCAGGTACAAGTGACAGCAGAGTTTATGCTCAGTCTCCACCAATCCACAGTAATTCTGTGCTGCATAATGAATAAAAAAAGGTCTCTCAGCCAGGTCCAGGATGCTGTCACACAGCTGGTGCCTTGTACACTCCCATCTCCTGTCTCTGGTCTGCAAGTCTAATGGTGCTGCAGAGTCCAATGTGCAACAAACACAGCTTAGCATCCAATACAAAATTCGCTTTAAAAGACAAAATCGCCGAAGCAATTCAAAACATTTTTTTTCAGAAGCAAATGCTGCTCAGACAGACAAATCTGGTTTTGACATGCTCCCCCAAAATAGCCATGTCAGACTGAGAATTTACATGTACCAAAAGAAGGTTAATGAAGCAGGCAAATTGTGCCCGCACAGGAAACAAATGCCAAATATTGCTCGTAGCTCTTTCTTGTGAGTCAGTGGCTGCTCTGGAAATGGGGGAACTGAAATAAATAGTACCACATACTCAGTGCAGTTGGAACATTCCAAAATGCCATGAAGCTGTCAGTCTGCATGTCAGAATCAATGTGCAAGCCTGTCAGGAGAAAGGCAGGGGGAATCTGGAGCTTTAAATAGTCACCGTGTTTTACAGTTTACTAGTAATGGGAGGAAAGCCACCTTAGGATTGCAAATCAGGCTCTTTATTGGGAACCACATTGTAATTAACTTTTCATGGCAAATTTGTAAGGAATGCATATTTATGTCTGAAAAAGGAAAACTCTAGTCAGAGGTGACAAGGAAGTTCACATTATTTAAAGATGCACAGGGCTCCAGTCCAAGACTAGACTTGGAAGCATTAACAGGGTTTGAGGGAAGGGGAGGACTGAGAAAACAGCAGTTTTATCCCATACTGACAGAAACTCAACACAATGCAGCTGCTTTGAAGAGTCACAGAATTCCTGGGACAAACCCTGAGCACCCCGGCTCAGTTTTTAATCAGCTGTCTCAAAGGACTCCCATCAACTGGAGCCGAAGGCCCTTGATGGACCCCCAAAAGCCCTGCTGCACAACTGCTTTGGCAGGAAACATCCCACTACCAGTTACGGTGCAAACTACCTACACTCTTCACACCACAGTTCGGGTCCAAGGAAGCCTCTCCTGAGACCCTGTTTAGTTGCTGAGCTCTGGGGACAAACCGAGCTTGTGATGGGACGTGCTGCCACCTAACGATACAGAAAACCAAGGGTTTGGGCAAAAATACTCAGAGCTGCACCAAAAAAAAGGTGCAGCTGCAGGAAGGACTTGCAAATCCCCGTACCTGGGAAGCTGCTTGTCAAATCCCTGGAGAGAACCAGGAGAAGCTGGGGATAGCAGCTTCTCCAAAGCCAGATCAGCAGGTTTAGAGCGAGTTTAACCAAAAGGTGTCCCCACTGCACCACAGGAGTGCCGTGGGAAGGTGTCTCTGGAGCACCTGGCAGCCTGAGCCTCTGGTTACCCTGTACCTCGACCACATGGAGAGACGAGACCTTCCCCAGGGCACCCTCCACAGCAGGGAGCAGCATTGCAGGGTACAAGGAGCACCAGGTCACTGCATTCAAGGATTCCTCAGGCACTTCTATTAACCCATGAAGTTACCCCAGCAGTTTGCATTTAGCAACCAATCCAGAGAAGCAGAACCAGGTTTACTGCCCTCAATGCTGCACCTTCAGCCTACCTGCATGCTTTTGCTCAAAAGAAAATAGCACTTGAGACTCATACAAACCCCCCAAATTCTATAAAAACACAGGTAAATTCAACTCCTTCACTTGGGTAAAAGATTGGGCACTCAAAGTGCACTTAAGCCCACCCAGGCCAGTGATATACAAAGCACCACACCACATTAGATGTCATTTCCCAGTAAGAACAGACAAGGTTTTGTGAACATCTGTTAAAAAAAAACACTTTTGATTCCAAGAAACTTTAAACACTGAAGCATTCTAAGGAATAAAGACTTTTTTTACTAGCAACAGCACTGTGATACATGGAGCAGGGTTGCAATTGAAACTGCACAGGTGGGCCAGACAATACAGGAACTTGTGTAAGCTGAGCTTAGCAAGGATGGGAATAATTGATGAGCACCCTGCTCATTCTGTTAGCCCAAATCCTGCAGTAACTCTGCCAGTTCAGATCACACCACACAGAGACCTCCAACACAACTCAGAAACACGTGAAACACTCTGGAAGTTCCAAAGATAAAACTAATTGAGACAAAATCGTGTCACCCACCCCACATTTCCCAACCCCTACCTGCTGGCTGCTCAAGAAAGGTGAAGACCACAGTCCCTGCGTTCACGATCTCCCCTCCAAAAGGCATCTGCAGCAGCACAACATCTCTCTCCATGTTCTCCCCTCAAAAAAAAACCAGCTTCTCCCTGCCTTCTCTTATACCACTTCCATTTCCTTCCCAATCATGGTCACCATGTGCTGCCAACTGCTTTTAATGAACCTAATTAGCTAATAACCACCAACACCTGCGCTTCTCCCTTCTGCTCCAGAAGCAGAGGCTGCATTTGGGGGGTATTGAAGAGGAAGCTCAGATGTATAGAAGGGAAAGGGCTGAAAGCCTGGGGATGAGGAGGAGAAAGAGGAATTTGTGGCTAAAGAACCCAACAAGTTTTGTGTGAAGCCTGGGTAAAAAGCTTGGCAAATAAGCAGAGACTTTTAAACGTAACCTGGGTGGGCTTTATGGAAATAATATCTAAAAACAAGCAGTAAAAACTAAAAGCTGATTTCAGCGACTCTTGTAACGCATCATGCTTTCATCCCTGCAGCCAGCACGTAGACATCTGAGATCTGTTGGCCCTTGCTTGCCCTAATGGCCTGTTCTCCTGATTTCAGCTGCCTGACCCGGTCCTGCACTCTTTGCCTTGCAGTTTCTGCCTGCGTTTCAACACAGACAACGAAACTGATTTCCCTGGAAAAGAAAAACAAAACAAAACCCCCAAAACCCCAAACAAACAAACCCCCAAAACAACAACAGTAAAAAACCAAACTGAAACCGACCAACAACAAAAAAAACCCAAATATACTTCAACAGGAATAAGCCCAGGAGTTACCTGGGGCTTTACCAAGGTCCTTCAAAGAGATGTGGAGCACCTATCAGATGGTCTCAGGCTCGTGGACAAGACTGCCTAGCCAATGAGGCGTAGATAAAAAGGTGGACAGATAAAAAGGACTCTAAAAAAAGGCTATAAAGACAAGCCTGCTGTTAATAAAGCTGTTGTTAGTGGCTTCTGGCCAACAACCTGAGGGTGAGTGTCTCTGCCCATCGCAATTACCCACAAAAAGCCTCTGCCAGGCTTGTGAAGCCACAAGGGGTCCGTTAGCTCTTCAGTCTCTTCATGCTCCTCTCCTTGTCCAGCTGGAATACCACAGTAGCAAGGACTCCCTCTTTTTAAAAGCCACGGAGCTCCTCGTGCTGCAACAGGAGCCCCTCCATCAGCTCACAGTAGTATCTTGTGAGGAGCAGGGGCTAGCGTGGCTTCTCTCATGCAGTGTAACAGCTCAGGTACCAGGAGGAGGCAGAGAGGAGTCAAAAGGCTTTGTCAAAACCCAGAGCACGTTTTCCTTACTACAGCCATGCTTGGTTAGCCAAGGTGAGAAACAGCCTGCAAGAAAAAAGCTTCATTTCCTCTCTTGCAGGTGACTGTACAACAGGGTGGGAGATCAGAGTTTTTCGTCAGTGTGTCATGTATTAAAGCAAGAATTTTTCCCTGTACGTGGGCCATTAATATGAAAAAAGAATCATAAACAAATTTGGGTTGGAAAGGACCTTAATGCTCATCTGATTCTACCCCCTGCCATGGGCAGGGACACCTTCCACCAGCCCAGGTTGCTCCAAGCCCCATCCAACCTGGCCTTGGACACTTCCAGGGATGGGGCAGCCACAGCTTCTCTGCCCAACCTGTGCCAGGGCCTGCCCACCCTCCCAGGGAAGAATTCCTTCTCAATATCCCATCTGACCCTGCCCTCTGGCAGTGGGAAGCCATTCCCCCTTGTCCTGTCCCTCCTTCCCCTGTCCCCAGTCCCTCTCCAGCTCTCCTGGAGCCCCTTTAGGCACTGCAAGGGGCTCTCAGGTGTCCCTGGAGCCTTCTCTGCTCCAGGTGAGCACTCCCAGCTCTCCCAGCCTGGCTCCAGAGCAGAGGGGCTCCAGCCCTCTCATCACCTCCGTGCCCTCCTCCAGGCTTGCTCCAACAGCTCCACATCCTTCCTTTGCTGGAGGCCCTGGAGCTGAACAGGGTGCTCCAGGCGTACAGGAGAGCATAAAAGCATAAAATCACAGTACAGAAGATCGTCAAAGGGACAGAGCATTGGCCTGTGAGTGAGGCCGTGGCTGGGAGGTTATTTTAATGCAGTGTAATGTCTAGAGCAGCTGGAAGATGTATTTCCCCTCCGTGCAGTGTCTCCCTCCAGCAGCAGCATCTGCCTGGCCAGGCAGGGGGCTGGAGGCGCTGAAAGGCAACCACAGCCTTGTGTGGGGCAGTTCCATCCCCAGCAGTTCCTGCAGCCACGTTCTGAGTGGTTTTAACTCTGCCACCGACAGAGGCCCCAGCAAAACCAGCCACAAGTGGGGAGGGATGGGGCGGTGAGGGGGGGGAAAGTGGCAGGAGGGCTGTGCTTTTCCCTGGCAACATGAATTTAAAATAGTGAATTACTATCAAATAACGGTGATGTGAAGTTGTGGGATCAGGGGACCTCGGTTTCTTTCAGCCACAGATTTGCTGGATGAACTTTAAAAACTTGGTAAATCTTCCCTTGTTTCTCAGTTCCCCATTTAGAATCAAGGGACGTTTGTCTGCCCTCAAGGGGAAGTTGGGATTATTTAATTCATTAGGGTAGCGTCATATTAAGTACATGGATATAAACTAAAATACACAGAATGGGGTTTGCCCATTTCCTTTAATTTTTGAAAACAAGTAAGTAGACGAAATCTTGTGCCCTCCAAAACCAAACAGAATCCTTCTTTTTGTAAAATGTTACATAAACCTTAGTGGTTGCTCATTTTTATTGTATTCTTTTTAATAATACTGCAGATATTTCAGAAAAGGGCAGTATTGTTTCCACTGCATAAAAAAATCATCAAGATCTAGTCGGGATTTTTACATTCCCCTCTTCCCCCCCTCGTATTGTTTCAAAAAAAACCCCAAACAAAACACAAATACCATGAGGAAATTCGCCCTCCCACACCCCTCCCCACAAAACAAAAATTTTTTTTTTTAATTTTTTTTTTTAAAAATCAGTAAAGGTGTTAAACAAGTCAGGTATTAACACACACCCATGTACAAAAGCACAGCACATCAGTAACACCGTGAAACGCCTTAGACCACACCAAGCCATGTGTACGTGTACAAAGCCAGGGGGCAGATGGTTCATAGCAGCAGAATAAGAAGCACGTTCAGACAAAGTCCATCGTTCCAGTGGAGATCTGGGCATGAGTACAGCACTTGGGAGGACTCAGACGAGCTCCAGGGCAGCACTTGGGAGGACTCAGACAAGCTACAGTGCACAAAGGCAAATTTCTCTGCTACGGTGCTGCTTGTCCTGATGCCAAGGGCAGCCCTGACTGGTGGGGGGGTTCCCTTTGTGGCCATGGATGGCTCACGGGGCTGTAAACATTCCTGAGGAGTCCTGATTGCTGGAGGGAATGTCACAGGAATCAAGGCCGAGCATGACCTAAGGTGCATCTATATTTGCACAGTCTTCAGTGACAAGAAAACGTCTTCACGTTTGCTCTGAGAGGGAACGTGATCCACCCCAAGGCCCATGTGTGGCTTTGGGGCCATTGCTCTGCAACTCTGGTGGGTGGAGAGAAGGACCAGAAAGGGACACTGGATCAAAAATATTTATGACCCATTAGGACTTCTAAAAAAGCAAATTTCTGGGGTTTGGAGTGGGCATTTTTTTCAATGTCAATATGTAGTTTCCAATTGTTTCATTGTATGTAACTCATCTGTGGTTTCAATTCTAGGAACGTTTCTCTTCCAGTATTAGTTTCCCATGGGACTGGGATTTTCAGTGGTGCCCTCTAGCTCTGGATGCCAAGCTGCAGATTCCCTCTGAGGGAGGCAATCAGGCATGAGATGGTGGTTCTGTGCCTTCCTAAAGGCAGGTTCCTTCCAAATGTCCTATCCTGAGCTCCTCACAATGGAGACATGCAAAAGCAAGCAGCACTTCCAGTATCTGAAGGAGAACTGTGGTAGAGAAGTTCTCACTTAGACTTCCACCTTGCCACACAAAACCCCCCTACAAATGAGATAAAGTAAAATGAAATAGATCTATTAGATTGAATGGTGTGACTTGAGACGAAGCAATTCCATGAGAATTCGTTTTTAAGAGGTGTCAGTAAGGTCTCAAAGAAATGCTGACTTGCATGTGCAGTTCTATCCAATATTAAGACACACTTAGTGGCCTCTAGGGCAGTGTTTCCTGGGCAGAGGGCCAGCAGCCACTTCTGTTTCTAACAATTGCAGGTTTTGGTATCTGAGCTTTGGTGATTTTGAGCTGCAGAAAGACAGCAGATTTTATGACAATTCCTCGGGGCTGTCTGAGGCTTTTGCTTGTCTCTCCCCCCAAATACTGGGCAGTACAGGATGGCAGCCCTCCACAGGTTTCTCGTAAAACCACCAAATAAACAAAAACAGGACAAGAAAAATTGTCAGGAACAAATAATATTGTTTGGAATATTGTCAGGAAAAGAAACAAACAAGCCAAGGTAGACTCAAGAGGTTTTGACACTGGGGCATCTGCACACCTCATGGAACAATCGTCTGGCATCGGATTCACATACAAAATCAGTTTATAACCAGAGCGGGTCAGTTCAGACACCTGGTGGAATAAAAAGGCCTGATAAGACAAACCCAATACTGCTCACTTTGTGACACAGAGGAGTCACAACGCCCCTGTCCTGTTTCCTTCATCTGCACCAGACACAAATGACCTCCTGGAAACCTTGCAGAGGTAAAGGACCGCTACTCCAACCTTCCACCAGCTAAACCCCTACTGTGACTTCAGTGCAAGCCTCAATACCATTCAGGGCAGAAGAATCAGTGCCTAAGCTGGGGGTATCTACAAAGTGCCTTCAAGAGAAAACACAGAATATCCTGAGTTAGAGGGGACCCACAAGGATCCTCAAGTCCAAATCCTGGCCCTGTGCGGTGCTCCCAAACAATGCCACCACGTGCCACGAGAAAAGCTGTGCAGTGCTGCACACTGCCACTGCAGGATCCTTGGTTGCTATGGAGGGCAACGAGGAGACAAAAGATGCAGAGCTCTAAAGCTGCTCTTTTCCCCTCAGAACGTCTCCAGGTCTCGAAAGTAACCTTGACCTCCTGTTGGACAAGCACAAACACATTTCACTCCAGGGGATGGGAAGTGCCAGCCAACGTGAAGTACTGGCCACGCAGACACTACAGCAGATGAGAAGGTTTGGGGGGTCTCCTGAACTGGTGCACATCTTCTTAGAGACCATTAACCTACAAGAGCAGCAGAATTCAGAGCCCTTGGGAAACAAACTCTATCCGATCTCCAGAGAAACAGGGACTCAGAAGGGGCCCATTCCACCACCTTTTCAGCCCTGCTGAAGCCAGAGGGAGGTGGCGGGAAGGCAACAGTGGCAGCTGAGGTGCCGTGAGGGTCACAAAATTCACTCTAAAGAAGAGCCTTGTCAGAGGCAGGACTCAGGCCTGGCCTGGGAAAGGGCTGGACCACAGGAATGTGGGAATCCAGGGCCAGAGCCACTGCCCTGAGCTGGGAAAGCTCCCCCAAACACAGCAAGGTGCAACAGCAGCTACAGGTGATCCTCCAAGCCCCGCCCATCTCTTCTGCAACAGGTAACAGGACAGTCTGGTTCCCTTTATATCCACACGTGAGAAGCTGAAATGGTCTGAAACGCTCACAGGTTAGAATGCAGACATCTATACAACATTAACACCTGCCAGAAAGCAAAGTAGGAAAGTTTTACAGCACATTATACAGGTCCCTCTAACTTCTAGGAAAAAAAAATAAAGACATTTACTGAAATCACCATATTACAAGAAGTCATCACTAACAGACCATATAATACTATTTCTTTTTCTTTTACATAATCATTACTTATAGAGTAATTTTAAAAAATCGCTTTTAAACAAGTATACAATTTTCACTTTAAAATTAACTGGTTAATAAAATTTTGTGCAAAACAAGCCAGCCTCTATAATTAAGTGAATTTATTTATTTATTTATACAAAAAGAAAAAAAAATAAAAGACAAACAAACAAAAAAAGAGAGAGTTCTTTCAGAAATGCGTCTCCTTTTCTGTGATGGTTGAAATGGTGCCGTCCCCTTTCAGTTTGGCGTCGCAGTCATTTATTGCTGCAATGTAGGCTCCTCCTCCGAGCTTCCCCCGCATTTTCAGGTCCGAGCTGGGCGTCACCAACTTCCTGAATTTCTAGAAAATTTGAGAAAATGAAGATCATTGTGCTTTTTCTTGCTCACAGACGCTCCTCAACAGACTGGTTAATAAAAGCCTTTTCTCTTTCCCTGTTATAGCCACATCCACAGACTCACAAGCTGGACAAATCACAAGGCAAAGCCAAAATCCAAGTGAGGTTTCGTGCTGATTTAGAGCAACATCCCCTTCCATGAAGAACCTCAACACAATGCCAGTGTTAAATGTTTTACTTCTCGTGTTGTAGGCCATGGAAGCACACTGGGAAAAGTAAGTAGAGACACCCAAGCGTTAAGCAACGATAAAGAACAAAACAAAACTATCCACGTTCATCCAAGAACTTTCTCTTTTCTGGCAATAACAACGCTGCTGCTCACAGCTTGGGGAGCAGAGATGTTGCAGGGGTTGGCTTCCCAAGAAGCTCCCAACTGTGATTAAAAAATCCTCCTGTCATCCTTGCATGTACAAGATAATGATCTGCCTGCAGTGCTGCAGACAACACACTGTAAATGCCGTTTGCTTGGGGAGACAGGTGAGGGGGATGCATTAAGGAAATATTTAATGTTTAGGTTTGTGCAAACTTCCTTTTCTGACGTGCTAAGAAAAGCGTATTATGGGCAATTGATTTTTTGTTTATACAGCCACAGTCTCCAGGCCTTGTTTAATCACATAAATGGAGTCATTGCAATAGGGATGTAACGAGGCTTTTCTGCAATATGAGATATCCCAAATGGCTGAACAGAGTTTATATTCTCCTGTCTTCCACTACCACCGTCTTCACTGTTTTGCTTTGGAGTTCCCACAGAAATGAAGAACCTCTCGAGTTTTAAGGTAATACATTTAATAAACTTAACCTCTGCCTAAACCTGAGCTAACCTGATGGCAAATTCCAGTAAATGGCACTGAATCTTTCTATTTGGCTGCATTTCTCACTCAGAGAACTGCAACCAGGGGAACTGTCCGGGAAACACACGTGAGCTCCTGGAGGAAACTGCTGGCACCACAAACATTCGTTACCAACACCACAGAGAGAAGGCAGCTGACTTGAGGTAATGGGTGGGACAAACCTTCTTGAGGGATTTAGTTGATGTTACAGACAGTTTAAGCTCCAAGTTGATCTGGAACAGAGCACCTCTAAGCTCTAGTTTTGGTTAGTTTACCACAGGCTCAAGCCAGTGAAGGCAAAAAAAGCCCAACAGGATTTCAGAAGAAAATAAAGTTCAGATGCCTCCCCCCAGTGCTGACTGAGAGGCATTGCTGCTTTGATTAAACAGCTCCTTGTCTCACTCACGTGAGGATTCACACGCCCTTCCCAGTTCCTTCTTCAGCATCATTAATGTAAAAATATATCTCACCTCCATGAAAGTGCCTTCTGTCTTCCACAGCTTAATGCAGATCCACAGAGGGATGCAGACCATGGAAGAGAGTGCCATCATCCACCCGATGCCATAGCCCCAGTCAGGGTATATATACACATTGTTGTATTTCAGAGGCTTGTATTTCACCAGGAAAAAGATGAAGATTCCCTGGAACAAGAGATATTATTAGTGGTGTGTGAGAAAACCCTGCCTGAGTAACAAGTAGTGACTGAGTGTTTAGGCAAGGCCAGGCTCCCTGAGCAGGGAAAGCTCTTCACTCAGAGAAAAAACCCACCAGCAAGATCTCCTTTTATGTACAGCTTAAATAACATATCTCAGGAGCTCCCACAGGAATGAACAACCTTTCAAGTTTAAATCCTATTTACCTCTTGATGACAATAAGACGTGCACTTTGATGGCAAACAGTACCTGGGCAGGAAGGATTAAGTTTTGCTACCATGAACCAGCTGTGATTAAGTAACACAAGCTGTGTTCCCTCCAGCCTGTCATGATGAAAAAGGAAAGCCACAATTTTCAAAGTTGCTTTAATCCACTCTGTGGATCTGCAGTTCTGCAGGCCAACACTTTCATCCTCCCAAAAGCTCCGATAGATGTGTCTAAATTTGACAAGAGTCTAATCAAGCAGTTTGGATCATTTATACTTATGAAACAGAGGAAAGATGCTCTTCTCCAGAGTGGTGAGAGGAGTGTACAAGTGAGGCAGAAATCTTCCCAAGCTGGCAAACGAAGTGGCAGAGCCCAAGAGAACGTGGATCTCCAGGTGCCCCAACACCCACAGCTCTGCAGTTGCTCATCATTTGTGTATTGCAAGGTTTCAGTATCGAATCCCCAGTGCATTGCAAGGTTTCAGTATCTAACCCTCAGCATTCACGGCTCAGGTTTATGGCAATTCGATCATGCCGCTTTTGTAACTTTGCCCCGTTATGCAGCCACAGATCACCACAGCTGGAACCAGTCCTGCCCACTTCTGCTAAGGCAAGCTCTCTCTCCCCTTCTTCATGCAATTGGGACGGGCTTTGGGCCTCTTCCACTTTCGCTAGAAGAAAAAATGTCCTGTGGCCTTTGAAAAATATCTGCTTAGCCAAAGAGCGAGGGGAAAGGAGGCTGGAGCAGCAAGCCTCAAGCTATGTGTTAGTATGCAAGGTGTACTAACTCTGCAGGGAAAAACACCTCTGTGGTACTGGCAAATGTTCATTTAGGGCCTCGGGATTATTTTTTTCCCTATAATTGTGCATACTAAGATTTCTCACAATTCACAGAACGTTTAACAATTTTTACAGATCCTACAGAGCGTTTTTCATTTGAAATACGTGCTACAAATCAACAGGCACTTTTTCTCAACTATTAGCAGCAGCAAAATCATAAAAACATTTACAGCCCCCCCCCCCGCCCCCTTTATGTCTAAAACAAACCATTTGGACATTCTGTACTTACTGCGCAAATACCTGGAGTTAAGACCATCCAGCACCACTTAATCAGTGACAGGGGTTTGTACCCAATCATGTCTTCAATGTTCTCATAAAAGCGATTGCTGCCTGCCCCCAAAAAACCCAAGAGAAGAGCAGATGTAGAATATCCATGTCAGAGGTGGGACGAGGCAGTAGTTAAAGCAGCGAGGAGAGAGCCACAGACAGGGCTGTGGGGATGAAGCTGCTGCCTCTCCCTGACACAGCTCCCTGCCATCTGCTCCCTGCTCCTGGCACAGGCTGCTGCCTACACCGGCGTGTGACCAACAGGAGCAGCAGGCAGGAGGGGGCGAGATGGCAAACAGCGAGGGCTTCTTGTCGGGAACAGCCTGAGCAAGCCCAGCTGCAGAGTGTATATATGTAATATATATATTTATATGCTACAAGCTCATGTGTGAATCCCCGGAGAGCTGGCACGTGCGTGATCTGCAGCTCATGTGTTGTTTCACCGAGTGAGACTGTCCTTCCTGCGTGTGCTCACGCTGCTCCGGGGTGGAACCAGGAGCATTCCCAGCACGGCAGGCTTTTCCCTGGACTTTGCTGGCAGACAGAAACAGCAGAGCTGGGGACACCACTGTGTCACTCCTGTGTTAATGAGGAATGAATTCCACCTGCCCTGAGTTTATCTGTGGGGACTGTGAATTGGAAGGGAACACACCCTGGACTGTGAGAGAAAAGGGCTTAGAGCCACCCCTGCTCTCTAGGAAAGTAAAGGAATTCCATGGTGAAGGAAGGTGGAGGTCAGTCCTGACTAGGACCAAGAGGGGGAAAATAAACATTTCTTCCACTATCTTTGTTATTTAGAATGGGGAAAAAAGGCATTCCTGACTTTTGGCAGGGCATGGGAATGTGGAGGGCTGCACTTCATAAGGATACAAGGCTTCCACTTTGCTTTTAGGCAAACAGAAAACTCCTATAAAAAGTGAAGAGCACAGGAATTTTCAGGCACTCACCGTACACCCAGCCTATGCAGACACATTCAAATATGGCAACAAAGAGAAGGCACATGCCACTGGCTGCATACGAGTCAAAGAGCTGAAAGACATACATCCCACCCTGGAAGAGAAAAAGAGAAAAGGGAAAAATATTGTCTTGGCACCAGTGGGAATATTTCATAGCAAATATGCTTCAATGACACAGTCAATCTGTTGGTTCCCTGGCAATCTTCCTACTCAAGTTGGTTCCTTCTCGAACAAAGGTGCAACTTGCTCCTTTTTGGGTGCAACTTCCTCCTTTTCAGTGACAGCTGGAAAAGCACACAGCCTGAGGCATGTGGATCTCTGCAGAGGGAATTTCACTGTCCCCGTCCCTGGAGTGTCACTGTCCTCCAAGGAGGTGGAGGCTGTGGATAAAAGCAAGTGCTGAACTCCTACCAAGTGCCAGAGGAGCCCAGAGTCCTTCCCCAGCCTGGCTCCCAAACTCTGTGCTGGCAGACATCATGGACTGATGGCATGGATGGACACCCTTGGAATTTTTGGGTTGGAACATCCCAAAGCAAACACCCTGGTTTGTTTGGGGGAAAAAAATTCCCTTTTTTTTTTTTTTCCCCTCCTTACACTTCCCAAAGCAATTTCAGCTCAGAGATTGGCTGCACTGATTGACCTGGCTGAGTGATAAAAAACCAAAGATGTTTTAATTTTCTTTTTTCCCGTTATCTCCATTATTGATCTTTTCATCCAAAATGGAGTTGTTTCTACCCAGAGTAAGTCAGCAGGAACCACGGGCAGTGTATGGCTGGTGCAAAGCAGATGGGATTCCTTTGGCTATGAGATGTACTTTCGGATTAAAATATTTCCTAAGCTCAGCTGGAAAACTGAGGATTCATTTCACATTGCAGGTGGGAACCCTTTCTGAAGCCTTTTGTAATGACATTCCCGACAGGGAAATTTCTCTGTGGCAAATACTTTTTATATACAAATAATTTCTCTGTGGCAAACCCATTTCCTTCCCTCTGCAACAAGGCCCCTCTTACCTCAGTTAACATTATTAGGCCAAGGAAATAGGACACGATGGAGAGGCCAAGGATGAGCAGCTCCCTCCTGTAGCCCCTTCGGAACACCTTCGGGTACATATCCACGACAGCCGTCACGATGCTCTCCACACACACAAACTGCGACAAACGGCAGGAGAGGACACGTGAAACCTGTGGCTCCTCTGCTGCTGAGGTTTGCATTTGCTACCCAACACCTCAAATGCCGTCCCGTGTTTTTGTTGTAGGGACACTGAGGACGCTCGAGGAGCACAAGCTCGAATGGAGAGGAACAACTTTTCGGAATAAAAACTCCAAAGTCGTGGATTTCCACTCCACCGCCAAATCCAGACGGGTGAACACACCAGTGTCATCTCAGAATGCATTTGCCCCGTAGCAGGTGGGTGAAATAAAAACTACATCTTCCAAGTACGGTTTGAATAGGAATTAAATAACGTACAAACCATTTATGGGATTGCAGCACCACGTCACTCTAAGCATCCTGCACCTTTGCCACTCAAAGGAGTGACACACAGTTCCATGAACCTTCAAGCACTGCTAAAGGAACAGGTTTTGGAGAAGTTCTCTCCATTTACCAGAAGAGAGAAGTACCACAAAGCTGCACCCTGGAAATTCCAGCCACTTGACATTTTCCTTCAAACAGCTGTTGCAATTTTTACGGTCACATAGGAAGGACGAATTCTGTGCTGCCCCTTTGCTGCAGGATATGACTACATGTTCCTTGCTATGCTATCTCGCAGTCAAAATACACCGTAGAAAATTACATTATCACTATCTGATATTCAGTTTCAAAATTCATTGCAAAGTGCTTTCAAAATGGGGGAAGAAGACACGCTGGTATTTTACTGAATTGTGAATTTTAATCACCCTCGTTTAAGTTCAAACTGATTTGCATGTTAATAATGGAAGTTGGAGAGAAGCTGAACCAGCCTTCGTAGTTAATCATGCAGGAATCTCCAGCACCACATAACTGAGATTTAAAACAGGAACTTGAATTAAAGCTCTCAAGCAAGGAATTAAGTTAGTGTTGAGTTTTCAATCAGGCTAGATGCTCTTTACACCCGGGGTGCTGATCCCCACAGTCCAGGGAATCTGACAGAACACTGAAATAGCATTTATTTCATACCTGACTGTCTAATCCAAGGAATATGAGCATCATGAAGAACAGAGCTGCCCACAGAGGAGACAGAGGCATCATGGTAACAGCTTTAGGGTAAGCTATAAATGCAAGTCCCGGTCCTGGAAAGGAAGAGAAGGAAGGAAATAGTTTATTCCTGTGTGGTGGAGCTCGGTTCCCCCAGAGCAGCCTGGGCAGTGCTGTGGGGAGGACAGCATTTCTGACACCAACGTTGTGCCTCTTGCTGACCAGGGTTTGCACAGCACCCGCCAGGGTGTCCAGACCCACCAGTTTTCTCACTTTTTCTCTCTGTGTTCCCTTGCCCATCCCACCGGGGACTGAGCAGCAGTGTGGATGCTGAGGGTCAACCCAGCACACAACTCGACTCTTCATTTGTGGCAGATGAGAGGAGCTAAACACAAGACTGAGAACCTTGACAAACTTTTTGTCTCTCAGACTCCAAGCATTTGGTGATGGGTCTAATCGGTGATGGAGCCGTGCTTGGCACATAACTCTGCATCCTGCACAAATGTTTGAAGGTGAACATCTGTTAAGACTTCACAGTGCTTTATGTCCTCCCTTTTTTTGGGTGGATGTGCAGCAATAACAACATCCCTGAATAAATCATAGCCTGTGGAGCTGTGATTGCCTTATAGAACTTATTAACATATCCTGGAATCTTTATTTTTTCCTAAGACAGGACTCTGTATCTGACAACTAACAGGGCACGGTCAATGGGAAGAGGTGAATTTTGGGAGCCATGCCAGGTGCAAGGCAAACATCTGCTGGTTGGTTCCCATTGTGCTCTGTGCTTCTGAGAGCTGCTGGTGTGTAACGTCAATTCATTGGCTGCATATTTACAGAACACTTTTGCATTGGCATTGTTAACTTCTCAGATCTGCTGAGACACCATCTCACCCAGTTCATATTTCCCTCGTGTTGTTTTTCTTCACCTGGGCCCATTTTCCAGCTGCTTTCAGTGAAGTCAGGGCAGGGGTACAGAGGGGTACAGAGGCTGATAAAGGAGCCCCTCTGTGCTCCTGCAGCAATAACTTCCCTGAATACCTGGTAACACATTACTGCTTTTCCATTGACCACAGTAGTTACAAACTCCTATGATTTCCAGAGTTACTTTTGTCTGGTAACCCTTTTTTCTGTTCAGTTTCTAAAATAGTACAAGCCAGTCGTTTTGAGCGCTGCAGGAAAAGAGAAATATTTTCCATGAGAGCATTAGTGAAGCTCTAATTGTTTTGCAGTTTTTCTGCTAACTTGGACTAACTCCATGAGAGTCATTTCTTCTCCTCTTCTCCTCAGCATTACACTGTTTTTCTTTTTTCGGGCCGCCCCCTGTTCTTTTTCCTTCTGCTGAGTTTTAACTGATGCTTAAAGATGTTACACCCACAAAGGTGTTAAACAGCAATTAACTTCTGGATGTCCAACTCCAATAATGAATGTAGATGCCTCATTTCTTGTAGAGCTGGGCCTTTGTGCCCTTCTGGACTCAAAACTAGAACTTTTTTTGCCTAATAAACAGAATGTCCCAGTGTATGTTCCTGGGAGACAAACTTGCTGACACAAGGAGAGGGCATTGGCAGTCTGGCTGTTGGTCTGTATTTGCACGGTGTACATCAAGCAAGACCTCAGAGCACTTCCAAAGACCTCCCCTAAAAGCTGGTTTCTCACTACCTTAATAGCTACAGCTTTTTTTCTTTTATGTCCTTTCTAATTTAATTGTTTTTTCAGAAGGATAAAGTATCTGGATTTCAGTCCATCTCGTTGAAAGAAAGAGGGACACAGATGAGGAGGAGGATGTAACACTCACACCTGAGCTAAATAATCCTCTGGAGGATGAGCTGGAGTGAGCTTGTGTAGCAGGAGCTCCTTGACTTGATGAATTTGGTTCTTTGCACAGTAACATTAATATATCTGACCATGAAAACAGCTAAGAAGTCTCCTTACAGCAGTTATTCTAACGAGTTACCTTATCCACCAGCCATGGCACAGACTAAGAACTCTACTACAACCTCTGAGCCTTTTGTGTTAACTCAGAAAACTCTTTTTGGAACTTACCTGACTCTGCAACTTCTGCAATGGGCACGCCTTGTTCATAAGCCATAAATCCAAGAACTGAAAAGATAGCAAAACCAGCAACAAAGCTTGTGCCACTGTTCAAGCAGCAGAGCATGATGCAGTCTCTGAAAATATAAATAAAAAACACTGCAGTTGATCTCCAGAGCAGGGCTTTCCTTCATCCACTGAGCCACAGGACCCCCAGAACCCCAGGCTGCAGGGATGGACAGTAGATTGCTCAGTAAGAGAAGCTCCCAACTCATAACACGACCGGGATCGACCAGCCAGGAATAAACACATGCAGGAAGAGATCATCATAATCCCCTGGCTGGTGTTCTAACTGATGGAATTGCTGCATTCCTATAGAATCTGTAGAAAACACGTAAGACTATTGCAAGAATGGTGTTAAGAGCTCCAGAGTAGTTGCAATAATACATTCCAGAGGATATGAGCTCCTTTAGAAACTATATAAAAATGGTGTCCTTTGTTTCCTGGGAAAAAAATCCTGTGGTCAGATCTTAGCTCCTTCTATTCCAGTTACATTGGCAATATATATCCACACAAAATACCAACTCCAGTTTGGTTTGTAAGCTGTTTTAAGAAGCTGTGGGAATGAAAAGAATTGGATATAGTCTAGGAAATCTGCGCGTGCCTGAAAAGGCCGAGGCAATGCAAGGACAGTGACATCTCAAACACATCCTACACGTCAAACTACGCCAAAGACAAGGCCAGGGTGAAGAAGTGTTTCTTTCCCCAGACTGGAAACATCACCATAGTAAATCACTTTAAAAAAAAAGGGCAGATAGTCTTGTAGAGAAGTGTGATTTCCCCCAGAGCTCGGAGGAATATCATTGTTCATCCTGCGCTCAGACAGCACTGCAGGCGTGACAGATGACGGGGCAGGAGTGATTTATCATGACAGTCGGTCTTTTAGGACTGTTTGCCAGGAGAGGCACTTGTGTACTTGAGAAAGTAACAACCCACCCCAGATGTCTGAAAGTAAATTAGGATTCCAGACCACTGAAACACAAGGCAAGCCTGTAGCTGTCTCAAGCCTATCCCTAAATCGGGTTTATTCCCATCCTACTATGGCTCTTCAAGCTATTGATGGGAAGAGAGGAACCTACAAAACCGAACAGGCTCTGAATCCGCAGCTTCAGTATTGGTTCACATCTCTGTCACAGATTTGTTGGGACTTCTTGCATACATTCCTGCAAAACGTCTTTGCTAATCTCTCTCTTTTGTGCTTGATTTCATACAGCATTTCTATCCTGTAATATTCATCCTGTAAATAAACCTGATGAGTTTAGGAAGGCAGGTGACCAGTTCCAGCGCCTTGCTCCCTCGCTAACCAGCCCCACAGTGCCTCCCACACCTCTCCAAAGCTCTTCGTGGTACCAACTCACACTCACCTGAGCAGCAGACCCACACAAGGTGAGACACCAGCTCAGCCATGGCCTCTGGGCCAAGGGAGGCTTTGGCTCTCCCTCATCCCCTTTGCTATGCTTAATTTAAACCATTATTTTGAGAAGGTTGTATGTTTTCCTAACAGTTTCATAGTAAAAAAACCCAATTATCTGTCACATCATCTACAAATGACTAAAATGTGCCAGAAATGAAAAAGAATAAATACTCTCATTTGTGGATTAATACTCAGACATGGACCAGTGCTGTGATGTTCACACTTCTTTCTGGCTTGCACTCCCTCTAACACTGTTTAGTGTCAGGATTAAAGAGGTCCCTTCAATTACTTTCTGAAAATAGTCAGAATTCTAACCTGTTATTTATTTCCTTTTCATATGAAATTGCTTCCTGCAGTTATTCCCAGCCAGGCCCTTTATACGCTTTGGATCTTTTCAAAATAGCAATTAATAGACTCCAAAGAGAGAGGAAGCAGGAGCACAGAGTTCTTTGTGCTTTACAGGGAAATAAAGCAAAGCAAACCACCACCTTCCTGACCTTCTCAGTGCATTTCAGCTCTGAAGTAGCTCTGGAGGGATTCTGTCTCCAGCCTCTCTCACCTCAGAAACTGGTGAGTTCGATGCCGAGAAATTAAAACTGAGTGTGATGAAACCCTGTCAATAAGAGAGGTCAGAAAGATGGATGTTTTTTTTAATCCTCTGGAGAGAAAAACAGAGATAATGCTCTCTGGGGATGGAGCTGCCTGTTCACCAGCCATATGATGCCTCCCCTGGGCACAGCCTGTTTGCTGCAGATAAGATTCATTTCAGATAATTCCCAGGCTTCAAATGCAGTCTAAACAACATTTTGCTGAAGAATGATGCCACTTGAGACTGCTGGCTCCTAAGCCTGAGATAAAGGCTGGAGGTGGAGACACATCACTCCCTGTGCACCTTCAGAGCCCCTGGCAGTGCCCGCTGCTCCCTCTTGAAGGAAGGTCCAAGAGCAGAACCCAAGTGGCTGGAGCTGGACTATCCCATGGAACAAGAGCATCGCAGCCATTTCTCCACTCACAGGGAAGTCCCACAAACCACAAAATATCTACAGGGTAGGTCCAGATTTCTCCAAGGAAAGGGAACCTAAAGGGATTTTCATCACCTCCATCAGTGAGGTGCCTGTTCTTTTCACGTCCCCCAGTGAGACAGTCACAGACCAAACACAGGTTCTCTGGGATGCCAGTGGTGTTTCCAGTCCTACCGTCTCCAATTTTAATTTCCATCCTTCCTTTGTCTTTGCAGGAATTCTACTAACCTCTCGACTCCTGGTTTTTTCCCCATAGACAGATATGTGTAACTTTTTTTTTTTCCACTGCTTTGGGAAGGAAAACTGAGAGGGGGATCTGGATCTGGATCCATTGGTTGTGAAACCAAAAGACTTTAAAACACAAATGGCCCAAAAACCACTGGAAGGACAAGATGAATTTTTTATAACCACCCTTGGTAGAAAGGCATCAGAGCCTGCATGAAGGCCAAACTGATTTCAAACGAAAGAAAAACTTCACATTCTTCCAAATTAAATTCTTGCCAATCACCTGAATAATTCAAGACATGCATCACTTCTCTCCCTGCCTGACAGGCAGGACACTGCTGAGAATTCCTTCTGCCTTCCTTCAGCAGCCCTTTGCATCGCTCCAGTTACTTCCTCGCCTTTATGGATCCACGCAAGACAAATTCCCATTCCTTTTTGCCTCCCTGACTAGAGCTGGATAAAGAACACATCTGCATTTCTCAAAAGTTCTGTCCGTGTGTTGACGGTGTGTGAAATCACTCATTTCTCTGCAGCTCCACAGTGGGAACGTGGCAGCTGATCCCTGACTGGTACTTGGGCAGTGCCCAGTGGGCAGCTGGATCAGCTCTGCAAGTCCAGAGCACACCAAGCAGGAACAGGAACATTTCCCTCCTCTGCCTGCGGAGGGGCCCTGAGGTGAAACCAGCCCTTAAGATGCTCTGGATGGATTAGGAATTCTGAGCTTGATAAAAATGAGAGGAAACATCAGTAACCCTTTCTCTTATTTATAAGGGGAAAACTCTGCCTGGTGATGGCACTGCCAGTACTTTCACCCTTTCATAAGAGTTACTTTTGATGGAAAATGTGGTAAATCCAGGGAGGGTCTGTATTTATGTGTTACAATGCAAGTAAAGTAAGGCCAATTAAAATTAATTTCCGATTCAGAGATGTGAAGTGACTTGTTTGCAATTCATTTACAATGCCAATGAATTAAAGCAGGTTTAAACCTTAAATTCACAAGACCTGCATGCAGTTTAGATTTCCCATTTTCCACTAAAATACCTCATGTTATTGTTTTCCACTGCAACTTTCCCTTGGGAAAAAAAAAATTAGTAAAACAGATCTGAGAAAGTCGATGTTACGATCAGACAATGCACTGCAGGGATTGCAGGAGGCAAATCCATAGCTTGATTTTAATGTTTTTTAAGTAATAGCTAGAATACAAATTTAACTCTGCTTTTCACAGCCCAGCTGCTCTGTTTGTCTTGCCCTGCTCCACTCAGCCGTGCCCTGCACTTCACTGCTGTCCTCCTGCTTTCCTCAAATTTCCTAAGAGTCATATGTCAGGACACACTAAAGACGTATTTCTTATTTGGGAAATAAGAGTTTGGGAGGGGAGTTGTGAAGGTTGGATTCAGGAAAAGGTGTCCTGCTGCAGCATCTTGCTCGGGAGCTTCCAGGACACCTGGGGCTGCGTTCTACAGTCCTTGCTGCAGGCTCAGAGGGAAGGGAGGAAAATCACAGAACCTCTGCTCAAACATCAAAAAATCCTGCTTTTGGTAATGAGTTACAAAAAGAAAACCAGGGAAGAGATTGGTGCAGTCCTTGAGGCTGTGACACAATTGTGTCTAGAGGGGATGCAACCAGAAAGAAATAAAAATAAGATGAAATAAGAGAGGAAAGGAGGAGTGGTTTTGTTAAAGCATCACTTGTGCTAATTGAGGACAATGTTCATTACCAGCTGCTCTGCACCCTTATCACTAATCAGCTCTGAAGGGTGTAGGGGGCTTGCAACACTTGCTGCAGCAAAATGTGGAATTTTGGCTGTCAAAGCCAAGCAAAGAGTAACTTTGAGGCTCTTAAGTTACATGTTTAGATGTCAAAATGCCCTTAACTGTGTCTGGATGGCTTTGCAGACATTCAGCTGGTGGTTACATTCCTGTCTCTGTGGCTTGCAGGGTTCCAGTCCCCTTCCACCCCACTCTGTGTCAGGACGGTCCCACAGGTCAGGGTTTCTCTGACAGCAGAGCAAATTGTTGCTAAAACACGGTAAGAAGGAGGCATTTCCTAAAAGTGTCTCCTGAACTCTCCAAGTAACACCATAATTTAGAATTTAAACACTTACACTTTGGGGGCTTTAAGGGGTGGTGTGTTTGGGGTTCTTTTGCTTTTGGACTGTATTACCTTCTTCACAGAAAAATGAAATTTTAACTCTCTGTCTGGACACCACAATGGACTCAGTACAAAGTGTCCTTTACTGCCTTGTAGGAACGGTAGGAAAATGAATTCCATAACTACTGATGCCAGAAGAAAAAAGCAATGCTCATATTCCTGCCCATGCCAGTAACATGGAAGCAGGATTCTGTGAGAGTCACATCCTTTTGACAATGATTCAGGAGAGACTGGAACCTACTGAAGTCCTTAGCAATTCCCCCAGTGCTTCCTACAGAGACGAGCCATGAAATGCTGCCCATTCCCTCTGCGCTCCGGGTAGGGGCCAGCAAACTATGGGCAAAGGTGACACTCCGAGTATGGACCCAGCTCAGGTGAGTTTAACAGCAGGTCTCCAGTGGGACTTTTTTAAAAGCAGATCAAATAACACACCCACGTTAGACACGTGTGAAATTCTGTGCTTTTCCATGCCATTGCGTATCCCTGTGTGTACTGAGGGACTTGTGGCTGCACAAGGGTCAGATATGATCAAAAGGAACGAAAACACCAAATTTTGGGAAGGAATTCCTCTGAAGCGGCTGCAAGAAACACGACAGAGCTCTGCTCTACATGCGCTTATGATTATTCATGCAAAGAGCTGAAGGAAAAGGGAAGTCATTCCGAGTGAAATTCGGTGTGTGGACACTTCCAGCACGGAAAACAAATGCAGGGCAAAAGCGTGGAAGGAATTACCTGTAGCAGTTATTGTTGTAGTTGTTGTAGCTCCCCAGGGCTGTCAGGCACCCCAAGCAGATGGCATAGGAGAAGAAGATCTGTGTGCCAGCATCCACCCACACCTGGGGACAGAAAACACGGGGTGCTTAAAAAAGGGCAAAGAAAAAATCACTTTTATGCACATACTGGCTGCCAATTTGCAGAGGCAACTCTGCAGGTGAATGGAGTCTGGGAAAACTTGTATAAATCCCAACCTTAATAAAAAATATGCCTTAGGTGAAATTCTCCTCTCCTTCCCAGGGGTGTAAAGATCAGCTGGTCCTTACAGGTTCAACCTGATTGAAGTAGAAAGTGAGACAGAATTTCTGGAGAAGAACCTCAGCCAGTGTAAATTCTTTAATGGCTTTATTAGCACTATGAGGTGTTAGTAATTGCAAGCTAAATAAAAGCATCCGCATTTATCTCATTCCCATTTGATGGTTATTTATTCAAATTTTAAAAATGAATGTGAATAAATATTCTAAAGACAAAATGTGCTGTTCCTAGATAAGATAAGAATTAAGCTGGGGAAAGAGAAGGGATAACTTAGCCAGGGAAAGGAGGTTTTTAGTGGATCCAACTAGGCACAAAGCCATGGTTCTGGTCACTGTACAATTAACAAATGAAAGTTCAGTAGAGTTTAACAAGTCAGTAGCTTTACGATACCATTTTGGTAACATTTATATCCTAAAGTGTTGCAAACACTTCACTCTAAATCAGAGAAAAGCAAAGAGAAGCCTCGGCTGACACAGATTCTTGGGATAAGTGATCTCTCTAAGGAAAGCAGAGCAATGCAAGTGCTTTGCTGAGGAGCACCAAGGGCCCGAGTGATAACCAGAGGCAATGGCTGTGCTCAGGAAAAGAGGAAAACATCTAACACAGGTAATGACTTCCTGACTAATAACAGCAATCAAATACTCGTAAATACAGGGAGGGGATGTGTTTGTGTTACACGTGATCAAGTGAGATCTTGGTCTCTGAAGCTGTCGGGTGTTTCTGTTTAGAAATAACATTAAGATCACATCTGATTTACATCAGTGGCTTAAATGGTTTCGTCCCTGTCATACTCAATAAGACACAGCTGGTTACATCCCAGAGTTTCTCCACTTGGTAAGGAAAAACTGCACAGCGAGAGGCTCTTGACAGACAGGCTCTTTAACGAGATGAGAAGCTCCCAAAAAGCTGCAAGTAGCATAGGTCAACTGCAAATGCAGGGTCCTCTGAGGCACAGACAAAAGCTGGCAAACTGGATCGGCGCGTGGATCCCTGCCTTGCCCTTTCTCCACGCTGTGCTGTTGCAGGGCATTGGGAGCGCTCAGATGAGCAACAGCCTTTCCTGTCGGCACCAGCTCCACGCGAGGCCGATTATTGCTCGGACACCAAGTCCTAGTGCACATTGAGGGCACTTTGAGTGGAAATGGGAGGGTTTCGTTCAAAATGTGATAGTCACAAATTATTTTTGAGGCAGCGTGTTCACATCCCCATCCAGGGTCTCACACTGTGCCTGAGCCCTGGGGGCCAAAGGGACCTGCTCAGCCTGCACTGTCAGGATCCATCTGGGGGCAAGAGCTCTTGGGGCAAACACCAGCACATGCTTTAATTTTTCAGTCTGCTGCTCAAACAGTGGTAAAAGGGGGAAAAGCAAAGCAAATCTGCATTTTTAGGAATGCTCCACTGCAGCACTAAATCACCTATCCCTGCTCCCGGTTATCCTGGTCTGACTCACACATCACTTCGGAGGGATGGGTCACAGCTCCAGAGGCTTGTGTGGGTACAGAAACACACATCCCCCCCTTTCTCTTTCTGCAGCCTTCTGAATTCTATTTCACAGATTTCTGGATGGTACCAAACCACTGTGACGCTCTTCAGGGGACAGTTTAGTGCTTCAATGCAATGGCTGAGCTAAAAGAGCTGAACATCCCAGTTTTTCCATATATAACATATATAACAGGAACAACACTCTAGCACCCTGAAGACTCTGCCATTAAACCAAATAAATAAACATTTATTAAACCAACCAAACAAACCATTAAACCAAATAAATAAACATATTGCTGCTCTGTGTGTCCAGGGCCTTTCCAGCAGCCCACAGGTCACATATCTGCTAGAAACGATGCACATCAGGCAGTTAATGTTTGCACTCACACAGTCCCCTTTGCTTCCCTGAGTATTCCTGCCAAACCCGGGGGATTCATGTCACATTGATGCCCAAGTACTGCCTGGAAGATGCATCCCAGAGGGGTAGCATCATAAATATGTACCCTTTTATTTCCTCCTTCTTAACAGTGAGACTGAGCACCCACTTGAGCTGCAAAGCTCAAAGCATCCTCAACTACAGGGTGCTTAATGACAATCCCATGGTGAAGCACTGTCAGAGAATATGGGAGACCTCGCCAGCCAGTTAAATGCTGCACTCGCTCTTTAAAACACGATGTTCCAAATGTTGACAGTCATTTATTTCCCATTTTGTTATCAGAGAATGAGCAATCACTTCAGGTTTTCTTTTCATTTAAATAATTCATTACTTTTTGATGAATCTCAGCAGCGTTTGTATTTTAAAAAGCAGTTTGCCTTTGGTTTCAAAAGAGAATTTTAAAAAGAAAGCTTTTGCTGTCAGGAGATAATAAATGAAATTTCAAGGTAAAGGCATAGAACAGTTGCAGAATTTTATCACAGTAATAATGCCTGAATTAAACTACCTGTTGCCACGGGGGTTCAGGTGGGGCAGGACTGGAAGAAACTCTAAAATGTGAGTCTTCATCTTGAAGTAGCACCTGCACTTAACCAGTAATCCCCATCAGGGACGAGGTAAATAACAACATGTTTAATTGTGAGCACTAATAGAAGGTTTTGGAGAACCCACCCATTTCAAAAGTAACCTAACACAGGCTTCCTCCCTCTCCTGCTGCCACTGGAACCAGGTAAGAGTGTTTCAGGGAGTGCTGCCTATGGCAATGCCAACCACGGCTCCAAACACTGCTGCAACAGGTCAGAACAGGGCTGATAATTTCTGACATAAAACTGCAGGAAAACCCAACATAGATACTGAGCAAAACATGCTGGGGAAAAAAAAAAAGCAGTTTCTAATAGCTTTGGGAAAAAGCCAAGGTCCCAATTTCGCCCTGCCTGTCGTGCCTGATAGCCTGGGTTTTTCTTCTCTATTAGTCCATCATTCAAGCTGCTTTCAGCTCCCAGTGAAAACACCTGCCTGGAAGGAGCTGCAATTGAAAGCCGAGGGAACCTTCCTGATGTTCCAGAAACATCAGGTGCTCGTGCTGAGCCTGCACACACAATTCAGGGAACTCTCAGATCCCACCCAAGAGGTTTTGACCTTGTTGCAAGGTCCACCTGGAACCTTCTTTTCACCTCCTGATTAAAAGGCCTTGTTTTACACTGAAACTCAGAAAAATACTCCTGATTGTACATATGGAACTCACATGAATTACTCGGCTATATGAAAAAACACAAGCCACGTTCACGTGTAATGCTGTTTTTCCTGCAGATTTACTTTTTAATGTACAAATCCTGAGCCTCTGTGTAGCGAACAGGACTCCAGAGCCACAGGACTCTGCTATCAGAATATTTTGATTTTAAGAACAGAGGGAGCACACACTCTCCTGCCACAGGACAGTCCCACACAGCCTGAAGTTTCCCAGTGAACTTCATCTTATTTCTTTTATAAGACTATTTTCCCCAGTCTTAGATCCCATGTCTCTTTTATAAAGGACAATATCATCACTGAGATGAACTTTTGACAACCCCAGGAAACTAAGGGTTATTCTGCTGATTGCAGAGTAATGTGCAACTGCAAGAATCATTCCCTAAATTGCAGCTTATTCCATTCCTCTGCTAAGAGTTACATTTCTATTATGAATGTATCTTCCAAGAAAAACGCTAAAATAGGCAATAGTGGAGGACTGAGAATTTTACCTCTGATCTTATTCCAATTAAAGGAATTTTTTTCTGGCTTTCTCATTGTGAAGAATATTCAACTACATCACAAGCTGTTGTGCCGGACATGGTTTAACAGGACTGAGAGCAGGAGAGGAACACACCGGGATGATACCCAGGCTGGGCATGCACACACTGCGGGGAAGGTGACAGCTCTGGGTGTGCCTTTGGCACTTCCCAAGTTCTTCATATGCTAACCAAGATGAAAAATGTTCCACATTCATGGGACATCCCACCAGAAAAGACAGACAGAAATGCACGTTGGACATTTTCCATGCAGGATGCCTCGTCCAATGGATGGAGAAGAGGCCAGAGCACCATATCTGCCCCAGGGGCCACAGCGAGCAGGAAGGGGCATCGCCTTTAGATTCTGTTGCACGAAGCGCAAGAGACAATTCACTGCCATCAGCTGAAATCTCTGCTCCAAGGCATAAACAGCGTCTGGGCTGTGCAACTGCCAGAACAGAGAATGCAAAGAAAACATGCTGGGGCTGCTGCGAGAACCAGCCCAAACGCTGCAAGATGCAGCCACTGCAAGGGAGCGAACCTGTGCCTCGCGTTCTGCTCTTCCCCTGCCAACGTGCCTCACCACAAGGAATCCTGCAGGCAAAATCAAGGGGGGACAATCAGCTTCAGGGTTTTCGTTTTCCCACACAATCAACGTGGTTATTGTACCTGCAGAGTTTTTCATATTTGACTAGAAAATAGTCTTGGTATGTGTTTAGTTTAAAAAAAACACAACACCTTACAAATGTTTTCAACGGAGTTAATATGAAAAGACATATTTACTTAGAAATCAGACAAAAAATTATTTCACAAAATTACACTAATTAATCCCTGAGGTCACAATAAAAGCCTTTTTGCTGAGTAGGAAAATGCAGCTGCTCATGTGGAACTGAAATCTTGGAACAACCAGGGAGCAGAACAGACTATTTTAATTTTTATTTACAATTTTAAAGTAACTTCCCTGAATAGAAGATTCCTTTAACTAAAGCCTCTGAGAACTTCTATGACAAACCATTCTGGATGTTGCTGCCTCACCAAATACACTTTCAATAGTCATTCAACATACTCTTGATACACTGATTTTCCACCCCCTTTAAAAGTAAACTCCCAATGTTTGTTTTTCTATCTACATTTACTGAGCCTATCCTAGAAGTGTGAATGTGAAAAAAAGCCTGCTGGACCCGAGCACACTGGCACCAACTGTGTTACCTAAAATAAATAAGCTCTTTAGCCCCTGCCCCCTGTCCCCAAATGCCTTCTTGGAAGAAATAAAAAAAAAAAAAAAGAAGAAGAAGGAAAAATTATCTCGCTGCTCTCTCATCTCAGCGGGAAATGCCTTTAAATGGGGAACTAAACCCAAACAAAATATGAGCTGAGTGTTGTGGGGACGCAGCAACAAAAACGTGGAGCTTTGGATACAGGAGGGAGTTTGTTTCTCAAGTTTACTACCCAGGGGTTTTTAAACAACGCAGCTTGTGAAAGCAGAGCCTTCATTAGAGCAGGAAAACACAACTTAAACGACCAGGCAGAAAATGGCTGAATTAAGCTCTTTTTTCCCCCTCTTTAATGGTAGTGACTCTCAAAAGATTCAAAGTAGGTTAGGGGAATAATGAAACAGCTATGTTTCTGGTGTCTACCTGACAACAGCTTTTGTGGAAGTGAATAATTACATGAAAATCACTTCCTTTCCACCTCTCTTTGGGATTTCTGTAGGTTGCTAGGCAGTGCATCTCCCACCTTCTGCTAATGTTACTTACGGGCGCTGAATGCACCATATTCATCCCGAGAATGGAAGCCGAGGGCGAGAAGGAGTCTTGTTTATTCATTGCTGCCTTTGGAGACCAACACTATAGCTGGGATTACTTTACGCATATTTAAATGCTAATTTTCCTAGCTGTCTGCCAAGTACCACCCTGTTAAAATGGGACAGGACCTTCCTCAAGGCAGGAGCCACACTAGTAGCATGTTTCTGTGTGGGCAGCCAATGTGGAAAGTCAGGTTCTGGAGCAAGGCACACTGAGGGTCCTTCAGGGACTTGGAGGAGGAACCCTTTTATTCCCTCTGACCGCTTTAATGGCTGAAATGGGGTTTCTTGTGAGACTAGTTTACTTGGCTGAGCTCCTCAACCCCAAACTTCAGGGGTGTCTTCGTTGCCTTGGTGGGACTCCAAAATAAGCAGCCACCAGGTGCTGTTGTAGCTCCCTGTGGGTAATGCTGAGTGTGCCTACACGGACTGGGGGGCATAAAAGTCTTCCCTGGGAGGGTGGGCAGGCCCTGGCACAGGGTGCCCAGAGAAGCTGTGGCTGCCCCTGGATCCCTGGAAGTGTCCAAGGCCAGGTTGGATGGGGCTTGGAGCAACCTGGGCTAGTGGAAGGAGTCCCTGCCCAGGGCAGAGGGTTGGATCGAGATGAACTTGAAGGTTCCTTCCAACCCAAACCATGCTGTGATTGCATGTACATCAAAAAGAGAAATAAACCCTCCCTCAATGCACTAACCATTTCATTGCCACTTTCTCAGATCAATCCCATTCCTGCCTTCCTCTGTTGGGCAGGATGGCACGGAGAGACTGAGCCATCTCTTTTACGACTAGTTTCTGCTCACACAATCTCTGTCTCAGTCAGAGGGGATGGTAAGAAAATGCTCTGTTCCTTCATGGAGAGCAGAGTAACCAGCACAGCTCCTGACCCGCAGCACTGCCCTTCTCCAGCCACTGCCAGCAGCACAACAGCCCCAAGGTAAGTGAAGCTGGAGGCTTTGCCTGGAGGTGGAACCCACACTGCCCCTTCTCAGCCCCACTGGAGCAGGGCCACAGGCAGGAACCTCAGCACTGGAGCCCGGCCCAGCTGCTGGAATCGTGCCACTGGCAGCTGCATTTCAAAAATTAAGAAACCAATCAAGTTTCTATAGCATTCCCAGTGCAGAATTCATCTCTCTCTATTTCCACAGCCTGCTCCCTCTGCTCCTTCTATTCTTGGAATTGGAAACATGACAGAAGATGCTGGTAGAACTTGGAAACTCCAGCAACAACAAATAAAGATAAACTCCCCCCAAGAGAGATTACTGTTCCTAATTTTTTTAAGTGGTCATCAACCACATGGTTGAAGGTGATGGAAGCCTGCTTTGATTTACAAAAGCATTTTGGAAAAACCTGTCACCAAAGGCCCTTCAGAAAATGAAGCAAGAAAGTCATGGCTGGAAAAGCCTCTAGGGGACAATTTTCCGGAAGGTCCAAGAGGACAAGCTGACCACGAGCCAACAGTGTGTCCTTGGGGCAAAGATGACCAACAGGATCCTGGGCTGAGTACAAGGAAGAGCACGCTGAGGGAGGTGGGTGATCCTTTCACTCTGCCAAGCACCCCCAAGTGTTGGGCTCCCAGTTCATGAGACACACACTTACTGGAATAAGTCCAATATGACTAAGGGACTGTTGAATCTACCATGAAATCAGGGGTTGGGAGAGCTGGGACTGCTCAAACTGGGGGAAAGGAGACTCAGGGGATCATATCAATTTGTATAGACACCTGGTTGGAGGGAGTGAAGAAGAGGGAAGCAGTGTCTTCTGGGTGGTGCTGATAGAAGGACAAGAGGCAAAAAGCACAAACCGAAACACAGAAAATTCCATTTAAGCTTAAGAAAAAGCTTTTATGGTGAGGGTGATCAAACAGCGTATCAGGCTGTCCACAGAGAGAGAGCTTGTGGATTCACCTCCCTTGGAGAACTCAAAACCTGACAGGACATGGACTTTGGTGGAGCTGGCAGTGCTGGATTCATGGTTGGCATAAATTTTAAAGGTCTTTTGAACCTAAGTAGTTCCATGGGCCTGAACAACCTGTTCTAGTTGAACCTGCTTTGGGAGAGAAGGTTGGACTAGAACATCTCCAAAGGGGCCCTCCAGCCTCAACTCTACTGTCATTCTGCATGGAACAGACTGAGTGGGCTCCTTCAGCTTGGATGGGATGTCAGTGAATGAGAAGGCAGGTAAGAATAGGGACACTGTTCACTGTTCCTGCCACTGTAATAACTTTGGGATCATCAGATGAGGTCCCCTGGAATCCAGGTCAGTGAAAGGACGCAGCCCTTCCTGACACAACTGACAGATCTCACAATTAACTTGATGCCAAGAGAGCTTGGAGATACCAAAAATTCTTCATGGGCTCTAGAGGAGATCAGGAAACTTCATGCGAGGGAAGTCCATGGGAGGATTTCTGAACATAAGAAGTCACACAGACTTCAGGAAATCACCTGAGCTGAAAATACTTGGCTGTCCAGAGAACTCAAGAGACAAAGCTCACATGTTCTCCTTCGGCCCCCTGCTGAAAGGGCAGGCTGGGCTGCATGATCTTTGCTCTAAGTTTTTATGTAAAGCATAATCTTGATGATCCCTGTTCTGCAGAAAAAATTCTCATGTTGAGCTGACTGTCCATTCCACTAAAGATTCCCCACTTCCTTATACTACTAACATTATCTAATTTCTTACACTTGTTTTTATAATTCCCCTAATCTGTCACCTGGTAATGTCACTACACGAACTAGGACTATTATGTTTCTATGCCTATACAAATTCTGGCACAACTTCTCCCACCAAGAGCACAATGAAAATGATGACTAATTGCTATCCAGGGATTAAAGATATAAATTACACAATCTGCCTGCAACAACCAGCCACTAATGTGTTATTTTCTATGCAAATAAGCATGTTCTGACTAGTTGGCATTTCCTTTATGTTATGTTATAGCAGGGACATAGGAGCCTGCACCAGAAGCCCCTGGAAGCTGGACAGAAATTCTGCAGCAGAAACAAGCTGGAACCCCAGGTTATATGTGGACTCTTGTGTGTAACAGCTCACAACCGACCCATCCGTAATTAATCAAATTAATTTATACTTCCAGCCTCCCACATCCTCTACCAGCGAGTTCCACCATTTAGTTATTCATTGTGTGAAATAGCACTCTCTTTTGTGTTTTTCTAGACCCGCTACATCTCCATTTTTATAGCCTTTTGCCAAAGCCAAGGCAGGCTTCCAGCAGGACCTCCTGAGTTCCTGGCTGGCTGCCACCCAAACAGGGAATGGTGCCTTGGCTGCGGAACCGCGAGGCCTGAGCTCCATTTGCAGGTTTGACAGGGTGTAAAAGCTTTTTCTCTTTTATTTTTTTTCTTTGCCTTTTCACGAGAAAAAACCAGCCCACCAGGGACTGTTGGGTATATAGTGCCCTACAGAGCTACCACTGCTATTTAACAAGCATTAAATTAATTTTAGTCACTCTCCTCAGGACCAGCACAAATCTCTGAACAGCTACTCCAGCTACTCAGCTTTCTACAATGCCACCAACTCCCTGTTAATATCTACCTCTACCATATTTTATTTATTAAAAAAGCAAACAATTTATTGCCTGAAGACCAAAAGAAAAAATGCAAAAACATTTTTAAACTTACCAGGAATGTATCTGGAAAATCCCTCAACTGAAAGTGGTGTTTAATAAATCAATTGAAGGTGCCAAGTGACAACTTCTGACCTACCATTCTGTTACACCAAGAAATGCTTAATTGAAGACAGCATTGATTTCACTCTGCCCACATAATAGCCTAAATATTGCCCTTCACAAGCATAATAAGAACTGAGTGCTTGGGCAGAATAAATACTAAAGACATAATTAAAAGTTAATTACCTTTTCTAAATAGTAATCTCAAAACATAGATCTTGTGCAACCTGCTCCTTCAAATATTGGCAGTGACAATATAGGTCAACCATCCAAAAGGACAGATGAGAAACTACACAGTTTTATTATAATTTAATCACATTTCAGTCACTCAGCCTTCAGCAAAGCTACGGATGTGGATAATCCCACCCTAGCTCAGCAAAAAATGCCCAGAAAATTATGAAAACCATGTAGTTATTCTAGAGCATTAATCATGTTACTGAAAATCTTAAATCCTCTTTTCATTTGAGAACTGTCATTTTCTTTTTAATATTACTGAAGACAATAGAATGCAAAGGATTCAAATTTACTATCAAGGCACCAGAGCACAAACATTTTTTTCACTTTAGCTACATATAAAAGATAATTATTTGGATATAAATCCAGACCAAAAGCGTGGGTATGTTCCATCAGTGCAGAGATTACCCACTGCCCCGTTTTAGGTGTTGCCAAAACCAGATCTTCAGGGAAAGACTAGAACCAACCTTTACCAAACCAATAAATTCCAATTCTAACCTAGTCAGTTAAACTGCGTCGCAATCCAACTGACTGGAGTACAATGCAATGAGAATGCCCTCCACAGGCGTCTCTGGCTTTCCATGTTCTGCCCAGGAAGCCTGGGACTCCCACCACCTCTCTTGGCCCTGCCAGGAACCTTCTGGCTGCAGGTCACAGGTGACCAACAGGCCAAGGACACCCAGACCTGTCTGCACAGCCCGAAGGGCACGTGGAATAAATGTCTTTAAGCAACCGTCCAGGGTAGGTGGACGTGTCTTCTCTGTGCACAGCAAACCCAAAGGAGTTCAGGCAGAAGGCTTCATGTTACTCCCCTTTCTGAGTCAACAAACCCCCAGAAATTCTAGGAAGCCAAAGAAAGACTCCATTGTCACCTCACAGCTAAAGCCCCGGAATATCAATTCTGTGGCAGCACTGCTTCAGAACAGGGAGCATTGCAGTGACCCCCCCTGGAAGTGTATGCCATAAACCCAATTTTTATATATCTATTTCCTGCAGCCTCAAAGACTCCGTGTTCACAAACAGAAACTCTAATTCTTTGTTCTGCACCCTCGTCCTCCTTGAATTTCACCAGTGATGAAGTAAAGAGCAAGTCACAGTCATTAATTTTGGCAATTTTGGCGTTTATAGAATTGTAGAATAACTAAATTAAGCTTTAATTTCACCTCTCCCCATACTCTTAACTCACATGAAAGTCAGAAGCCTCCCATCCTAAGTGTGATGGCCAGCTGGAAAGTCCTGTAGCACCTTCAACAGCCCAGGAGCCCAGATGGAGAGGGTGTGCAACCCAGACTCCCAGGAAGGAATTTGGTGGGGGACCCAAGGGGAGGTGGCCCAGGCATTGCCTTGTCCTGTGGAACGGGACAAGTGGGATTTTGTGGCTGAGTGAACAAGGCCATAGCTCTGGAACTGTCAGGGCAGCACCACGTTGATGCAAAGGTGACACCCCGGGATGTCCCAGCTGACTCTGTGTCTCCAAGTGAATTGCTGGGGAATGGGAGCTGGAATTTGCCTGGAACCAAACCAAGAGCCTGGCACCTACCCAGGATTATGTGCCAAGAATCTCTGAGCTTACTCGTGCAAGCTTAGAGCTACAACTTTCCCAATCAATCTCAGATCTTAAAGATTTCATTTTTTTTTTTAAAGGGGTGTTTGGGATTTCTCATTGGTTTTACTTCCAAGCCACTGTTTCAGGTAAGAAGTTACTAAAGGACTCAGCTCCACTGGGGGCTCAACAGAGTTAAAAATCAGAGTGAGCTCCCTAGATAATTTTTATAAATAAACAAAAGGAGGGATGGAGAAAGACAAAGTAATGCAAATTCAGTTCAGACCTACAAATGTCTTCTCTTCCCTGTAATAGATTCCTCTGGGAGAAGTTACTCTGGGAAACAAACAATGCAGTGCTGATATCCTGGGCTTGTTTGAAATGCTTATCTGAAATGCTCAGAGCTGATGTGCTGGTAAATGCTTTTCCTCATGCCCAGCCAGGAGCAGAGAGGGATGTATAAGCCTTTCCAACTATATTTCTTGCCCTTTCCCACTTGCTGCCAATTCTGTTAGTGTTGCATTCTTCACCTGTATATTTTGATAATATCCCTTGCTTCCGTTTGCACCTGTATGACCACGCAACTAAAGTAAAAATTTAAGCCAGAGCATAAACCCCAAAACACCTCAAACTACTTAAAAACGAAACTGCTGCAAAATGTCCAGGCGAGTTCTAAAAATACATTAATTAGTGATACACTGGTACTGGAAATCATTGCCTGGTCAGTCCCAAAACATGCACGAAAATGATGGTCAGTCTCAAAACACACACCAAAGTGAATGTCCCCCGTGTTATTCAGCCTCAGTATGATGACTCTGGACCACCTTCTTTGTTGTTAAGCTCAAGGCACAGAGCAGATCATGTCAGTTCATAATCCCCAACCCTGGGCCCTAATTTCTGCCCTCCTGCACAAGACAGTAACTCACTGAATGCTTTTTCCCCCACCCACACAGTTTTCAGGGTTTCAACTGCTGCAATCATTTCCCACCTAAGTTCTGCTCACTTTCCTGGGTGGATAAACAAGTTCCCTGAGACCTCCGGGCTGGGAAAGTACCAGCCTTCACTGTACCTTTTTGTGAGCATCCCTCCGAGTCACCATGTTGGTTTTTGATTTTACACTGAGAGTATTTTAAAAGCATGAGTTGTTTTTAGAGTGACAGCAGCTGTATACCCAACTGGCAAATTTTAGTAAACAAGCCACTCAACATTCACTGAAATTCTGCTGCGAGCCTGGTCCCTTTTACAAAGAGCTGGGCAGTGGAAAACCTTGTGTTTATGCCCCAGAGCTGGCAGAAACGTAAAGTAAAGCTGAGATCAGCACAAAAAGAGGGCTAGAATAAAAAAATGCCACTTAGGGACTGTATTCAGGACCTCACTTGTTGACGTTCAGGGGGCTACTGAAAGTACTGACATTGACCAAATGTTTAATTTCACAGAAGAGTGAAGATTCGGTTTAATTTGCATTATTTGTAAATTTGTGGCAAACATTTGGTCAGCTACCGAAAGGTTATTTTGAGAAGTCAAATGTTGTCTGTTTCTTAAATGAAGCATTTGACTTTTAATTCTTAAGATTTTGTTTCAAAATGGAGTAATAATAGTAAAAAGAATTTTTTTTAAAAAGAACCCCACCTGTTAAAATAAAAATAGTTTTTAAAGATCTGGTCTGTGTGAAATGTTTTGTGGGGGATTTTTTCTGTTACATTATCAGTATGCAGACACAGAATTTGATTCAAGTGTTCCCTGAGAAGTCCACGAGTTGGCCACAAACAAATGAAAGAGCAGTGAACCTTTATCCCAACCTGCATCAACACCTGATGATCTCCTCAATGCATTCTTATTGCCTCTCTCTGCAATAGTTGGGTGCTTTTCCCCCTTCTCTTTATTCACAGACCTAAATCGAAGCAGCAGGGCTGGGCTGGCACTGGTGGCACAAAGCACGTTATTGCTGCTGTTCTCCAGGGCCATAAAAAGCTGATTTTGCAGCCAGGGTTCTGGTGCAAATGATCACAGAACGCTCAGTTTATTGAGCCTCGGGGTTTAAAGCAGCTGCCTACAAACTTGTCACCATACGGAAATTAAGACTGTGAACAGAGTTAAGGAAGACACCTCTAAAAATATTAATGGCCTTTGTGGGAATTCCTGCGTTACAAAGTTTTCTGGAATGTAACATCAACACGTGAGCATTGCTTTCTTTACAGACTCTTATTTCAGAAGAAAGACTATCACCTGTATCCTCAATGCACCACAGCAGAATGTGACATCAAGAAAACACATTGATATCCCATCTTACAATTCCTCTCCAGGAGCAATTTTGATGATATAATTGTAATGTGTATAGAAACCTTTTATCGAGCATAAGGCAGAAACAAGTGTGCAAAGCTTGGTAAAGCAGTTGAAAATCAATCCAGCTTCAACAGCCTAAGCAGAAACCTTACAAGTACAATGGAGAGACTTTATCTGTAAGGAAGGAATAGCCAACAACTCAGCACAGACAGAGAGGAGAGCATCGGGAAGCCCCAGCTGCCAACACACACATCTCCCCAGCTTCCCAGTTTGCTCTCCTGGATGTGGGTCCTTGCTGGGAGCTGCCTGGCAGTTCAGGATGGCAGAGACAGCTTGTTTTCCCCCATGGATCAGGGCAGTGTGCCAGCAAGTGTCACCACTCACCCCCCACCTTGTCTTCCCAGCTTCCCATCACTTGTTTCTCTCTTTCCCACACTTCCCCTGCAATAAATCACGTATGTACACGAAGTGCCACACAAACTACATGCTGCTGGATCCAAAAAGCCTGAGAGGAAAAGAGAAGAGCAGGAAGAGCAGCATCTCATAAGGAACATGTGGCCTTTTTGTTGGATTGCTTTGAGGATTCAACCATTATCCCAGTTGTAGGGTGGAAATAAAAAAACCTCAAAAATGTCAGGGGGATTAGAAAGCACCTTTTTTGTCTTCAAAGAATAATCCTTAGGAAGACTCAATTTTTTCAGCAGTGAATTGCAGATCTTCTGCAAGCTGCACATCATTCCACGGGTGTAGTCAGCTTCTCTTTTACTTTTTACTCTCATTCCTCTGCATTAACAGGATTAACAACAATCCTATTAGCAGTTCTTAAAATAACCATATATTTCCAGTGCCTCTATTTCTATGGCATCATAAACTCACTTGTGACTGTCACAGAAGTAGTGTGGAATGTTTATTTGCTTCACTTACTGACTCACTGTGTGCAAGCTCCCTTATTATTATTATTTTCTCATTAATATCCATATATCACTTTGCATTTTTGTATCAATTTTTAGCTTCATCTGGAGCATATATATTTTAACAACAGCTTTCCTCTTCCCAGAAGGCTTGACTTCTAAAGCAGCTGACAGGATGAAATCATGGGTAGTATTTGTAATTCTTTAAATGTTCCTGAGAATGTTAATTAATTTATGCACCGAATGGCCCTTCAGGTTTCTCTAGTTTTTCTTTTCAGGTACCATCATGAAACCAGTGAAAAACCTCTGCCTGCTCTGCCAGTGCACTGAGGAAATGTGTGGATCCTGTCTCCCTCCAGTGGCACACCACACTAGTCATAAAGTCTAATATTAATGTGCAGCCAGAGCTTCCCTGAAACTCAGATGGTGTCTCTGCAGGGCCAAGGTTGCTAAGGGGTTGCAGGGATAGCTGGAAGAGATTCCATGTGGCCCACAAGTCCCAAAGAAATTACAGAATGACCCCATTCTTTCAGCAAGTCTCTTCTCCCTGCCAAAACCTGGTCTTGCCTGCTCAGCTCGCTGTTGCTTGTGTAGCAATAGCAAAAAACACAAGGAGAAACCATGGGGACAAGGTGGCAAACTAAAGTCCAGGGCTTGAAATAATTCCCCAAAGCAACAACTGGACTTCAGAAAGCACATTCGCTACATAAAAATTAACAGTCCCAATTTTATGCTGTTGAATAAACCAGAGCTGTCTGCTGAAACATGAAAAGATGTGTTGTGTTCACTCACACCCCCCAACAGTCCAGCAGTGGCAAATGGAATTTAGACTGTGCCTTTCCCATACAATTTTTGTCCTGGGAAAAGAGTCCAGATGTTTTCACCCCATCCTTTTGAAATGTATGTTCCCAATGCCCCCAGTGCCAGAGAACACTGTGCATGTGCCTTTGAGCAGAGGAAATGCAACGTGCTCTCACACTTGCCCTTCAGGCTTTCTGTGGGCAAAATGGGAAGAGTACCCATGCCAGGAGTGATTTATGGCCTCGTTAAGCATCTCTGCGATGTCTTAGTCTTCCTGTTCTTCAAAACCACATAAACAATCCATAATGCAAAAGCTGATGTGCACAGTAAATGAAAGAGTTCCTCACCGTGGAGATTATAAACTGCATTGTGGGGCAAAATGTTCCCAAGCATCATATCTGGACTTCCCTTGTAATTTCAAACCTCAGTAATTTTTAATGGTGGTGTCAACAGCAGAGCTGGAGAGGAGTTAATTCCTTTTCCAGCTTAAATTTTAAAAGTTTGGGTAGAGATTTCCTACCTAACAGCAACACAAGAGCCTCACAAAAGCAACACTTTTATCCTTTCATCAAAAGAATGGTTTGAAATTTTAGTTTTCATATCAAGTGGTACAAAGACTTCGTTTAAAGACATGTGTAAAGTGTGAACTGTAGTTATACAGATAATAGATTCAGTTGGGGATTTTCCATGCTTTGAGCCTTCGTATGAATTTCTGCCATTCCACTGGTTTTTAAATTCACTGCAACTCACATGTGTGTGTATCAGAACTGCCTGGTTCAGAAAGTGAGCACCTGCTGAAGCCAAGAATACAGAGAATGGGGAGAAACTGGCAGGGGAAAGAAGAGTAAATTCTGTAACTTTCAGAGGAACTGCACCCGTGTGATGGGAGCTCGACATCCTCCTCTCATTACTATTTTATCCCAAATCAATGTTGGTTAAAAAAAAAAAAAAGGCTGCAGGAAGTCTTATTATGGTCAAAACCACAATAAATTGCCAAGTGTCTCTCACTCATTTGTATATTGTAATTAGCCTAATTGGAAAGCAATCATTTACAGTTTCGGTGAGTAGTATCTTTTTAAAGTAGAATTTTACATATATGCTGAAACATACTAACATCATGTTAAGGAGTGAATTACCAGCAAAACAAAATCATGCTAATACAGAAATTAAGGGGTATGAAAGGGAAACTACAATTTCCAGGGGAAAAATAACTACGTGCATTTATTCTAAGTTGTTTTATACCTATTAAACAAAGCTCTGCACAGTCATGGCTATCTAATAGGGAACCCTCACAGCTGAAGTGCAGGAATGTTTCTGCCACCAGAAATTTTACTGCAATTTTAACGCTTTCCCATTGCAAACAAAAGATGAGAGAAATATAAAATCAATTCCAGCTCTCACGGCTCCCAATTTCCTGTACCTCCTATGAAATTTGGCCTCATTCGTCATGTTTAACGTGCACATGAGAGTGTAGCAGAGACAAAGCACAACCTGTATTCTTTCCACCTAGAAATGCAAATTTGTTCAAGGTTTTGGTAAGCACCAGCCGTTCAGAGGAGTGTGCAATTCTGTCTCTGTTGACATGCTCATCCCTACAGCTGCTATAATGAATATCTTCATTAAAATAATGCATACTTCTAATTAAAAAAGAGAGTAACTCAGCCAGTTATTAGGACACAAATACACAACAAGAAATCTTTGTTTTTATTTTCCTCCTCATTTTATGAGTCCAGTGCTACAGAGGAGTTTAAATTTAAATGTGTATGTTTTTCCATATCATTGTCCAACTTCCTGACCCATCAAACTGGCACATCTGCTAGTCCCTAACCCATTTAACCTCTCCCATGCACCGATGTTTGTAAAACCCTCTTACAAAGAACCAAATGCTTTCCCTAAGAAGAAACAGTGAGCACTACACACAAGCACAACCACATATTAAGTGACTTAAACCTGTTGAAGGACAACCAGAACCACGCTCTGAGTCAGACTTGCACATAAAACCCATAAAAATCCTATTAACTTGATAAAACAGTCCTTTTGTGTGAGCTGTAACTCGGAAAAGATTCCATAGTGAGGCTGCAAACAGCACCTGTACCATCCAGATTAGGGTGGAGGGCTGCGTTTCAAGCCAATTTGAGCATGAAGGCTATTGAGACCTTGCCATTGATGTAACAAAGCATTTCTGAAGCTTAAATACAGCTTCAGACTGTTACAGCTTCCCCTGCCACAGCAATAAGGGCTTGTATGAGCTGCACACACACACAGGACAAAAGAGGGCATTGCCAGACCGGGAGGATTCTGTCTGCTGAGGAGATGGGATGTAAAAATGAAAAGGAGAGCACAGCACTGGGAGGGACTGGGAAGGCACAGGAATAGCTGCTTGGAAAGATACAACAAACCACAGAGTGCAAATTCCACAAAGACAGGACATTCAAGAACTTCAGACTAAAGTGAGCCTTGAGGAGAAACTTAATTTATTTAATCCATAGTTGGCACTGGGGTTCAAATGCCACTCTCCTAATACAGACCCTGGGATGGCACTGAAACAGAACTGCAGCTGAGGAGGCAAACATCCTCTTTGCTTTGATATTGTGGAGTGAATAAAAATACAACAGAGTAAAGACGGAAACAGGCACAAATCTCAAGGTTATTTCAGCTGTTCTATATGTGCTTCTTGGAAAAAACCTCTAGAAACAATTGAGAAAAAGCTTATTCAAATGTTTGTGGGCTTGAACATTAAGGTCTACATTTCTACAGAATGGAAAATGTCTATATATCGTTCTTGTTACCACTAAAAGTCACAATAAACCTGGACAAATGCCATTTTACTATTCTTTAAATAAAACTAGTCGTGCCAAATTCTATTTTATGACTGAGAAGCTAAACTTCCTTTATTTCTTGAAAACCTACTGGAGATGCCACCCATAACTCTGAAATCTTTCCTCATATACCGCATGAATTATTCCCAACAAGACACTTTGATTTTGGTGGAATGGCATTTTTCCCAACACAAAAACACTCCTCTGGAACCAACTCATCACGCATCCTACTGTTCAACTACCTGTGTTAGTGTTCACTAACTATTACGGCATATTTTACTAAAAGGGGCTTAAAATCCCCTTGCTGGAGCGCAGCAACATGTCAGAGCCTCACTGAGCCACAGGAGGAATTTGGCTCGTTAAAGCACCCCCTGAGCATCCCCAAAAGGCATTTTAGCCTCAGCTGAGCTCTCAGGGTGGCACAAGCAGCCCCACACACGTGTCCGAAGGGGTTTTGCGTGCTACGCTAATACTGCGTGTTTGGCACATTGTCATGGCAACAACTTGGTGCTTTGCAAAGGAAACCAGGGTAGTAAATAGGCATACAAACCCTGCTTGTAGCTGACAATGGGCTTGCGTGCCCTCCTTCAGTGACAAACAGAAGCAGGGCGTCGGTGGCACGTGAAAAATCCACAGGCGCGGCAAAATCCTGTTAACCGGGCCCCTTGCCCACCACTGCCAGAGGGGAGGAACCCACACTTAAGCAGCACAACTACCCCCTGGTCATACAAGGAGGGCGTTTCTCCTGTGAGGAAAGGAGAAGCTTCAGGGGTGACATAGCTGTGGCCTTCCAGGACCTGAAGGGAGCTACAGGAAAGAGGAGGACAGTTTGCAAGAGCATGTAGTGACAGGACAAAGAGGAACGGCTTCAAACTGAAGGAGGGGAGGTTTAGATGGGATATTAGGAAAAAAATCCTTCCCTGTGAGGGTGGGCAGGCCCTGGCACAGGGTGCCCAGAGAAGCTGTGGCTGCCCCATCCCTTGGAAGTGTCCAAGACCAGGCTGGACAGGGCTTGGAGCAACCTGGGCTAGTGGAAGGTGTCCCTGCCCATGGCAGGGGATGGAATGAGATGATCTGTAAGGTCCCTTCCAATCCAAGCCATTCTATGACTCCACACCAGACTCTGCAGGTGGAGCAATGATCACGGTGTGGCACCAGAGCGGCACTCAGTGACACTCCTGGCTAGGGCAGTGGGCAGCTTCAGCCATCCGAGCCACACAGTGGGTGAAACACCAGTTGGAACTGGGCAGAACAAACCCAATGCCACCCTTGCTCTCAGCTAAGCTCACGGCAGACAAATCCCTTGGCTCAGCTGCAGTAGATGCCCAGGGCTCAGTGGAAAGTGGGGGGACTGAGTCTGGGCTTTGCTGCGGACAGGTAACTGGGAGTGAGTCAGAGAACCCCCTTATCTCCCCCTGTTACCGGGCTGATTTCCCAGCTCACCCGGGGCTACCCCTAAGCAAGGTGGCCTTTGGCAATCTGATGCCCTGACACCGCTTCCGAAGCCCTTCCCTCACTTCCCATCTATGCCGACACTGAACCATGGAAATGTAGAATCCAAAAGAGGCAACGGGATTAAATTTTCATCTGAAAGTTTCAATATTTTAAATGAATCTTTTGCTTTTTCGGGGTTTTTTTCTCCTATAGAAATATTACTTGCTTAAAGCAAACTTGGCACAAGTCAGTCATTTCAAAGGGTCCCCTCTATTGTTTTTTGCAATAAAATACACGTTTTCAGTAAGCAGAGATGAAAAAAAAATGCTGACACATTTTCACCAAGCAGATTAAAAAAATTCATTTTGACAAATATTCCCCAATTCCTTTCTATCTCCATCTCAGGATCTATTTAATATTGTAACAACCTTAGGAGTAACACTGTATAATGTCTTTTACATTGCCAAACCAGATAAGTAAAACACTGTCTGCAACCTGTCAGGTTCTACAGAGATCGTGTCATTTTCCCTCTTCAGTAGCAGACAAACTATACATAGTAACTGTTTTATTTTACTTATCTGTCCCTGGGAAAAAACCCAACTGAATCCCTTATTTCCATGGTCAGCTCTACTCCGGAAACAACACAACAGGCAGAGCTCGTGGTTTGTTTCATTCCCCTTTGGCTGCATGTAGAGACTTCTGGTTCAAAGACAGCAATCACCTCAATTAATAATTTCTCCACTACTCTTGACTGAGATTTAGACTTGGAACGAGCAAAGAACCATAAAATGGTTAAGTCTCACTGAAATTTTCTCCTGTTCAAGCAGTGGCAACGCTCTGGCCCCTCAGTGGCAGAAGCACCAAGCGCAATGGAACGGTGCTGGCAATTCCCATTTACCAACCAAGGTGCTTCTCAACTCAAAACCTGAAGTGTTCCAACACACATAAGCACTTCCAAGTATCTCCAATGAGGAACAATTACCCAGCAATCGCCTCCGTTCAGGCTTCAGAATCAAGAAACTCTTGCAGTTTTCCCAGTCAGAGAGGCAAACACATGGACCATGATCCTACCTGTGGGTCAGAGAGCCGGGAAATGTCAGGGTACAAGTAGAATTTGATGCCCTCGGAAGCGCCTGGCAACGTCACTCCGCGGATCAGGAGAATCATCAGCATGATATAGGGGAACGTGGCTGTTACGTACACAACCTAGTGAGGAGAAGCAAGCATTAGAGACATGTTTTCTTCCAACGGCAACAAAACCTCCCTTCCACATCCATTTTACCGCTAGATAAAAAAAAACCAAACAAGTGATTTTGTGGAGGAAAAGTGCATTTGATGCTTTTGTTTGTGCAGGTGAGTTTTGTCCTCTGACATGTTCCCTTCTGAATTCTTTATGTTCTGTAGGAAGGATCAACACCTTTTTTTAGAGACTGGGGAGCTCTCTTTAAGCATATTATTTTCTCTCCCTTTGTGACAGGTGACCAGACACTGTGCCACTGTGTATCTGCACATATACCACCTACTATTCCAAACACAGGTACAGGGAAAGGGACTCAGAACAGCAGTTAATTAAGTATTTGCATTATAGAACAATACATGCAACCTGGTAATTACTGAACTGTCATCTCCTAAGAACTGCTTTGCCTGCATGTCTTTGTTTGAAGAATAAACATTTCACCAAGCCCAAAGATTAAATGCTGTGTGTATCTCCTTGGGATTTGCTATAGAACCCTTATCACACAAAGCACCTTCAGGCAAAATTAAATGTCTGAGGTGCTCAAGCCCAGCCATTTCTGTTTCCACATATATATCCCTTTTTATCCCCAGAAATCAGTTTATTCTCTACAGGAGGAACGACTGAGTTTTTCTGGAAACCTGCAAGAAGTCATGTTTTCCAGAGGAAAAGCTGAGCAGAGTTGGTCCCATTTTACAATCAAAAACCTGAGAGAAGCACATGGCTGTTCACACTCAGAGATGGATTAAATGATAAATTCTATGCCACGATAAATATTTCTTTAAAGAATAACTACCTTAAAATTAAATCTCCATAATTCTTTATAGCAGAGTTGGTACAACTATTGTAACATGAGATGATACTCTTACACATCTGCCTTCCACAAGCCAAAATTACTCAAAAAGCTGAAAGAATGGGAAAAATCATTTGGTGGAAAACACACCCTGAAAAATATACATTTTAAATTCAAGTCTCATGCCTACGTAAATGAAAGTGATCCATCAGAGAATGGACCTATGAAAGAGCTCTTAAGCACATTTTCATAACTGATGAACTGAAAACTGATTTTGAGACCACGCTGAGTATTTAACCCCAAACATGAAATGACCTTTTGTGAAGGTACACTCAGAAGTGGAGGAACTTAAAGCCAGAAGAGACATTTAGACACCTCACTCTCCCTGTCTTTAAGCATCTGCTTGTCTTTTACATGCCTTAACACCTTTTGAAAACACAACCCATGATTTTCCCAGGAAACTGAGACCACCGTTATATCCCTGTGGGTCTCAGACACCTGAATTGATGAATTCATAGGTCAATACAATGCAGAATGGAAAGCTTTATCCCACTGCTTCCATTGTTGAGTGTTAGTGGCAAGGCAGGCTGATCTGCCTGGCTGAGTTCAAATAGAACTTGTCTCTACACATTTCAGTTTCAAAGAAAAAGGGATCATCGGGTAATGAGAACTATAAAAGAAATGCACAGAATGGACATAGCCCTGCTCTGAGTCTTATATCAGGTGGAAGGCATGGTGCAGCCAGCTAATGGTTGTCATGTTTCTGTATTTAGTTCTTTGTCAGCTGTTTTTTTCTCTTTGTTTTAAATCAATAGCTGCTTTAAGTAGGGGGTAGCCAACAGACACACACATTTGATGACACTGAGTATCTGTAAGGACATTTCCGTGCATGGTGCTTCATTCACACCCTGGTGCGCAGCACATCCACTGCTGCCTCGCACATCCCACCACTGCCTTGACACATCTCAGCAGAGCAAACAGGCTGCAAGCCTGCACCTTTCTCCCCACGTTCCCCAGGGTGTATTTTCTCCACCAAGGAAGAGCCAAACCCACCCCTCTCTATAGCCGAGAGAGGTCAGGTGAAGGGACCTTTGTAATACCACAGTCTGTATTCCAGCCTTGCAGATTTCAGCACCTCACTTTGCTTTCCCAAATGCTTTCCCCAGCCCATCCACACCAATTAAAGCTGCAAGTACTAGAACCACCAGCTCTGGCACAGTTTTTTGCCATCAGGGTATTTCTGCCTCAGCTTCAGAGGAATGAGGACTCTCCCTTCCTTTCTGGTTGCCATGCAGGAAGGGGTATAAATACAGCACAACTGGCCCAGTGTTTCTGGCCATAAACACCCATGCAGACCAACAATGAGAGAGATACCAAGGAGGCACATGTGGGACAGACACCCCGTGCCCAGTGCAGCTGGCACTGCTGGTGATTTATTGGTGTGAGTGTTCCCACACTTACTGAGCTGGACAAGGGCAGCTTCTCCTGCACTGCCCCAGGTTGGTGTCCCCTGTCCAGACGGGAGAGGAGGCACCACTTGCAGAGGCTCTTGGACTCTCCCAGTAATCCCATTGCACCAGTTCTCATCTCCTCCTGCTTCCCAAGCGCTCAGGAGGTGAGGGAGGATGGGGCATTTGAGAAATCAGTGCCATTATTAGTATCATCATCACATCTGTAGGCATTAAAAGTTTCCTGAATTGTTTTCTTTTCTTTCAACACATCGAACCTCTCTGAATATCAATGTGAGCACAACTGTTTCTAATTACACTGCATCCTGTTTTAATTGACTTTAATTGCTTGGTATGTTAATTTGCATCCCAATGCTCAAACTGCTTTTTTTAAACCCTTGTCAGAGCAATGCCAATGTTGAAGCAGTTGGAAACAAAATAAAAATTTCTGGCATGCTACTTTTTGCACCAAGTTCTCCTCTGACAACATAGTTGAAAGACAAGTTTGCAAAGATATTTAGACATACAATTGTGTGGAGAGGAATCTACTGACGTCTAATAACCCTTAACTATATTTAGGTGCTTAATTGAAAGTACAGTAAGACCAAAGATCCTGAGAATAGATGTTTAAATGAGCTTTAAGGATCAAAGTATAGGAAGTGAGTTAAGTACCAAGTACTGGAAGTTTAAATACCAAAACTTTCAGAGACTTAGATGTCTGTATCACTCCAGGCTAATTATATATATATTTAGGTATATCTGCAATGATTTCGTGAGTGAAGCACCATAAAGATCATGAGAACTGAACAAGGTGCCAGCTTCATCCTTCCATACCCAAGTATATTTAAAGCACAAATACGTGCATAGGTTCACATTTGACTCCTGGGACTGCTGATCTTCTTGCCCAAAATGAAAAGGTGCTTTTCTGAACACTCCAGACAGATCGTGCCACAGAGGTTTGAATGAAGGTGATCTTGCTTGTCAGAAGAAATACATGCTAAATAACCCTGCAGAGAACAAGGAGGGAGCCCTGCCAGCAAACCCACGGAGATCTAAAAGCCCCAAAACAGATTGGTGTGGCTAAAGCTGCTACAGAACACACCAGCCTGAGGTTCACACACGCCCTCCCAGCAGCCCTGGAGCAGGCGAGGCCTGAATAGCAGGCAGGGAACTTCAGTCCTTTGTTTGGCTCTTCCTGAGAACACACCTGAACCAGAATTCCAGTGACAAAACAGAACTTTGAGGTTAGGAAGTTGAGGGAATTCTGTCCTGCCTCGCTCCAGCTCGTTTGCGCTGTAAGAAACTGACTGCATTTTATAAATGGCATAAAATTTCACTTGAAGCTTCAGAAAATTACTGGCTTACTAATCTCCTAGACCTAAAATCCTCTACTGCTGCATGGGACTATAAACACAGGTAGCATCAGTGCAGGAATTGCTGGCCTTAACTCAGTATTAAAGAGGTACATGGAAAAACCTGACCTGCCCTCATGCCCAGCTCATCCTTCTTTTTCTCTGGGTGTTTTCAACCTGTTGCCATTTAATCTATTGGTTTAGCTGAAGCTGTGACTGTGGAGGACTAGCCTGGAAGCACCAACATCCTGGTGTCTGTGTGGACACACCTTGGTATCACCAATCTGGGTATAATTTCCACCACAATTTTAGAAGTAGTCCTACGTGCCACAGTCAGCCCAGACATCTTGGCTTCACTAAGATTTGCCACTTTCCCAAATTTTAACTTCCTAGATGATAAAAGCAGATGATAACACTATAAAACATCTTCTTTTTCAGCTGCCATGGGATACAGTGAAGTGTTTAACACAGCATTGTTTGAAAAAGAGGCTTTTGCTGGTCTGACTACAGCATCTACCTACATACAAAGGCCAAGTGAAAAGAGATATTTTCCACAATAATTGGATTTACAAGGAAAATTGTATAAAACAGTATAAAGGAATGACAGCTGATTCACAAGGTTTTAAAAAGCACGTCAAAAGGGGGAAAACATTCTAGATCAACCTACGTTTTAAAGCTAAAAATTCATATGCAGGGAAAGAAACTAAAGCAAAAACCCAACAGAAGACCTGCTGAGTGGATTTGTATGATTGGGAGGGAGGGAGGGGGTGGAACCAGCAAAATAGCTGGGGTTCCTATTTTCTCTTTGTGTTTGATAGGTTTATTCAGCACCGTCTTCTGTTTGTTGTCTTTGTTTATCCACAGAGGGAATCCTGCTCCAGAATAACCCAGTAAACCATCCTCAACCAGACTGCCTAGAAAGTGCAGAATTTCTTCTGGACTACCACTGAATCGTCTGTGAGTGCAGACAGCTTCACTCAGAGCAGCAATACATTCGAAACCCAGCAGCTAAGAACACTTAATGACATTTGAGAGCTGAGAATAAGTACCAAAGTAGAAGATGAGCCAGAAAATAGGGGCCAGGAGAAGACACTCAGTGAAGGGATACAAGAACCTTGTTCAATGCACAGTGATCACAGGAAGCAAAAGATTCTACATGAAATAGTAAGAGCAGAGAGGAATAAACACTTCTAATACCACATCACACTGAGGCGTTGGCTGGGTCACGGAAAAATCAGTACCTGGCACAGCTCTGCAAGTCCTTATTTTTATTCACATGGTGGTGAAGGCAATAAGCAGGTAAATAAAAGTCTGAGTCACACTGAAACAGCTTCCTTTACAAGGAAATGAAAACTTCACTCCAAAATTCAGTGAGTCAATTAAAAAAATAAAATACCCACATTCGATTTCATTTTAATTTGGGATCCTTTTTACTGAATGGGCAGAAGGGAGATCTGAATCAAAAGCTCCAAAAGGAGGGGAAGAAAAATATGGGGAAGGGCTGAGTCAAAAGTGCTCTCAGAGCCTCTACCAGGGCAGGAACCCAGTTAAAATTGGAAACCAGTGAGAAAGGACCCAGGGCAGACAATCTCCATGCACTGCAGCAGCTCGTATTCCTTAGATCATGAGCTATTTCTCCCCATAACTATTCCTTAAGCAACAGCAAGTTTTCTAAATATTTCATACTTGGAATTATTTCCCAGCTGCTTTTGTTTCCACATTGCCCAGCACCATTAAAATCAAGATCTCTCTTTTTATCTGCTAAAATTGCTCTTCAAAGCTTGTTGGTTCTTTTGATGGAGTCTACAGGCCTCCTGTTTAATCCAAAAAATATACCGTCTAGATCAAATGCAAATATAGACTTTCACATATTTGGGTAAAAATGAACAGTTCCTGCCCCAAAACGTGCATTTGTTAGACAAGAGCAGAATTTTCCCTCCATCCAGACATACTCAGTAAAGCCCAGAACCCACAAAATGCCTATATAACATGTAGAAGCAGTTAATTTTATCACATTATCGAAATTAATTATATGAGCACCTGCATTTAAGCACTACATAATGGTAAATGCAGATACTCAGATTCTTTCCTGACACATGCAGAGCTTAATAATGACCTAATCACTGACAAACAATGTGCCAACAGCTGCTAAAAAAGTGGGAGTGATCCTAAGAGCGGGCTGGATCCTGAAAGAATGCCTTTAAATCACGGTTCCTTGATTTCAAGGATCCATCACAGCCTCAATAGGCCTTGGTCAAATTCATAACAAAATTTGATTCAGGGCATCGAGAAAATCAGAGAATATGCAGAGTTGGAAGGGACACACCAGGACCATCCAGTGCAACCCCAGCCCTGCCCAGACACCCCAGCAATCCCACCCCGTCCCTGTCCCGTTGTCCCAACACCCTGGAGCTCTGGCAGCCCTGGGGCTGTGCCCACTGCCCTGGGGAGCCTGGGCAGTGCCCACCACCCTCTGGGGAAGAGCCTTGTCCTGATGTCCAGCCTGACCCTGCCCTGGCACAGCTCCAGCCACTCCCTGGGGTCCTAAGAAGAAGTCTCACTTTATTAAATTAAAGCTCAGAATGCATATGGGATTACAGCAGTTTCTGGTGAATGTCACTGCAAAGCAGATAAAGATTCGCCAGTGAGTCCCACTAACCCCGCCAGCCTAAACAGGGACACAGCCTGAACTAAGAAATGGCAAGAATTTTTAGATGTACTCTTTCATTAATGCTACCACATTTTTGCTGTTATTAAACAGCACAGGAGGAGAGCAGGAAGATTTATTTCCAAGAGAAATACCTGCAGTAAATAGAGGTCACAGAGATCTCAGGAGTTCAGCGCAATGACCTGCATCCCCCAAGTGCTTCCTCAGTCTCCAAAATTTTATTGCCCACACTCCACATTAATCCTACACTTACCAATGGCCTGAGTGTCCTCGGATGAATAAAATAAAACAAAGGCTGCAATAATTCTCAGCACTAACATGCCTAAGAGTGTGCTCTCCATTAGTTAGAACGTGTGTTTATCACACTGTTAATACGCTGTTAACACACTGCTAATGCAAAAGCTCCAACAGCTGTAAACACAGCGTGCCCAAAATAATTCTGTGAAGCAAGTGGAGGTCTGCATGTCATTTTTACATGCAGAAAGCTGCAGAAACCCTTTAGCAAAATGAGCACTGCAGTCTGGCAAGCAGACACAGCTCTAGCAGTGCCTGATGCCACAGTCATGGTTTTATTGCCCCTTGTATCTAGAGGGTGGGATGTGCTTGGTGTAAAAGGGGTGTGTGTTTTGGTTTTGGCAATTTTTTGTACCCTGAAGAGGCTATTGATTGAAGTTCATTATTTCATCTCCACCATAAATGGGCCAGCCTCCAACCAGAATGGCAAATGAAATAATGACATCCTATAAAGTTGTTTTTTTTGTTTGTTTGTTTAACATTCAAGCGCACAAAGAGGAAGAGGTGCCCTCTGGCTGTGGGCAGGGAGAGGAGGAAGCAAACTTCAGCAGGCTGGCTGAGCTCATCACTGCCAGCAAAGTGTTTATGGAGAGCTCACATCAAGCAGGGAATTTGCAGAGCCACAAATATCTCAGAATTAAAGACTGCTATTTAATCAAGGAAAAGTCAACTTTAAAAAACAATCAGGAAGAATTTTAAATATAAATTAGGACTAATTAATCAACTGAGGAGGGTTGGTTTTTTTCATTTTATAAAGGTCTTTAAAATGTTCAAGATTTTATAAATCAAAGCTGTTCCTCTCCAGAACCTTCCAGGATTTTCAGACCTCTGAGTGCCATCTAGTTTGCCTTTATACACAACAGGTACTGTTATTAGTTACTTATGTGCACCGAAGGCTTCATTTTGCTTCAAAAAGGTTTAATGTGGGATGACTAATTCCTCATATAGGACAAGACCATTTCTATGAAAACAATTTACAGTGGGTGAGAATTATCCCACAGGAGCACCTGTGTTTCCAGTTGTGTTACTGGTTTTACAGGGCAGAAATAGGGGACCAATAAGGCAGCCCATGAATTTAACCTCTTAGTTACTCTAAAAGGCTCTCACTGCAGGCACCACTGATTTGGTGCTGACACATTCTTGGTTTTCCTCACGTGTCTTTAAAGAAAACCTCAAACAAGCAAAAACACCACCACACACTCCTGGATGAAGTGAGGAAAAGACTGCAGGATGCTCCTACCAAAACAGATTACAGGTGAGGTTTCCCAGCTAGAACTGCTCCCTCCAGGTAGCCACGAAAGGTAAAAGGTGTCAGTCAGCAAAAATCAATATATTGAGCTGACTCTACTGCTGCCATGCAGGCCTCGAGTGGCAAGGAGGTAAAGAGACACTGCAGCCAGCACGTGAGAAGTCAGCAAGCAAATGCATGAAATTTTAAACAGCTGCAAATATTAAAAGCCTGAAATACCAATGCAACAGGAGTAAGGAATTTCCCGAGAACTTTGCACCAAAACTAGTCCCATCTGAGACTCTTTTTGCAGTGCAGCCTATCAATCTTCCAAGCATGAAGGCAGGTGTGTTAGTCAGTGGCCATCTCACAATGATTCGTTGGTCAATTCTGCAGTTTTCTGAGCATACACTGCATTATTTGATCTTGTGCAGTAAATGATGGGGGGAAAAGTGATTGGTAAACTGGCAGGCAAAGAAGAGATGCCTATAGTACACTCACATCTTTGCTTACCATGAAACTGGAGAAGAGTGAGGTCAGAGCTCACCACAGCCTGCAGCCTCCCCGGGAGGGAAACAGGAGGGGCAGGCACTGACCTCTGCCCGGTGGGGACCAGGGACAGCACCCAGGGAAGGGCTGGAGCTGTGTCAGGGTTGGATCTCAGGAGAAGGTTCTTCCCCCAGAGGGTGGTGGGCACTGACCAGGCTCCCCAGGGCAGTGGGCACAGCCCCAAGGCTGCCAGAGCTCCAGGAGCGTTTGGACAACCTTCTCAGGGTGTCCTGTGCAGGGCCAGGGGTTGGACTGCCATGGTCCGTGATTCTATGAACTGTCTTGGGTATTGCCAACGACCCTTAAAGACCCCTGACAACCAAAACCATCTCGTGATTCTATTGGGAAGTACAGGACATTCACAGGATAATAAAAAGCTCATCACTTATGTTGAAAAAGGTGGGGTTTTGTCTACCCAGAGGACGACAGCCCAATTTCTACTACCCACTGAGGAATACAAGCTCTTATCACCATGGTGACAGCTGAGAGATGGATTCACCATAAAGCATTTGCAACACTACTTATGCATTATGTACAACAAAAAAGTACAATAAGTAGTCCCCTAAATTACCATCCTTATCATCCAGACCCTCGTTCTGCACATTTCCATCCCCTATGGCTCCCACATCTGTTATGACGCAGTTAGTCACACCTTGATGAAAGGTTTATTGCACTGTAACTTCCCTACTAACCAGCCCCCAAATCACCTCAAGGCTGACCCGTGGGGCACTGATCCGACAGTGTGATGCAATTTCATTGTGGCTTGGAGCAGATTTTCTGGCTGAGAAGAAAAGGCGACACGGAGGAAAAATGAGAGGAATCACATGATAAAAACACTAGGCTGGAAGACCACCCCACCCCCTGGTTTTTATACACAGAGCAGGTGATTTCTCTGCTCAAAACCTCCCACACCTGGGTGTGCCCTGCCCTGTCCTTCAGTGCTGAATCAGCTGTGGACCAGGGCTTAGATCCAGTCTAAGTATTCAGATAAAAGTGGATCTCTGCTGCTAAGATGCAACTGGGAAGAAATGAAATCACAAAAGCGTGATTTTGATTTAAGTTTACTATTTGATACTTCCCCCAGCTGTCAAACACAAATTTGATAAAACCACAGAGTAAAACATCTTTTTTTTTTTTCTTTAACAAATGCGAGGTGTCCTTAAATGCTCAGACCACAGGAGAGTGGAAAACAAATAGTTTTAAAACCTCAGCGAGAGGAGGCGGAGAGCAGGAACTCTGCATGCATCTCATGGATGTTCTACTTTCCCTCTTTGAATACAGAGATCAGTCTTGGACAGAGTGCTAAAGAGTGTTAAAGCCTCTCCGTGAAGGGCTATTCTTCGCTCTTACTTCAGCCTAAAACAAAAGACACTTCAGGAGATACAATCGTTGCTGCCTAGTTCCTTTTCCTGGGCTCCTACAATGGGCCCTAGTTCTTTTTTTTTTTTTTAGACCTTCCACACATCTTTCTCTTATTTTTTTTTTTGCTTCTGTCCTTTTACTCCTTCTTTCTGCCTCATTGAATCCATTAAGACCTTTATATAGCCTGCTATTGAGAAATAAATTTTCTTTGGGACTAGAGGCTGTGTCTTAAGTGCTGGCAAGCAGAGCTTAACTCCTGAGGGGAGGGCAGAGAAAGTGATGGGGGAAAGGTATGAAAAGTCCATCTCTGAATTTGGGGGCTTTGAGAGTGGTACCTTTGGGTACCTTGCAGTGTCCTGTCATCAGCCCAAGGGAAAGGAACAACCTAACCTAACAGCCTTCCCTCTTCTTTCATTCATTGGTCTTAATACACTGAATTCTCTTTCTGCTCAGATTTTTAAGCAGATCAATATACTCTCTTCTATTATGTGCCTTGGTTTAGGTCCATATGCCAGGCCTGGTTTTGCACAATTGTAAATTAGAAGGCACTCTGACATCAAGAGAGAGGCACTGCTACGAGAGAGATGTAAAATTGGGTCCTCTCTCAATTAACACCAGAAATATAAACACTATTCAAGTCTGCCAATAGCGTGAGAGATTATTTTAAAGGCACTAAAGCTGGATTCAAACTGAGTGCACTGCAGTTTGCCCCAGAACCAGAACAAAATAAGATGTAAGCAAGACTTAAACACAGTTGCAGCCTTTTTTTTTTTTCCTAGTAATAGATAGTGCAGAGTTTGATTTGTTGGAATAAACTTTGAACAGCTCAGGTGTCTATTTTATATTGAATTATTCAGGCCTATCAAAACTACAAGCTGGGACAGGGGGCCTTCAGAAGCACTACAGAGTGAAAAAACCCAGGGCTCTACAATTTTAGTTACCCCTTCCTAGAACGTGGCTGTGAAATAAGTCTATATTAGTACATTTTCATTTAGTCATTTTAAATGGCACAGTTTTCAGTGACTGTTTCCTGCCCACCACACTCACAGATTAACAATCATGTCAAAACTCCATTCCAAGCCCTTTTCCTGTTGTTATTAATGGCTTTAAGTCAAGACACCCCAGCCAAGGAGGATGTACCTCACTGGTTTCTGTTATCTCTGGGGTTTTAATACATATAATTAAGAGAGACTTCCAAAAAATCTCTTGACACTCGAGTGGCCCTTCAGTGCATTCAGCTCTGCAAATCAACCTGATCAGTGGAGACAACTGAGGAACAGTGCAGCACTTCAAAGGACGACAGCCCTGCAGCCACAACATGAATTCCGTAGCATCACAGAACCACTGAGGCTGGGAAAGACCACCAAGATCGAGTCCAACCATCAACCAGCACCGTTGGGTTCACCACTAAGCCACGTCCCCACGTGCCACATCCTTCTGGACACTTCCAGGGATGGTGATCCACCACCTCCCTGCCCAATGCCTGTAAAAATGGCTTGACCACCATTCTTTTGATGAAGTAGTTTTTCCTAATATTTAATCTAAACCTCCCCTGGCACAGCTTGAGGCTGTCTCTTCCCTTGTTCCCTGGGACAGAGCCTGACCCTCACCTGGCTCCCCCCTCCTGGCAGGGAGTTGCAGAGCCAGAAGGTCCCTGCTGAGCCTCCTTTTCTCCAGGCTGAGCCCCCCCAGCTCCCTCACAAAGTACATCTTAAAACCCTCCTATTGGTCACAGCTTTAAATGCACTTTAGCAGCGTTTACAAGACTCTTGTCTAAGTTTTGCATGTAGAGGTTAAATAAAATACTCAAACCAGGAAAAACCTGAGAGTCCATAGGGAATCTAACCAAGTCTGGCAAACGTCACATTTAGAATGAGACAGGGTTCTATCAGAACCCCATTGAAGGTTAAGGCACTAAGCACACACAGAGGAAAAATAAAAACCTCAAGAGCATAAGAGTTAAATAAGAGCTTATGTCATCACTTATACATATTCAACCCAATATACTGCTTATTTGTGGTAGCTAAAGCAGTACTGCTGCTCCTTGGAGAAAAGAAAGTTCTCTGCCTCCCTACAGTGTTTGTAACTTTTCCACTGACGTCATGGGAGAAAGTGAAATACTTAAATGAATAATGGAAGTGACAAGTGAAATGTCAGAGCACCTCATCCTTTTCTGCTTATAGACAACAACTACATCACCCAGAAAGCTCCCAAGGTCACTTCTAAGAGTTTCAGTGAAGAACTGCAAACTGAACAGCACCCTTTTTAGAGATGCAATGGATAACATGAGGCTATCCAATGATAAATTAGGAGAAAAGCCATAAATGTTTCATGAGGAGATACTGTGCAATCATTAATCTATTATTTTAGCTTCAGACTTGGAGGAATTTTTAATCAAGCACCTCAGACAACTCATGTTTATGGAGAGAGAGGTGTTGTATCAGTGCTTTTTCTCATGCAGCACAGTAAAACCTTTCAGCAGTGCCCCCATTCAAAAAGACTCCAAAATTATATGAGTATTGGTCTTAGTGGTCATACAAGCAGTGTGATATTCTGATACTAACAAATTTAACAGGCTAGTCTAAACCCACTTTTATTATTGTCATAAAAAATCCAGGAGCCAATTTTAAATGTTTCCTAGAAATGAGCATGTAATGAATTTGATTTCCTGGGAAAGCCTATGATTGGAAGAGCTTAAATATGAACATTAGAAATGCCAGTATATCAGGAATGGAAACTGCAGCCCAGAAATCTGCCCCATCATTTGTATTTTGGAACATTTAATTCCTTTGTAGCATTCAGAGCACCTGACTGCCATCTCTGTGTAGCTGGTCCAGGAAGGCAGGGACATGGCACTGATTTCCAGTGACTTTGGCTGCAATAAGTGGCAAATATAAGAACATTAAAATCCTTAAGTACACCTAAACAGTAAACTTACGTCCAGGAAGGAAAGAAAGTTATCACTGGAAACACTGCCATGTCACACATTCATCCAATAAAAAGCTTTCTTTGTTAATTACAGGAATGGAACTGGGAAAAGGAATTCTCCATACTGGCTCTGAAAGCTTCTTACTGCACATTTCTTGAGCAGCAATGGAGCTGTGCCCAGGCAGAGTGGGGAACAGCACAGTGTCTCCTCAGGAACACGGGAATCCACGAGGCTGACTCCTCAGGAAACAGAGCTGCTGCTCGTGCCAAACTGATTTCGAGAGTGCAAATACGTGAGGAGTCTACCTCGCACAGAACCCTGATCTAAATCTTTTAAGGCTGAGACCTATGAAGCTGAACACTGGATATTAATTCATTTTTTCTGCACTTCTGTTGCAAGACTAGGTGTATTCTCTGCTTAGCTGAAAATCTTATCATCCTATTTTGAGTGGGCAAGACACATCCCCCCCTTCTCAGGCTGCTGCTCCTAACCTCATCAGAAAGATGGTTACCAAAATCACACTGAAATGAAATCAAATACAATTGACTCCACCTACCAGTAAGCTGAGGCTTTAGCTAAGCTATCACAAAAAGGAATAAGAAAAAAAAAAGGAGAACAAATAAAGGCCAAACAGGTTAACCACTCCCAAAATGCGAGATCTGTTTCTGAGGACCTGGTACAAACCGAGGGAATCTCATGCCTTAAGAACAGAAGAACAATCAAATCCTGAATTGAACTGGAGAAATGTAACACCCATCCTTGCTAAGATCCCCACAGCCTCTCTCTACCCATGCCCTTGGTGGGAGGGCAGCACAGATTCGCCCAGCCCTGCGTGCCCGCACACACGTGCAGTCACTGAACAAGGGCCAGATTCTCCCAAGCTAGAACAGATCTCCATCTTCAGACATTCCTCCTGCTGGGAAATAAAAACTCGGTTTTGCTCAGCTTCATTTCCTCGCTGGCAGCTGTAGCTCCCCAGCCAGGCCCAAAGCACTCCTGTCCCTCCCTGGAGGGAACACTTCAAAGGCACGTGGACACTTCTCTTGCCGTCCCTTTAGATCACCTTTGCTTCTCCAGATGTCTCTCGAGGGTCTTTCCCCCTCTCCCCTCTGAACTATTCACGTCTATACATATCCCTAGAGAGCTTTTCTCGGCAGTTTGCCTGCAGTGGCTGGGTAAAAGCAGGGCTGCAGGAATCTGTGCGTGCAAATCCTTCGCGGCACCAGGCGGAGGGTGCCACGGTTGGCAAACGCACCCGGAATCCGGCAATTCCCGCGGCAGGAAACGCGTGTGCGCTCGGCAAAGCCGCAGAGATGCGCCCTGACCCCTTCCACACTTAAAAACCCCCTGCGTGTCGAGCAGTTGGTTTACAAGCGCGGGCCACTAAAACCCAAGCAAACAAAATAAATCCAAGCACGCCTCCAAACTAATGTGGAATGGAAAATTCAATGCGCAAAGTGTTGCAGCCCACCGAGCTTTTCCCTTTGGTTCCCACGTGAGAAACCAGGGCTGGGTTTAGACCCTCCCTCCAGAACTGCGTCTCTTTTCGCCTGGGGAGCTGATTATTCGTGGATTCTGCTCAGAGCTCTGTCTGATACTCCTCCAGGGACAGCCTCTCCCTCACCCCACGCCTTGCTCAGGCTGTGAACCAGTGCCTCTCTGCTGGGTGTCCAGTACTGAATGGCATGTACTCAAAAAAGCACTAAACACTTTGCTTTTTTCCCATTACGTGTCCATCTTTATGTGTCTTTGAGCGCTCTCATCATTTCTGCTTTTGATGGTCTAAATTCTCTCTGCTTCTGTGCATGGAAACTCTCAGTGGCTCTTTGGTGTGACCGAGAGTTGGAACTCTTGCAACTTCAGGGGGAAATTCACACTTTGCACAGAAATCAACAGAGCCCACCACTAATTTCGGGTTTCAAGGACTGGCCAGGAATATCCCTTGCTAAATTAAACCCAAAACCAAACCAATGAGCTCACCTGAGAGAACGAGGGGAAAAAGCAAATCATGAAACCAAGACGAACAAAACAATGCGAAGTATACGACCGATTCTTAATGACTATTAATTGCACAATTTACACACCCCGAGTGCAGTTACTCCCAGCAACACGCGATGCACGCGAATTCTACTGCTCTGCTTTAAATATATATTATTATGTTTTATATATATATATTAAATACATGCATTATATATAATGAAATAAATAGTCACGGCAACGGAGGTTTGGAGAAGAAGAGTGACAAAACTGCTGGACTTCTAACCTTGCCCGTGGACTTGGTCCCTTTCCAGATGCAGAAGTAGCAGATAGTCCAGGCAGCGAGGAGGCAGAGCGCCAGCTCCCAGCGCAGGTTCCCGATGTGCTCGATCCCGTCGGATATGGCCAACACCCTCCGCCTTTCCAGGGAGAACAGGGAAGGAAAACACGGCAACGTTGGAGAACGACAGCACTGGGGTCAGAGTGAAATTCATTGCAAAGCAGGACCGCTGAAAACGCAGCGGGCCAAGGTGGAAAGGAGGATAGAAGGGGGGAAAAGGGAATATTTTGGGTGGATTTTGTGACTGCTTACAAATGAAAAGTTTCACTTTTTCAGGCCAGTGATCAAATCCAAACGATTTTAAAACGGCTTTTTTAGAGAGTAAAAAAGAAAATGGTTTGAAATTATTGCCAACATATATAAGCCTAAAATAAAACACTTCATTAATAAATGTTTTGGGTTTTTTTCCAATTTTAGTGGTTTTCCAGAAAAAAAATCTAACCTCTATTTTACCTTTTAACATTTACTTTAATTAATGTCCTTTTGTAACTGAAACTATAATATTATATAATATTATATAATATTTATTTTCAAAACTGTCCAAGATCGTGATATCTTCCGGATATTTTCTTTAGGAAATACCAACTCTAAAATGTTAATATTCTATGTTAATATTGTAAAAGTGGTCAGCAACAATATGCATTGCATCTATTATTTGAAAAATGAGCCAGTCAACCCTAAAAACCTAAATCCTTGTGTTTTATGAACACCCCTCACAGGTCACTGCGTGGGACAAAGCATTTACTAACTTAGGAAATGAGGTAAAGAGAGAGAAGAGGTTGTTTAAAGAATATGGGAACTGGAAAATCAACTGAATTCAATCCTAATTTGCAGAAATCTGGGCTAAAAATTTGAGAGAATCGCTTTCTTATATAAGAACAATGCTTTTCTCTGGGAGATGCACAATCCTTTTACGTCCTTTTATTTTGACTTTAAACAAACAGATAAAATAAAAAGTAAATCATTTACCAGCCTGTAAATAAAACACGGGTAGTCTTGGTTGTATGGATGGAAAGGTTATAAGCAAGAGCAAAAATTTACCCCATAACACTCCACATTTCATGAATTCTGAGATTTTTTCAATTACTCTAAAGCCTGAAAGAAACCCAAGGGATAATGAAAAGATTTTTGTTTCAGGAATCTCAATTTTCCAGAGCAGTAAAATTAAGATTTACCTGGTATGTGACATTGATACGCATTTAAATTGCACACACTCAGAGATTTGGAAACACCTGGACATTTTTAAACAACTTAAAGCAACAGATGCACAAATTCACTTAAGTTTTCAACATTCAACCTCACACAAATTATTCTGAGCAACATTTTCTCTGTATCTGTCCAACTCAGAGACCTTAGACTTGCTCTGCTCTCCCTCCCACAACGTGGGTGAAAACAAATTAGCTGAATTTCACTGGTGCTCTGATACAGTTAAAAACCCTGTAATAATCACTGCATTATATATGTGAGTTATGTGTATCTAGGAATACAGATAATTAAATTACAGGAAAATGTATTTAGGATAGAGGTTGAGTATTAAAAGGGTCCAACCTACAGTGAGCCATGTCAAATAATTCTTCCTTTTGGATCTGACTCAGTTGTTGCCCAAAGCAACCGATTCAGGGATATAAAGTATGATCACATAATTCCAGGCCATGCCTAAAATAAAGCCTGGGGCTACCTGGGGAGAAAACTAACCTAGTTCTTTTTGCTTTCACCAGCAGCAGGTTGAGCATGGAGAGGTAGATCTTCCCAGTTAAAATTAAAAAAATAAAATAAAACATAAGAGGGCAGGGGGTTAACTCAAAGCTTTTGCACTAGGAAGCGTTATCTGCTTAAATGGAAAATTACTGTCACCTCATCCAATAAGTGGCTTTATTCTTCAAAGCTTCTGCCACCATCTAACTGGGGGCAGAAGGGATCGAGCAGGGAACACCCTCAGCCAGCCAAGACCTGCAAAGGCCCCAAAGTGCTGCCATCAAAATGCAGGCAAAAATGAAGAGAGGTGCCTTTTAATGAAAGATGGCTTTTAATCAAGAAGAAGAAGCACGTATTTTGTACCTGCACTCTAGGCTAGAAAATAACATTATCGAGCCATAATTATACAGCAAGGCTGATGTAATAGACACTTGAAAACTCAGGTTCTTCTAAGCTGTTTGACAGATGATATAATGTGGAACTTTACTTGGGTTGAAGTCTGCCCCCTTGACAAATTCCCATTCAAAAAGCAAAAGAAGTCCTGGAGTTCTTAGCTCACCTTTAATAGGGTGTTACTCGCAAGAGAACCAAGACAAGAGTGGCATAAGACAATAAGAAAAAGAATTTAGACAATAAAAGGACAAGTGTGTGCTGACAACAGCCTGGGGGTAACCCTGTCAAGAGCGAATAGTCCAGCACAGAGACCTGATAGCAATTTCTATTTTATAAGTGCAACTAATTTCTTCAAAGAAGGAGTTTTTAATAGCCTGACTACAGATGCAGGTTGGAAAGACACTGGCACAAGTTCAGCTCGAAGTTTGCAAACAGGTTAAGCGAGGCAAACTCGTAAACCAAGCAGGGGCATCCTAAAGAATTTTAATTCTTGTTTTGCTTTAAAGTTTCTAGTTCTCGTTTCTAAGTCACGTGTTACCTTATAAATAGCATTTTTGTTAGGATGAGAAACAAAACTGAGGCGAACCTGTAAAATGGAACCCTTTTTCCTTTAGCTTTATTTTCACTGTGAAACAGTAATGAACAAACTTCCTTATGCTTTAATCTAAGCAGGATTTGCGTGCCTGTTTGGGTTATATTTACGTCAGTGTGCACCTAAACATGAGCAGTGCTTATTTGCCAGGCTGAGGAGGTGTGAACACACCTCAGGTTGCTGTAGGTGACACCAATCAGTGCTGGGGAGGGATCTGGAAGGTTGTTGAGCTGGAGGTTCAGTGTTTTCTGCATGCTTTGTGAGTCTCAAATATCAGAGACACCCTCTTTACCCCTCCTGAGATCTCGGCCTGATATTTCTGTAAAGAGTGTCATAGAAAGTAAATGGCAAATTAATAGGCTCAACACAATTATCCCTGCTGCTCCTATTTGAAAAAAGACACGTGGTGCCAATCAGCTTGAACTGTTAGCACCATAATGAGTATTTAATTACACTGAATTGCTGTAAATTGTTTTGTATTTTCTTTGTCCGAGCAGAACAAAGGCTTAGTGTTTCCCTTCGAAAGTAAGCAGCAACAAGTCCAGAGCTTATAATTAAACTATACCGTACAATGTGTGCAAAGAATAGATGCAAGGAGGAGAAAGCCTTGCCCAGAGGCCAGCAGGGATTTCCTCAGCAGGCACAACACAGCCCTCTGCAGAGCCAGCCCTGAACTCTCCCACTGTAAACCCCCGAACAGCAGCAGTGGATGCTGGGTTTGAGAAGAGCAGGAAATCAGAACATGAAATTCTCCTCACAAAGCCTCAGTGAAGTCTGACAGTAGATAACTCTCATATCTGCCCCTATTCTTTTATTATTCAACTTGAATAAAACAAAAAGGGGAGCATTTTGAAAATATGTGATTATCCCCTGCATCCAAGAAGTGAGGTTGGTGCTTTCGGGGCTCAGATCAAAGCTTTTTGCTCCTCAGCAGTTCAGCTTCTATCCAAAAGCTGTGATGACCTTACGCAAATCACACAGAAAACAAAAATTAAAAGATAGTTTAGCTTCCTCTAGGTCTTCCTCCTCTCGTCCTGCCCTGCCAGTCTCCCATATCACCTTGTTGTCCTCAACTCTGAATGCACAGAAGGAACAAGAGCAGTGAAATCAGCACTGAATGCTCTCCTCTCTGTTTGGAAATAGCAAGCATTTGAATAATAGAAGTCTACAGTGAGTTCTGGATCACACTTGGATGAAGAGGAATAACTCTGCCCTTGTACATATCGAGACTTATTAAGCTGAGCAGCTTTCAGCAACATACCCATAACTAAACGAAAAACACCTTAACAGACATTTCACTGAAATGTCTTGAAACTTTATCACTAGAATTCACTGCTGCCACTTCTTTAAAGAAACACAGAAACCCCAACACTGTTCCTTAAGAGATGGAAGTCTCAGACACACTAATTGCCAGTACAACAAACCAAAGGTAACCCCTGGAATCACTACAGAATGGAAGATGACTGGGCAGCACGAGCCACTTTAAGCAGTTTGTTGGCAACAACATGAGACCGTGAAACTTCACTGTGAGATTTGTCTTGCACTGAAGGCACAAATCCTTAATCACTTTTGGATCTTCCTGAAAACCGAAATTGATGAAAGCTCGAAAATATTTATTGTACATACTGAGTTTGTTTTGTTGTTGTTGTAGTCTGAGGGGGGTGTTGTTTTGTTGTTTAAAAATTTGCAGCAGTTCAGCTCCTTGAACCATCCAAGGGCCTGGGAAGGGAGCCAGGGGCTGGTGGTATTTGAACATCTCCAGCAGAATATTGCAGGAACCAAGTTTCACTGCTGTTAGGGGGGCTTTGGGATGCAAAGGTTACCTCAAACCAGCAGTAGCAAAGTTTTAATGCTACACAGGATGTTTTGATTGTAAGTGGAATATTAAATCCCAGCCAAAGAGGCTTTGCAGTGTGTCTCACACCCAAAGACACTGCTTGGAGGTTTCACTGCCTCCAGTCACATACGATTAAATTCACTAAATGTTACGGAAGAAAGATTTTTCTCTTCTTCCTATACACAACACAGAAGAACAGTGATAAAAGTTACAGGAGTCTAATGAATAAAAGATAAGTTTAAGTGGAATAATAGGACACATCTCTGAAGGGTGGCTGTCAGAAATGCTGAGGTTTGGCTAGACTGAATAAAATCATGACTTTATTACTACAGCACAGATTTACTCCGCTTATAGTGCCAAATATTGTAAGCACTGTTTAACTTGAATCTAAATATAAATGTGGATTAAAAAAAATTAAAATGGACAGTCAGGAAGATTTAACAGAGCCATAATAAAAATTTCAGCATACTTTAAGCACACACAGAATAACGCACCTAGCAAGAAACTAGACAACATCCCAGGAATACACTGTTGCTAAGGGTTACCCCTGTTTTCTCCATTAACATCATTGTCTTTGTGTCCCCAGCAAAACTCCCAAAGATAAAATCCCAGGAGGAAATTGTTTCAAGAGGTACTATACACTTACTGAAAATGCTTTCAATTTGTTTGAGAACGTACTAAAACACCTTTCAGTTCACTAGCTCAGTCCATGGGAGAGGAAGAAGGGCTCCTCTGTTGCTGGAACTGCTGAAGAGGGGATATTAAGAAACAAATGCTACTTCTGAATACTCCTAGCTGAAAAGCAAGCAAATTTGAAAACAAACATTCTGAAAGCTCACAACGCTATATTATTGGCTGAGAGAACACTGCATTTTCCTGAGGAAGAGTGTTTTTAGTCAAGTGTTCCACTGTGAGGAGCTGTACCAGGCTCTATAATAGAAAGAGCATTACCAGCTGCCAGCACATTGTTGAAAGGAATGTACTGGGGGACTCATTGCATTATTCCATGGTTTGGGAAGCTGAAGAACAGATCCAGTCTATTCGAGAAAGGTCCCTTCGTGTTCCCTCTCTGATTTGGAGCAGTTTCCAAGATGCTTTTCTTTAAAAAGCCCCAAGCAAACACCACCCCAACAAGCATGGATACAACTATTAAGTTAAACAAACATAAACTCCCAGTGAATTTACAGCAGATTTAGTCACTAAAAGCACATGAAATGAACAGACAGATTATGGGCGCCAAATTCTCACTGCAGGTCAACATGAGCTTGGCCTCTTCTGAAAGTTATATATCCAGAACTGACAAGGGATGCAGACTCTGTGTACTGTACAAACCTCTCTTTCTAAAGGTCTCCTGTAAACTCCAAGCCGGGAAATGACAACATCCATCAGTTTCCACAAGTGCTACAAATTCTCCTTGACAGATATGGCTGGATACCTGTTTGTGCTCTCCAGCCCTCAGTTTCCCGGGATTGGAAAGATGCGTTCCAGCTTTTAGAAGACACTCTATAGGTTACAGGCTAAAGAATCTCCAGCAAATGTCTCTCAAGGTGTAAGAATTCATCTCTGGAAATCCGCTTAACTCCACACTTGGCTTTTTGCTCTAAGCAGCACACAGACAACTCCCAGTGGTCACATTAGCAAGAATCCCTCAGCTAGAGATGCACAGCTCTAAAATATTTACCTCTTACAGCACATTTCGTGTGATCCACACATAGCAGAGTGAATTATTCCTAGCTGAGCCGCTTTTGCTGCTGTTCAGCCTAGTTCTTCAGTACCTGGCAGGGTTGAATATTGTTCCATTCATTACCCCTTTGTACACACAGGAAATTACAAAGCAAGATTCAACTTTCCACTCCACATTTTTCTCTGAAATGTCTAGTACTGCTTGCAGTTAACAATAAGTGTTTCTTATGTCACCCCTTGTCTCATGAAAGTCAGCACTTGAGTTACCTTAATGTAACATGACACTACTTAGCAGCTGCTCTGGAGACACATATACTGCTTTTTCCATTTTTATATCTAAGTGTGTTTCTGTGTATCTACAGTGAGGCAGACGCTGATGGACACACACAGAACACCTCACTTCTGTCACCTTTCCCGACCTATTTTCCTTCAATCCCTTTCACCAGTCATGGTAACTTCCTCACCAACCCCGAATGTTTAATCCTGTCAAATTTTTGTGCTCCCCTCACCTCTGCTCTATAGTTTCTTGGTGATCTCTCAATACATCCAATGACTCCTTCAGCCTTTTTGCAATTTCCCCTCTGCTCATCCCTGAACGAGTCATCCAGTGACAAAAATCTCCTTTTTTTTTTTTCTCACCTGCAGTAGCATAAATTTGTCCAGCACCAGCTGCAAACTGAAAGCACCCAGAAGAAATCCAAGTCAAGTTAATGGCTCTCAAAATTTGGGTTGAGCCTTTTAGAGAATCTGCAGAGTTGTACTCGGATGCTCACTATTAATTAAATGTTAGGAATGAGGAGGGAGCACAGACCACAAAATATTAGGAACTCTTGCATGAGCTTCTAAAACACAAGTCCTTCATAGCGAGCTCTTGGCTACAAATTCATCTTAAAAATGGTGGTGAGCCTTTATCTCTTCAGAACAGGCCAAAATAAAACCATTACCTGACTGGCAAAAAATTAAAAATAATTACTCTGCCAATATATTTCTCACATTCACTGGCCCTGCACTAAACCCTAGTTACAAAAAACCTCCTGAGACGTGAAAAGGATCAGGGGCACAAGGCAGTAAAGAAAAACTTAGAGGCCAAAAGAGAAAAAAGGAGGTCCCAAATCCTTGGTCCACATTTACAGCTCCTGGGTATTCTAAAATACAACCTGTTAATTACAGCACGATTCTTCATTAAAGTCAGGTAAATTCTTTTGGCTCGATTTTTCATTTATGAACTAAATCCAATAGCTGCAGTTAAAATCACTGAACAGCTGCTGAAGGGAATTCGAAGAGATGAAAATGATTTCCCTTTCCACACAGAGGACAAGCACGGCTGTTCCAAGGCCTGCACTGACGGATAGCCTGTAGCCTATAGAAGAATTCCATAGCAATATTTAATCTTCCTCAGGAAGAGCTCCCGACACAGCAAAACAATTCTGCTGCCATACAAGAGCACAGTGGAAAACAGTGAGAAAATAACCAAAAAAAAAAGAAAGGTGCTGGTTTTTTTGTTTGTTTTTCCAGCCTGTGTTCACTCTAATATTTTACACACGAGAAAACCTCTCCTTTGATTTCATTTAAAAACCCAAGCAACCACCTGTTAATGCCCTGAATCTACAAAGCACCTCACTCGGTTTCCTGTGCATGTTTTTCAATGACTAGTAGATAATCTTATTGCTAGAACTTTTACAAGTATGTAACTTATTTTAAATAGCTCAGGATGATCTTTATAACAAAAATGTATTTTCTATTTCTGCCGACACTGCACGCCAACACTTCCCCGTGTTTCAACACAAGAACCAACCAAATGCCACCAATTCCCAAAATACTTTTTAAGTAGTAGATAGTGAAATATTTCAGGTATCATTCATAAAAAATAACAGTATCATTCTAAATAACTAGGCAAGTAACAGATTAAATTTGTTGATTGTACTTTCACAATCAAAGAAAGGTTTATTAGCACCTTAAGTGGCTACAACTATTGAAAAGGAGTTGGTGACATTTTAGAGTTCCTTTTCCAAAACATGAAGTCGTCTCCTAACACCAAGTTTTTATTATTCGAACCGTTCCATTACAAAATCCCATCTTCAGATACAAGTGTATTTATTCCAACTCCTACTGTTTAAACAGAAGGTTTTGATGATGATTAGCTTTGAAAGAGTTAATGGCAATTCTTGGAGCCTGTGTGGACCAGGAGACCAGGCCCTCCGAGCTACAGACAGTCCTGGGCAGGAGGAGAAGCAACAGACAAGAGGGAGAGCAGCCCATGATCAGCTGGCCAAGGAATTTGGGGAGCAGAGGGAAATGTTTAGGGAATTCAGACTGGAGAGACCAGGTGTAAGTTTGGGGAGCAGAAAACTGATCAGGACCAGGTGGCTGGAGGTGGGAACCAGAATTATGCCTCATTTAGAGACAGTGTGAACTGCCCAAAAAAAGAGATTCGACTGAACTGCCCAAAGAAGAGACAGCAATGGGAGGCATATTCAGGAATGGCAGGATTGGGAGCAATCATAAGGATGGATAACTGGATAGCTGAGGGGGCAATGCCCCACAGGCATTGGCATGGATCAGGGACTGACACACCAAGAGAAGAATTAAATTCAGACTGTCAGCTCACCCGTGTCCCAGGAGCATTTGGGTCCCTCTGAGGAGACCTTCCAAAGAATCAAGTTAGGAACATGGGGAATGAAGAGTTGATGTCCACAACCTGAGAGCAGAGGCCAGGGCAGGAAACAGCCAACAGCTCATCCATCCTGCTGGAATCCCACCTTCAGAGCCCTCCTTTGGCCTGAAGGTTGGAGGGAGAACTCCTGAGCTACCAACCTTGCTGCTGTTCTGCAGGAGGCTCATTCAGAGTTCGAACTGCGTATAAACAAACATTTATTGCCACAAAGCCTGCACTGAATGGTCTGTTATCAAGTACGAGAAGAGCCTTCCCTCAAACCTCCTCATTCTCAGGTAACCCCTTCAGCCGAACCATCTCAGTCAGTGCTGTGACAGTGACAGTCACTGTCCACAGGGGAACAAGAAAGCGAAACATATATTCCATTTCTTCCCACCAGAATACCAAAAGAAGAGCCTTCTAAATAGCCATTAAATACAAAGAGTTACTGCTTTCTTTAAAAAAAAAGATTAAAAAATCCTTAAATATTCATGCAAGTGCACAAAAAAAAAGTTTTGTTTGGAATGAAAGAGCAATTACTTGTTTGAAAATGGAGTCTTCAATTAAGTAACTTTATATTAATATTTGGGCAAAGCTGGCTTACATACATTGTCTTCAATGGAATAAAAATTGTGCAACCTTAATGGTAAGGGGTGTGAAAAAATGCCTTGGGCTCCCCACACTTAGCACTTTTACTCTCACTGTAGCTCAGATGCCCTTCTGTAAAATGGGAATAATTTGCTCTTATTGAGATTTTGTGAGGATGAATGAACATATAAATAATCAAGAAAACCACGATTGCCAAACCACAGACACCGTGAGCACCCGAAGAAGCCTCGATTAAATGAATAACTTTGTTCATTTTCTTATGTTTTATATTCTCATGATTATTAGGTCCCTGCTCTGCTGACAAAGAGAACAGAATATTAAATACCTGCACAGTGTTTTCTCCCTATCCACCCTCTAACAAGACCAAAGAAGGTCTGTTGACAAAATATTAGGCAGTTCTTCAGCTCAAGATGATCACCTTCATAAAAGATGTGAACTTAAAATCGCACAACTCACTTCTGTTATTTCCCAATACCCAAACACTTGACTTTGCAATGTCTAAGGTCATTTTTTGTCCACAGTGAAATTGCTATGTACAATATTCAATACAAAAATCAGAAAACACAGAAGTCCATCTTCCTGGTTTAAGGTTCATCCCTCAATAGAGAAGAAATCCACTTTGCATCTTGTCACCTACCCCATTTACTTCTTTCAATTGAACTCAGGAAAAGTCAGTGATCTTGAGGCAAAACCAGATGAGGAGCTCACGTGAGCCGAAACAAAAAGCAATTTTCACATGGCCTCTTACGAACTGAGCAGAAACAAGCAAGTCTGGCACAACTCAATGTCCTACAAGACCTGCACAAAGGGGCTGGTTCTGGGGGGTGCTGAAGGTCTCTGGGGACTGAGCACTGCAAGATCAGGCTCAACTTGCTAATGACTTCTCTGAGTGTGGTGGGGATTAACCACAGTGTGACTCCTGCACTCATTTGCAGCCTGAATGGAACAGGAAAAACCCCTTTTTGACTTTGCAAGGAAAGAGTTTGTGCCTTTTCCTTTTTGCTGAGAACAGCCCCTTTTCTTTTTCCTAGACAAAACCAATGTTTTTTCTCACTAGGCTTTACTTGGAAACACTAAGGATGTGTCACCCCCTCCAGAGAGTGACAGGCCAACAACCAGACCTTCTTTAACAGAGGACTAAGTTGTTGTTATACAGCCAATAAAAAACTATTGAGGTGGAATCAACCACAAAACCATGGGTCCTCTTTCTGTCCAGCTCCTTTCCCAGGCACTGGAAACCTCAAATTCCTGACCATGGTGACAGACTGCAGGAGCTGCCAAAAGAGCACACAGACATGGTTGGTGCCCCCACACCTGCCAGAAGAGCTCTTCTCCTGGGGAAGCAGGAAAAACGATGGAGCGGAGCATCCTCTCCTTTCTGTTCTGTTTCCCAGGCTATAAATGCAGCCTCACCTAATGCCACAGCTCCCCTCCATTAGGCTGTCTTAACATAGCAAAAATGATCAACCCTGCAGCTGCCACTATTACCTGTTCAAAGTCTGGACACTAAAAAAATTCCCTGTGCTGTACTTTGAAACTCTGATTGCTGCTTTTGCTTAGAAAACCCGTCACCAAGCTATGCCATTAGGATGGGGGAAACGCCATAAGGGGAGCCAACAGGTCATTGTCTGAATGCTGGCACCAGCATGGAGTGAAAAGTGAAGTTCCAGACTCCTGCCTGAGCTTTGGAAAACAGCAACACAGAGTCTGAAGAATACCGAGTGAATTTTTATCAATTGAGCTGCTTACCTTGCAAAGCTGCACGTGCAGATGAAATATGAATCTGCTATGGCTTGCAAGGCCCTTTTAATTAAGGTAGGAAATCATTAAATCTCCTAATTTTTCCCAGTTGCCAACACTGATACCAGTGGTCAGTGGCAAGTCTGCTCACTCAAACTGAGTCTTAAAACATTAGGAGGGATGACATTTCTAAGCAGGAAAACAAGAAAATAGTGTCCAAACTGCCAGATTTTGCCTCCCGCTCCTCCAGCGGGATCAGACCAATCTGACCATTTTCACTGACAAGCAGTTATTAATTACAGGCTCATGCAAGTATTTTAAGTTTTCCACTCGTTGCACATACAGTGAGATTCTTCTGAGGGTACCAAAAGGCTTTTAGGACCTACTGCAGCATTTATCTCTTAAGTTTTCTGCTATTTTTTTAAACAAAGAACAATCCATCCAGGCCAACAACTAAGCCTTCAAGCCCAGCTAGCAAAGCAGGGAGAGAATGCCAAATTACCAGAGGCATTCAGTGAGACTACACCTGCTAAGGTAGGGAGGAAAGAGCATCCTCTGTCAGACCTGAGGACGGGGAACTATCTGTTTGCAGGTCAGAAAAGCTTCACAGTGCTGCAAAACACCCTCTCAGTCCTCCCTGCTTCACTGGAGCAACAGGACTAACCACGGCCACAGAAGCAACAAGAGCTCCAAATATTTCAGCAGAAAGGCTGAAAGGCTTTGTCTGAAATCCTCAGCCCATCTGAGGACTTGGATTCAGAAATAAAGACATCCTTCAGGGTCTGGTGTGTTAATTTTTGCACAGGCAAAGGCAAATCCAAGCTGTTCCCCTGCTGCACCTCTGTCATGTACATTCTGCGTGATACACCTGTGCATTCCTCAGCATTAGGAACTCAGGCTGAGAGCATCTGGCTTCAAAGCATCACACAGCACTGCCAAAACATGCACTGGGGGAATCACCGAGGCTTCCCCAAGCATTTTTCTTGTTGGGTTGGGTTTAATTAAAAAAATCTGAAGATACTGCAGGAGACTGTGGTGACGTGCTGTGGTTGCCAGAGGAAAGCTGTAACATCATCCTGGCAGTTCACAAATGCAGGATTGAGTCCTGTGTGTAAGCGAGCTCCCAATCCAGTAAGTAAACAGGATTCAGAATAATAATCCACAGATTAACTCAAGATTGGATGATAAAGGACAAAAAACCTACCACCATTAAAAAATCCCCAAAATTCCAAACCCCCCCAATAAATTGGCTTTATATGGCCACAACTTAGAGGAATTTCAATTGCAGCCTTGGCGTGGCAGAGAGCAAAGTGTAAAGGCCCTGAATGGTATGGTTGCTCAGGAAAAACCTAGAGCCTCCCTCTTCCCCTCACAGACACCAACTTAATTAATTGTAAGGCGCCTCCTCATTATGCAAAGGAGCTGAGCTGTGTGCTTGGGTGGTGAGGATTCTCGCACAGTGCCACCGGGAGCTCTGGAAATAGCCGTGAGCAGATGCTCCGTGCAGCCTGCACCAACTCTTACTATCTGGTTCCACGAGGCTTTCGAGGGATTTACGGCTCCCAGCACCAGAATTTACCAAGTTGTAAAGCAACATGCAGGAACCAGACCTCTGGCTAAGTGAAATAACATTGCTGGTAACGTTTATCAGCAGATGATAATGATTTTCTAGACAAAATAATTAGCCTAGTTTACTTTGTATTAACTGCTCTGTGATCTGCACTGCACATCGATACATAAAAACCTCCACTGTGCATTTATATCTGATATTTAAGACACATAACTACAATCTTCTCTTAATTCCCATTAGTCATTTTAATGCAAAATCAGTCCTGATATTTCATAAAGCTCGTCCTGCCACTTTTAAACAAGCTTGTCACACCTATTTTAAATTTTGAAGCCATGCAGGATCATACCTACTTAAATTTTGATTTCTCAGCAGGGAGGGACTACTTTTACCTTCTAAGGGTGAAAAATGAGGCAACTTCAGTTTTGCTTGGAGAGAGTAAGTAGGTAAGTTTAATATCTTAAGCTATTTTAGCCAGTAAGCTGTTAGTACTACAAAAAGTTTGTCTATAGCACAATAAAGTTCCAAATAAATGACAAATTAGTTTGTTTACCCTCTCTCCTTTTTTAATATTATTTTAAAGGTGTAGGAGTGTTTATTTTCAACTTAGTATACACAAGACTGTAAAACAAGTCAGAGAAAAGGCTAAATCTGATTACCCCTTCTAGTTTCATAATTCATTCCTAACTTAGCCAAAATCAGGTGGGCAAATATGCCCCAGTTTTGAAGGATTTGCACTGTTTAGCTAGAGGATCATGTTTAGGCTTCATTTTTAGAGAACTCTGAGAAAAGACATGCTTAAAACATATTTGTGTGTGCATCAAAATAAACATAAGAATTTAGGCAATCCAAAGATGAGCACTGACAAAAACCCCACAAAATCCTAAAACCAGGAGGTGATAAAACTTACTCTGTGCCCTCCATATAATTCAATTAAATGTTGCCTACTTCTCTGGGCAATTGGAGTTACCATCAGTGGCTTTTGAACAAGCAAAAAAATACAGCAGGTAAAATAGGTTAGTACTGGAGAAAATACTTTGCTCATTTATTAATATGAAATCTTAATTCTAGTTATCCCAAAGAACTGTAAGATATTTTTGGCAAAACGATGAAGCCATAGCAATAAAAGATGCCACCTGAGAAACTCTTGTTCATTGTCAAACATTATCTGGGAAGTGGGTAGAACTGATATAATTCAATTTAGTATGTTAGGTGTGTTCAGATTATTGAAAATTTTAACAGAAAATAAAGTTGCAACTTTACCCAGGGGCGTCTCTCATATTGTTCAGGCTTAATTTAGTTTGGGGGGTTAATTTTATTTTTAAATAAAACAGTGTTATTTACTGAAGCAACAACTACTGCCCACGACGGCTAAATTAACTGATGTAGCAGGACAAAGAGCTTCAGACAATAGGACATGCTAATATCGAAGGAAATTGTGTCAGGGTACAGTTCCCCTTCAAGGACAGTCTTAATTCATGATCCTTTCCAAGTGTAGCTGTTGCTGTCCTGAGCATGAAACAGAGCTCTAAACACACAGCCTCGGAAAAAGGCTCTGTCTGAATCAAATCAGTGGGTGCTCGAGAAATTCTAGTAACTGAGAACTGTGTCACACACATTAAATTGTGAGGTCATCGAGAATTAAAAGTAACATTCCATCTCTATGACTTTCTTAACACACGCTGTGCCCAGCAAGAATCAAATATGCAACTGCGCTGCACTGATTAAATATTCACAGTGGGGAAAACATGCCAGCACAAAAGCAGAGCTTACTTTGCAAAGATATAATTTTCTTCTCAAGTCTGACTGGAAATCAGAATCCAGGAGACACGAGAGAGTTAAACTCTCCCATTATTCCAGCTGAATAACTAACACTTCCATCGTGCTTTAAAATATAATGAGATAGAGAAATCAGAGCCTTAGTTCGCTGAAACAAGGATGAAGATGCAACTCTCAAAGCATTAAGGGAAGAAAGGTTTGGAAAGACAAAAAAACAAAGAAATACTTTAAATCATCTTCTTTCTTTCACCTCTGCCTCCTCATTAGTATGGGTTTGAGGCTCCTTCCTCCAGCAGCAGGAGCCAAGCTCCCGAGCAAGTGGCACACTTTGTTCTATGTTCTTTCAGGATATGGAATTCCTTTCCTTGTAGAAAAAAAGAGTTAAAAAAACCCCTCCAAACAAAAACCCACAAACTCCTCTTAAAAAAAAAAAAAGAGTTAAAAACTCTCATCCTGACTGTCTCTGGCTATATAAGAAAATTTCCAGCTGAACTCACATCTCTAAGTGCTACAGGGTTACAAGGTATCTAATCACGTGGAAATGATGAAATTATTGGAAGAGAATGAATGGTCTGATCAAACATGAAGTTTATGTGCACTTACTCCCAGAATTCCATCACTGGAGAAGTGGCATTTTGTAAAGAGACTTGACTGCAGTTGCTCATGTTAAGTTTTTGAAATTCCACACAGTTTTCTATAAAAGAACACAAAAAGAGTTTGCTATATTGACATGCAAGTACATTTCTCCTTGCTCGCGCGCCCTGCGAAGCCACCGTTCTACAAGACATTTTCTGGCTGTGGTTCTTTAAAGGGTTTCTGGGCAGCCTCCGTGCCACAGCTGCTACTTGTGCAACACTGTGGTTTGCTCACCAGACCACAGCCCTATCCCAGGAATAGATCCCCAAGGACTCTCCTGTGACGCTTTCCAAAGTTCAATGGGAAGGGCCAAGAAAACTCCTCAGGCAGAAAGTCATGTTGACAAACCGAGGCAATGGAGTGGGAATTCCAACATCCTCCCAGGGCTGGTTCCACGGCTTAGGGGAACAAATGGCTGATGGAGCATGGCCAGCAACAAGCTTCCACTTTGCCCTGATACGGCAAGGGAAGAGTTCCCCTGGCTTTTTGTTATTATCATCATCATCTCTCATACAGAGAAAGGAGGCCAGAGCAGCTCAGCACTGTTGAATTTGAACAGCCATCAACTCTGGCCAAGCTCCTCTGCAGGGTTTCCAACATTGATGCCAAAGCCTCCCACATCCACCGGGCCCAGAGTAGTTCCCTACCATAAACTGTGAGATTTCAGGCAGCTTTAGATGTGCTCAAAGGCTGCAATAATGAGCATTTAATAAAAAACATGAAAGACAGTACAATTGGTATGTGATTTGAAAAGGGATAGCTATAGAAGGAATAAGTACAAAAACTTCAGGAACGTGGAAATAAGGGCATTGGTATGAAACCCTCCCCAGAGGTGTTTGTGATCTACAAATGCAATAAGCAGAGAATTACACATAAAAATATCAATGAGAGGAGACAGATGAGGAGCCCCACACTGCAAACCCTCACAAATACACACCTCATTGTTCATGCAGGAGGCTACTTTGCATGCAGTGAGGATTATTTATGCAACTAAATTTCCAGAAGTAGCTTGATGAACATTATTCCTCAACATCTGGCATTTAAAAGAGCAAATCCAAAGATCCACATTTAATATTTTTCTCTCCATTCAAATTCCTCCTGATTTCATTAGAGTGAAAGAGCAAGATTGCAACCTGTCATCAGGTCATTCTCTGCAGCAGAATTCACTCACTGTATTCAGGGAGAATAGATATGATTGCAAATAAGAGCCTTGGGATTTAGCCAGAATATCTTACAGAATTAACAAAATCCCAAATCATCTTCTTCTGACATTATATTCTACAGGAACAAATGCTTATACAATGACCTAAACCAAAAAGGTCTGAATAAGTTTCCACTCCAGGTTTCCTTTATCGTGGCGCAGCGTGATGTGATTGGCCCACTTGCACTGACTTTTCCACAAGGATAGTTTTGTCCATGACATTTTCATACATTAATCAGTTATTTAGAAGGCTTTGTACAATGATAATCTCTAGTGAGGTCATACCTGTATTCCATTCGTGCCCACAGGTAGCCCAGGGAAGCTCTGTAGTAAAGCAGTTAAACAAATAGAAGATAGCCCATGCTAAAATGATGATGTAATATACATTTAGGTGTGCCTCTATAACTTGGGTAGCATAGCCAATGCCTAAGGGGAAAAAAAATAGTGAGATGAGAAAACTTCTACTACTGCTGCTTACTATTTTAAATATATCTTCAATTCTAATACAATTTATTTCATTTTACTTCAAATTCAGCGCAGTCTATTGCAGTAGAACACAGAACTGTTTGTTACCTTCAAATAGAGGGCAAACTTTCCTCCAGCAGGTAATGCCTCCTTCACTAGTAAACTGTCCCAGGGCTGTCTCCAGGAAAAACACTGGGATTCCACAGCAAATAAAAAAGACCACATATGGGATGAGGAAAGCACCTGCAAGGGAATAGGGAAGGGGTGCTGGTTACAATGGATACACTTCCTTGACAGCAGAGTGGGACTTTCCTAGTAAAGAAAGGATCACTTCTGAGCTCTCTCCCAGGCATCATGCTGACAGTGCAGGAAGCATTTACTCTGGGCCCCAAGTAGCAAAAGTTAACCTGTAAGCCAATGTCTTGGACTGAAAAAGACCAGATCAAAGTTCCTCAGCATAAAGTCTGTTTATGTGTCTCTCCAACACAGAAATAATCACAGTTGTGCTCAGCCACAAAGTTCTGCTCTGATCATCACCATGTCAGTCTACACTATCTTCTCTTCCTTGCTTTTTCAGGAAAACAGGAATGAAGAAATTAAATCCAAAAAGTCCTCTGTATATTATTTATAGAAGCATGATGATAAGGATTGTGGAAGAACAGACTTTAGAACTACTTACAAGAACAGGAAAGCAGGATTCGGCCTTATCAGCTAGAAATAATCATGTGAAAATCCAGGAAAATAAAAAAGCCTCAACAATTTCGTGAGATGCCGACAGCAAACTCCAGGATAGCTAATCAACCACACCAAAAAACAACACACCCACAACCTGCAACAGCTGCTATGCTTTAATGACCTCGATTAGAAAGTTAAGACAACCAGAAACAGCTGCTTTGACTTGCAGTTTCTTTCTTCAGAGCCAGCACAGCACCAGAGATCTCTTCACAAGTAGTCCCTTCCCTCAGCCAGGCAAGGTTCCTATAGCTGAATCTCTCTCATCTGCCTCTCACGCAATCCATGAGGATTTCACAAAGAATGGAATCCTTACAGCTAAAACATGACCTTTGTCTATAATTGACTGTGCATATGCTTTGAACAAGACCCATATAGGCCAGGGGAAGTGCTGGCCATATCAAAGCCAGCTCACAGTCACAGTGAGTCTAACGTGGCAACCTGTTGAAATCCAAAGTATTTGCTTTGACAATTTTTCGAGCACTGTTCTACCGCAGCTATACATCGTGAACATCAGAGGACATCAGGTTTCCCAGCTTGCAAAAAGATCATATTCCAAGAAATACCTAATTCTGAACATACAGAGAAATGAGTTTTTCTAAAAACACAAACTAAATATCCACAAGAACAATGTAAAATTATGGGAGCTCATGCCTACTCTGCCTGTTATGACTCAGAGTAAGTGCCAAAGAGAGGTCAGACCTCTCAAGTTCCATACTACAGCTTCTAGGTTTGTCCTGCCTTTAGCAAGTCATTTCCCAACTAGCTCATGTATTTTACCATTGCCTTCCCTTACCACACACTAAGGAGTTTGATGCATCAGATGTAAACACTGAAAACAAAACTCTGGTCTAATACCACCAGTGCACCCCAGAGAGCTACAAAGCCACAGGTCACGCACCAAGACTTCATTGAAGAGAACTGGTCAGTGGCAAATCTCCCCTGGTGCCAGGACATGGCCAATTAAATCTCACACACTAATTCTAATCTTAAAGAATAGACTGGTGATTAAGTACGATATTTAAGTACGTATCTTTTGATCAAATAACCCAAAACCGTGATTAGAATTCTTTCCACCTAGTGCTATAGCCTTAATAATGATAGCATCACATACTTACAAGTGGGGATGGAAAGGTGGCTGTATGAACAAGAAAATTACACACCAGAAATAAATTTCTACTTCTTGCCTCTGCCAAAAGTTCTCTGGGAACACTCTGACAATCAACAGGAAAGTGTTCTGTATGTCATATCCAGCACATAAATATTTATGTACTAACAGCAGTATTTGGTAGCATCATTCTGTAAAGAGGTGGACTCTTGTTATCTTAGTTTTGCCAAAGTAAAGGTACGTAGGGAAAAGTACTACAAACAAACATCTTCCACAGCAGTGTTAGTCTTAGAGAAACAGCAGACAAAAGGGGCCAGAACCAGCCTTGAGCTCAGATAAGGAGGGACAAGGAAAATGAACCTGGCACAGCATTGTTATCAAGCAAACCCATCGAAAACCAGGGCTTTGCACATCAGCACTGAACACACTGCCTTTCTCCCAGCCTAAGTGGTTACACTAACACTGCCTTAAGTCGGGAGAGTGTTGAACTCACTCCAGAGAACTCTAACCTAAGTTTGTAACTTACTTTTCTGTCTCCACTGCTTCACAAGTCACAGTTGATGTTCTTATTTACAACTTATCTTACACAGTTTATACTTAACTATAACCAATACGTGCCATGTGTTACGCTTCTGTAGAAGTTAAGTCTGCTCTTTTCCCTCTCAAATAACATTCATAATTTAAATTTATTAGGGTTTGTTCTCTTTCAGCAACCATCAGTTGCTCTTCCCCTACCTTACTGTAGGAGTTGGGGAACACTGAGTAAAAAAAAAAAAGTATACGAGTTACAAAAATTTCCACATGACAAATTTCATCTTTGTAGCATTATCAGAAAAAAATATTCATCTTCTCCAAAGTGTTTTGTTTGAAAATAAGCTGTTACATTCTTTCCTGTGCCAGACAAACTTATTTAAGTATGCTTGGGTCTGTACTCCCGTGCAGAAGAAAACACAGACTGTACTATAAGAACACTGAGTTTTCCGGCTCTAAAAATCTCAATGAAAAAATTACATCAATTTACTAACATAAAAACAACTTGTAAAAGTAACCCACACAGTATTTGGCGAGAAGGAAAGAAATACAATGATTTTTTTCTCAGTTGTCAGATGTTTTATACTTCCCTATCTGCACATATGCTGATATCCTGAGCACGTATCTCTTCCTAGCACAATAAATCGCTGCAAAGCCTTCTTAATTGTTTATTTGCCAGGTTTATGGTGAGCAGTAAAGCAATATCTGATGCCAGCTTACCTCCTCCATTCTTGTAGCAAAGATATGGGAATCTCCATACGTTTCCCAGCCCAATAATCTCCCCTGCCACAGAAAGCACAAATTCAACTTTATTGTTCCAGTGACCTCTTTCATGAACTTTCTTATCGTTGCTGTGGACGAGGTTGGTACTTGAGGCTTCTGGGTCCAAAGCATCTTCTGGCTTGCCATTAATTATAGGAATAGTCTTTTCAGCTGTCATGACTTTTCAGCCTACGGGAGAGGAAAAGGAAAGCACACAGATGTTTTAAGGTACTTGTTAGTACTGATCTTCAATGACTAAAAGTCTCTCAGCATGCCATTGGCTTCTTATTACCTATGTAAAATTGCAGGTGCAAGTGAAGGAAGCTGGAAAAGTTGTAAAGCAGGAAAAAAAAAAGGAAAATATTTAAAAAAAAAAAAAGAAGCCTATGTACAAGAGAAGGAGTCGATTTCCAAGTTGAGACAGGTAACTCAGCAGCAGATGGCAAAGCCTTTCAAAAATCCCTCCCCAAGCCAGGATCCCAGCTGGACCAACCTACCAGAGGACAGAGATGATCTGCACCTTCCAGGCACACCACCGGCAACAGAAGCAGACGGGGCTGCGGAGGAGGGGCCCGGAAGGGTTCTGGCCTGCCTGGAGGAGCGCAGGAGCTGCCGGACTACTCACCCGGGGCTCCGGCTGTGCCTGCGGGGCCGGCTGCGGCTCAGCGCTGCGCTCCGGGCGGATCGCCCCGGGCTGCGGCTCTGCGCTCCGCTGCTCGGGAGGCGCGGGGCAGGGCAGGGGCGGGCGGGGGAAGGCGGGGAGAAGGCGGACAGCGTAAGGATAACCGGGGGAAGCGCTCCTTTCCCTTCCCTTCCCTGCCCGGCCCGCGCGCTGCAGCCGGAATTTGCAAATGCTCAGCCTTCCCTGGAGCGATGGTTTAACCCCCGCCTCCCCCCTCCGCCCACCTCAGGCTGTCCCGCCAGCTCCCCCCTCCTCCTCTTCCTCCTCCTTTCCTCCTCCTCCATCCCCACCCGAGCATCCCCATCCGAGCATCCCCATTGAACATCCCCACTCAGCATCCCCACCCTGCATCCCCACTCGAGCATCCCCACCCAGCATCCCCAGGCTCCGCTCGCCCAGGGCCGAGCCCCCGGAGGTTCCCAGCCCTGCTCTCTCGCAGCCCCGGGGGCGGCCGGGGATGACCCGCATGCGGCGGAGGTTGCGGTGCGGAGCGCCCGCCCCGCACCTGCCGCCCCGCAGAGCCCGCCCGGCCCCCGGGGCGCCCGGGGGTGGCTCGAAGGGTCCAGCGCAGGCCTGGCTGGGTGAAAGAAGGGAACCCGCCGAAAACAGATGACACCGACTTCAGCTGGAAAGAGCGGGGTGGGTGGTAGGGGGACAGAACGGGATGGAAAAGGAATGTAAGGGGAACATTTGGAAAGCGTGGAGACAATGTGGGCGCTTTCGAGTTGCACTGGGAAAATGCAGAAGCAGCCCGTGTGGGCATTTCTAACCGGGGTTTGGCTTAAAATTCAAGCTAAATAAGTCTAAAAGAGAAGCAAGAATAGGAGGGAAAGAATACAAATGGGTTAGTTTCAGGTTGAATAAAATGTCTCAAATGGAGAAGTTTTTTACCTGTTAAACTCTGCCTGCCCTTCTGGTTTTGGTAGTAGTTCTGCCATTTCCAGCCCGTGTTTCTCAACCCAAAGTGAAGGCTGCTTCCGTTCTTCTTCTCTACAGTTTCTCCTTGGCAAATGGCAGGACCCAAGTCAGGTTCTAGGGTCATATCTTCCCTTGGATCCACACTCAGTTGCAGGTTTGATCACCAAGGCTTTGCTCTGCAACTCCAGGAGATGCACTTTGGAATACACCCTCCTCAATTCAGGATTCCATTCAGGCACGGGGGGAAATGCTGTCCCAGAGACAGCCTGCTCTTCCAAATGGAATTCTCTGCCCCTTCCCCTACAGCTCCATGGACTTTTCACTCTGCTGGCAGATCTGTTACCAGTACTTATGGAAGACAATGGAAGGATGCCCATGGGTAGCTTTTCTATTAACTTGAGCTGGCATTGGAACCTGGAGCTGTATCATACCCTGCTTGTACATGCAGCCTCAGTGTGTTTGCACACTGAAGCTCCTACTGTGGTTTAAGTTTTTAGAGTTTTGCTTTTAAATGATGCATGTCACAGGAGTGGGCGCTGGGGCCTCACCCTACATTCTCTGTCAACTGTCTTCATCACATAAGCACTTGCACCTAACAGGTGCAGGGTGAGGCTCTCTCATTTCTTCTTGATACACAGCACCAGTCAAACCTATATTGGCAAATGAAAAACGGCGCTATTCTGATTTTCTTTTTAATTTTTTTTTTTTAAAGAATCCTTCTCAGACATTTCCTTAGCAGTGCTGGGTTTGATTTTGGGTGGTCTTTTTGTGGTTTGTCTTTGTTTGTTTTGAAAGCAGCTGGTATTCATTAATTGAGGATGGAATAGATCAATTTTTCCCAACCTGGCTTTGCACAAACCAAACTCAGCTTTGAGGGCTTTTTTCATTGTTTCATTTTTTTCCCCCCCATCTTCCTCTAGTTTTCAGCAGGGATAAAAACAGAAGCTGTTTTTCTGTATTCCAGCCAGGCCTAACAGGCTCAACAGGAGACACTTAAACATCAAAGCTGAAACTGAATTCTCATTTCATTCCTGAGTGTGATTCTAAAAATGGAGGCAAGCGAAGGGACAGTAAATATTTGAGTGATGATTCAATATTCTTCTTCAAATAGACTAATGATACCAAATTGAAGGGTCCTGCTGCAAAGGACAGTCTATAGCCAGATGAAAAAGTGTTTAATCAGTGCTGATTTGTTCAGTCTTTGAAAAGTTTAATTCCTGGTGTCAAGTGTTTTATCCACTGCTGTATTCTTGCATAATTCCCATTCAGTCTCCTACCAATGTAAGTGTTTATGGAATTAATTGCTAGCTGCTAATCTTTGTGAACACTTTACTGAAATGCAGCACCTTATTTGCAACAGAAAACTTCCCTGATTTTAGAATGGGTTGATAACCCCGGGGGCTTTTATTCTGGTGGAGTCTTCTGTGTGGCAAGGAAAATATTCTCCGGATGACAGGCTGTGTGTCAGTTCTCTCACTAACCTTATGCTCCTCATCAGGAATTCATGCCTGCTTTTCCAGCCTGTTGGGACACCTGCATGGGGCCTGCCATCAGAGCTCAGCTCAGGCACTGGGTGACAACAGCCGTGGAGCTGTAAGACAGGATACCAACAGTTACCAATACCAGAAGGCTGTTCCCAGTGATAACAACAACCACCTAAAACGTTGGTACATATTCTGTAGGAGGACCAGCAGTATTCTAGTTATGTCCAAGGAGATTCCTTCTGCCTTGTCTGCTCCTGATAATGGAACATCAGTTCTGCAGGGAGGGGGAGTTGCCTCCAGCCCACTCACCACAAGTTTCCTGGCCGTTCCTTTCAGGCCCCACATTAAAATGATGTGCCCTAACAAAGCCATTCAAGTCCTGCTTTATTCAGGTTTGTCTCCACACCCGCAAGGAACCCTTTACAACTCTGTGCAGAAAGTGCAGGGGTGGGAATGCAAATCAGATGTTTCTGCTCACCAAAGGATGGTGCTGTGAAGTACCAAATGTTCTAAGGCTGTGTTTATATAGATTTATCAACTGAAATTAATAAAAATAAGGAATTTATACATAGAGTAAGTCAAGAAAACAACCTCAAGAAAAGAAAAGCAAGCCACATTCCCACAAGATTCTGCCAGGATGCTAAAATACATGGCCCAGAGGTACATACCTATTCCCAGAGGAATATTCACTCTCTCCAAGCCTCTTTGGTGACTGCCAGAGCTCATATTAATTTATTCTCTTCTGGGATTCCTACCCGGTCCATTCTTTGAAGACACAAATACACAGTGTTGAAATACCAACACAGGTAAAAGAGAGATCAAAGCAACATTCACCAAGTGTTTAATGTCAGCAAAAGTCATGTGATACAGCTTTGGAAATTAAAAAACTCGGGTTTGGCTCCATTTCTTCTCCTTATTGTCACTGTGGGTTTTTCCCTGTGTTTTTTCTGCGATACAGAACCCTGTGACAGTATAGTTGATGGGAGGAGGGAACAACAATCCTCTCCAAATTTAAAAGCTTCAGTTTAGATTTGATATAAGCAAAATCTGCACAAGCTTTTATATAAAGATTTCACAAAGCTGAACTCTTCATGGGTAAATAGCTACACAAAAGCAAAGAAATACAAGAAGGATTTCACTAGTGATAGCAATCAGACACAATATTTTGAATCAAAAGCCTCAAATCACAAAGCAATTTGTGAACAAGTAAGATGCCTTTACCTATTCCATTAAGACTGGACTTCAGTCAAAGAGCAATAAGCTGTCTGATTTGTGCCTAATCAGCTTTCTGCAATGGGAAAGAAAGATTTATTTGTTGCAGGTAACTTTAAGTAAAGCAACAACTGATTGTTGGGCTTCTGTTGAGAAAGGCTTAACCACTATCACTGCAGGTATCTCTCTATCCAATTTATTGCCCGTGCCTCACAATGGTTGAGGTGTTGAACTCAGAGTTGAAGAGAACAGCAAAAACCACTTTTTCATCTATTGATGTTGCCCTTTGGGGGCTTTCTCTTGCCCTTTGCTGTCAGGCTGAGATCCATATTTTCTTGGTTACATACATTTTATCTTTTGGGACCTTGAGCTTCCTAAACATGAGTTTTACAGAGAGCCAGCCCTTGGAGAGAACCTCCAGCAGTGAGGCTCATCCACAGCTTCCAAGAGTTAGCAGTCACCTACACAACTGAACCAAGACCTTGGAAATACCTATCCATATAAATAACAGCACTAAACCAGAAGACACCCATGGAACGATGTTTTCATGTTACTTACAAATAAAAAAGACCAAATAGACACCTCAGAAGAACTAGATACATACCACCACAACTGCCTTCCCCCCAGCAGTTATGTTCCATTGTCTTTTCAGATCAGAAACTGAATTTGCAGTCTTCATGCAGATATACATATCATCAGCACGTCCAACTCATGGTTACTGAGGTGCTGCAAGCTGGAAAAGGAGTGGCCTCTGAGGAGAGCTTGTGCTCAGACCCTCTGGACATATTTTAACTATATTAAGATTTCACACCTTGTACTATAAAGGTACTGAGTGAATAATATCCTAATATAATTCAGATTACAGATGCTCTCTGCAAGCACCTAGAAGTCCTTATGCCAGCCATTCTTTCCTGCTGTAAAAGAAAGCAGGGGAATGAATTGCTTAGTGCACTGTATGCTCCAGGTTAATGTGGGGACACTGCTGGGATTTACAAAGTTTAAAGGATTTAACAACTCTACACCTCATGTGGGAAAGAGTGAACCTGACAGGAAGCAGCTTCTCCCACAGCCCCTAAGCAGTGCTCCAGTGCACTTCTTTTGTACAAACAGCCCTTCTAGCCAGGCTTTTTGTTAATCCTGGAGTTTCACACAACCTAGCCTGGCTTTGAGGCTTTAGGCTGAGTCTATAGCACAGGAATGAAAAAAAATAACTTCCAGTTTATACATAAACTATACATGAAGCTAACCATCAACAGCTAAAGTAAATAAACATGCCAATGTAAATATATTGCTATTATATGCCTTAATATAGATACCTTCCTTGATGACAATTCATTTCTCCTGTTCTGAGTCTGTTCTCAGAAGGATCAGCTACAGACAGACCCCTGAAGGTCCAGTGCAGTGCCCAGTTGTCCCTCCCAAACATGGTGACCTGTGCAATGCTCCTGTTCAGTGAGGGGTGGCAGCAACACTGCACAGTCTGGCAGATGTCATCTGAACGCACTGGAATGAACAACAACAGGTTACAGTAAGAAATGCAATCCTAAGCTGTGAATGAGGGAGCGGTTTGGTGCAGGGTTACACCTGAAATAGGAGAAAAGCTCCAAAAGACAGGCCAACCCACAAGGAAGATGATTTACTTTCCCCACCCCGGTGCAAAATAATAAGAAATACATATTACCCCCCAAAAATTTCAACTCAATCACTATTTACTCTTGCTTCAAAATTTAGAAAAAGGCCCCATATTTTCAGAATATCTCTCTTATTCAAGTCTTTTTGGCTGAAGCTGAATGTCAGTAAAGAAATTGCCTGAATAATATTGATCAGCTCTCATCAAACACACCCTGTTGTATTCAGTATTTATTTGTATTTTGGCACTGTCAGCATTTAAGCACTGGCACAACAGTTTAAGCAGTATGTGTTAAGTTCCCTAAAGCAGCCCCAGTATATTCACACAGACACTGCAACTGCTCTACCACATAAATTACATATGACAACTTGGACTAACTCAGCAAACAATCCTTCCCTGAGCTGTCTGCTGGCACATTGCTAATTAACAATTAATTGCCTTCAACAAGATTCCTGCAGAGCAGATGATGTGACACTGCAGATGTTTCAGCCAAGTTGCTTCTCTGTGCAGTGTGGAAAACTATCCAAAGATTTTTTTTTTCCCAGTGCTTTGCTTTTTGTGGTTGCATTTTTAATCAGAAATATATTCCTCTTGTTATTGTTTTTAAATATGTTGCAGTGCCTCAGTACTGAAGAAACTCCTCTCACTAAAACTCCTCTCACTTACAGCTGTGAAACATCAGCTTTTAGTTGACCTCAAGCCTATACCTGTGGCTTTATAACCCGAAATTGGGTAAAGATGGAACTTAGCTGGTAGACCAGGAATGCATGAATTGCTGCTGCACCCTTTCAGAAATGCATGACACCAGTTTGGGTGTGATAATTCAGGCAGAGAAGACAAAATAGGCACATTCCTACGAATGGGAAAAGTTTCTTGAAACTTTTAAGTAATGAAATTGTTTTAACGTGATGTTTAAAGCAGAGGTGTGAAGAATTATTTACTATTTTGATGAGTGAGGATATTTCTAATAGTCCCTACTCCCTCTCATCTCTGTTCCTATCCTGTCTACAGGAAAGCCCAAACTGATCGTACAGGATCTGACTTGCAAAGAGCAGCTTAAAATCCACTTGTCTCAAATTCTTTTTCCAATGTCTGGACCAGAGTAGAATCACGGTACCAGAAACACTGAGCCTAATCCATGAAAACTGGCTGCATGAGAGACGAAGATATTTTGCAGAAGGCCATTTTATGCATAACTTATGCCAAAGGCTTATGTCTGACTTCCTCGGTATCCTCGTGTTTGTAGGGTGAGTTGTAGGCAATATATGATGCAGAAAGGGGACATTCCCTAATCTAAAACCTGTAGGTCTGGCTTCATAAGAGGAGAAAGAAGACGTTTGGCTCATTTCTTTTTGCAGTCTGTAATAAGAAAGGCAGCAGCAGAACTGCTCAGAGGAAGGAGATCATCAGTTGGCATTCTGTGCTCCCACCATCATCTTTTAGTTTAGGCACAATGTCTGGGGAAGGTAATCCCCAAAGTGATGCCTATTTCTTAAACTCTTTCTCTAAAATTTACTTGTAATTTTATTTTTTTTTTTGATAGAAAAATTTCCTTATGCTGAAGAATGTGAGGCATCAGTTTAAACCCCCAGATTTTTCCAAGTTTAACTGTGTGTGAATATTGTTCTACTCATCATGTCCTCATGACTAGAAATGTCTAGTTAACTCAGACAGGGAGAACACTAATAACACTGACAGCAGCAGCTTGAGATCTCCTTACTTGGTGTCACATTTACTTCTCTCACTAGAAAAAGAAGTCCCTGTTGATGGAGTCAAGGCAAATAGACTGTATGTCCCAAAGTGCAAGAGCCAAAGGGACGTTTGCATATAATAGGTCTTCATTAGCCCTGCTATTCACAAGTGTACAATTTTTTGAGAGCATCATTCTGTGTTTTGCAATCAGCTTCTCCACCTGTTACTGATATTAAATATCATTTAAGAGTAGGAAAATTGCATCCTGAAGAGGAAAAATTTCATTTGCAGATGTATCCATAATCACAACCTTTCAAGTTTTTTCTGGCTACAGAATATGCTGCATAAAAATACTATGAAATTTTCCACCAGTGCATCATTTAAAAACCGTTCAGCATATTCAACACCTATTGCCTGAAATTAATTTCTTAAGGAATTAAGAATTTGGGGGCTAAAGTTTCCAGGAGCTAAATTTCCAAGGTGGCCTTTTCTGCTGGAGAGGGACAGAATATGGCACTCGATTAATTGTTTACAGTTTGAAAGGGGTTTGTGCACCTCAGCCATTGACTTTTGGGTTCATTAACATAGCTGAGACTACAGAGATAAGGCTCTGTATCTGTATAAGTGCTTTTATCTTTCCAGAAAGCCTGACAGTTTCCTCAGTTCTTTCTTAACATTACATGCAGAATAAAATACACATAGCAATAGAAAGAAAGGTTTCAAATCAGGCAAGGTTTTCTTCTGAGATGGTCTTTATAAGAAGCAATGAGGCTTGGAGCAGCCAGCCCTTAGTGGAACTAATTTCAGGTCCTTGTTACTAATGATAAGAAAGCATTACATTTCAGATGCTTGTATTAAAGGGATTTCCAATTCTAAGTTGATTTCTATTTTAAGTCTGTTTAAGCTTATTAACAGTTTACCAGTTTAGCCCTGGGTTTTACAGGAGCCTTGAATAAGGAACAGAGCACAGTGTCTCTCCTCCACAGCTGAGCTCCTGGAGACACAGAGGGGTGGCTTCACCTGCCTTCAGTAAAGACAAACGTTGTCGATGCAACACCTGTTTGTGTGCAGAGATGAGAGTTTGCAAAGCAGCTGTTTTCTACTGTGCTGTCTGTACACTCAAAGAAATAACAACTGAAGTTCATTTGCTGTATGGCCAACAAACCTGCAAGGCAGAATGTACCTATGAAACACGGATTTGGGGAACTGTAACACAAAAAGGTTACTATAGACTAAAATGCACACTGGGTTTTGTGCACTGAGCATTACTGCAGGGCTGTGATTGTGTCACAGCATATGAACCCATGGAAGGGAGTGACATCCTTCAGCAAGACACAGATCACATTTTGTGTTGATTGCTGCATGAGAGTGAATGAGAGAATCACAGAGTGGGAGGGACCCACCAGGACCATCCAGTGCAACCCCCAGCCCTGCCCAGACACCCCAACAATCCCACCCCGTCCCTGTCCCGTTGTCCCAACACCCTGGAGCTCTGGCAGCCCTGGGGCTGTGCCCACTGCCCTGGGGAGCCTGGGCAGTGCCCACCACCCTCTGGGGGAAGAACCTTCTCCTGATACCCAACCTAAGCCTGCCCTGGCACAGCTCCATAACTGCATCCTCTGTCCATCCTGCACACTCTCATCTATACGTAATTCTCTTAACCCACTGGCTCTGCATGGTTTCTCCAGTTGTTTCAGTGCTCCTTTGCCAACAGCATCCTCGAGTTCTAAGTCCCCTTTTATATTTGCAAATCAGAATCCTGGCCAGACACTGAAAACAGCCCATCTATGAGTCCATTTGATTAAAACAAAATTTGGCTGCTGCCTAATGGCTCGCTCAGGAAGCGTTTGGGTTGCATTAAAATGAAGAGGCCAAAGAAAGTTCCTGAGCTGCATCCAAAATCTGATGCTAAAGGTCAAAATACCATAATAGTGAATGGCACCTAATCTGTATAATGGCTCTCAGGAATTCCTTTTACCACCTTCAGGATTTACCGCTCCATCCTCAGCTGGAGCAGGTATAAATTACAGTTTCCTATTAACACAAATGAGAAATTTGAGAAAGGCTATTGGAAGAAACTGTAGTAGTAAAATGCAGTAAACTCAACACACACTCAAGTCCTGTAGTTAATATTATTTTTTTCATAAATAATTTAATCTTAATGAAAACTGTTGTTTTACGAAATATTACTCTAACAGAGGTGATGTTACCAGTTCTTGTCAGGTATGCTACAATATCTGGAAGTCTGGAAATATCTGGAATATCTGGAAATATCTGGAAATCTACAGTTTCCATTCTACAAAAATCATCTAATTCTCACTCTGCATTTACAACTATGAAGAAACTAAAATAATTAACAGAACTAAGCCTTCATTCTCAAATGTCATAAAAAATAAAAAGTATTTAAGCTTTCTGTGCTTCCAGACCTAATTTAGATCTTTTAGAAATAAAAAATAAAAATGGTTGCAGTTGATTGTTTGGAACTGAATAGTTTGAATGAAACAGTCCAGCTTTTTCAGGCTGGATTGCCCTGTCAGCATTTTATCTTCATTTCAATTAATGCTTGAAAATGCCTCTCAGAGCACAACTTTTATTATTGGTTTGCAAGGCATAATTACCTGAATGTAACCAGACCCAGCTTTGCCATTAATGGATTGAGACATGTCTCTGGGCCACAAGCAGTTCTATATTATTTTACACCGTTATTTTTATCTATTATTTAAAATATTTATTATTTAATGCATTATTTTATTTTAATGTCTGGTTTAACATTAAAGTAAATTTACTTATAAGTATAACCCATAAATATTTTATATACCGTTTTAACTCTAGCATTATAATTTTGAAATTAACTGTTCAAGTTAATTTCAAAATTAAGGACAAAATATACTTTGTTGATTACTTCACATACTAACAGGAAAGAAATTCACTTCTTGCCAAATGGTTTGTATACGTTAGGCTATCAAGATGAGGAAACAGCTGATATTTGCTCAAACCCTTGTCCTTTTCACTAAAAAAACAGCACTTCCCTTTGTCAGATGGGTGATCCAGTTTGTGTTGCAAACAGGCCAAAGCCAAAACCCAGAGGAATTAAATAGAAATTTGGATTTCAATTTTGCATTTCAATTTTTGCAAGTTCCTTCACTTGAGCTTACCTTAAAATACATTCACAAATACAAAAAAAAACCCAGACAAACCTCTACATTTCGTGGGCACGGCGGAAGGTGTTGGTGTAGAACATCTACATCTAGACATGATTAATTCTGGAACTCGTGGCTCAAAGCTCCTTGCCCATGGCAGGGGACAGAAACGAGGTGATCTTAAGGTCCCTTCCCACCCAAACCATTCTGGGATTCCATGGAAATGAGCCCCCGAATGACATTGCCCTTTTGCATTAGTATTGACTGATTCACAGTAACGTGTTCCAAACGAGGCTCTGTGTTTGCATCACTTTCTAAATGCTGTAGGCAATTATTTATATGGAGTTTTTGACAGTTTCCTACACTGTCCCACACTGTTTCTCGACAGGCTTTCTAAAGATTGTAAACATGCTATAAATAGCAAAGATTTCTTGTTGAGAAACGGACTTCCTACGTTCATTTAAGTCATTACCTTGGGAGCACTTTGTCTAATTGCTGGAAGGAGTGATTCATAGAGCTGAACAAAATCTTGGCAGTGAAAAAAGAACCCGAGCCAAACTTGCCCGTTTTCATTACCAGCCACGGGCTCTGACCAGATGTGTCCTGATCTAATAGACCTTCCAAGGGAGTCTGGGCAAAGAGAACATTCTGTGCCACAAACACGCTCACCTCCCTGCCAGAGGCTGGGCTTTCACATCGCTGTTTGGCTGCTCTGAGGTACCAGATTTAGACTAATTAAAATATTTCACCTAGACAGAAAACAAATAGAGGAACAGAACTCTTCATCAGGGACAAGGTGCAAGACTGATTAGTGGGAGAGGGGGCAGCAAGGAGAGAAACTCCCATGGGAATTGTTACCTGGGTGAACCAGAGGTGACTCAGGGGTACTTCCCTGCTCCCTTTTTCAAAGAATCTGGTTAAATCTCTCCCTGACTCTAGAAACAGCTCAGCAAATTTATTCTGACTGCTCTCTCAAAGGGTTGAGAGCTATGAATTATAGCTAAATCTTTGTTGCATAACTTATCTCCAAAAAAGAAAAGCCTCTTACTGTCAAATCGTCCTGTGTTGGCAGAAGGGAAAGGTACGTTTGTTTTCAAGTGTGTGGTCTGCAGCAGTGAATTAAATTAACAGCTGGAAAACCGGGTCATATTGCTCCTGTTTCCCTGAGAACTGCTGGCTGCAACACTCTCAGAGATCGCAGACTGCTGATGATTTAGAAATTACTCCATACACGCCGCTGTTCAACCACTGGTCGGGGATAGAGTGTCCTAAGGAAAAACCTTCTCCCACCCCCTCCTGCACTTGAGTGGCCACTCTATTATCTGGAAAATGGGTTTCTCAGCAGGAGGGGCATGACAACAAAATGGGCCTTGGCTCAGCAGCCCGGTGTTGTCAGGGCTGAATATCTGCCTGGAACAGCACTTGATATTCCTTAAAACCGCTTCATTAACTGTTTGACCTTTTCTACTTCCGAGGCAGATAAAAGTATCAATGCAAACCAAACACAAGGCTGGACCACCGAGGATGCCGCTCCCTCCGTCTATAAAGAGGAAGGTGTGTGAGAAAGCGAAGCGCAGCCCGCTCCTTCAGGCTGCCCAGAGGGCACATGCCCTGCCCTGCCACCAGCGAGAAGTCATTAACAAGTCATTAACATTCTCAGCCCAGGTTCGCTGCCACGGAAATGCTGTGTCTGCTGAGCACAGACAGTCCCTTCGCCCAAGCATTCCCACCTCCCGCTGAATTCCCGAGCTGACAAGTGTTGCCTCGGTGTTTGTCACTTTTACAAGCAACAAAATTACTGGAAAACAGCAATAATTCGGCTTATGTTCCAATAATGCACATTTTGTTGCTGCTGTTAATCGCAGCGACAGGGTGGACTGAGCAACTACAAAGGCGTGAACTCCATTAATTAGAATGCAATAATGTCAGACTTGGCAGTGCTTTATGTTCATACCAACATAATTCAGCACATTTTCAGATCCAATTACGCGACTGATATATGAAGAAAAAATGTATAAAAAGAAATAACTTCCACCCCCACTGCTTTCTTGAATTATTTTCCAAGGGCTTTTCATGAAGACCATCATGAATTTGTCAACTACTCAAGAAACCAAATTATTCCGTGGCCTTGTTCTGTATAAATCCCACCCTTCCTTTCCATGTTCTCAATTATTGTTCCCCAAGATACCACTAACTGCAGCCACAGGCCTCCAGGCTAGAACACATACCTACCTTCAGACATGGAAGAAATCCAAATGACAAGTCTATTAACAATTTAAAAATGGAATTCTCTTTTTACATAATGATTACCCACAGAAATGAGCTACTCTGACCCACAGACAACTATTCCTGCTGTGGCCTCTGGAACCACTGTGCTAAAACAAACAGAAAATTAGATTTACTGGTAGCAAGGGTCCATCATTCTGATCTCGTTTCAAGCTGAGGAAAAGATTATTTTCATGAATTATTAAACATTTACACAGCACCAGAAAGATTTCAAAATAACGTCTTCTGGCAAAACAAATCAAGTGTTTGGATATGCGTCAGTTCAAATGACAACTGAAAGGATCATTGATATAAAACTAATTTGCACACAAATAGTAGAGTTGCAATACACACAGTTCGTGCTGTGAAAACACCATTAGGAAAAAAAGGAAGCATGTTTTAAAAATCTATAGCATTATTGATTTCAAAAGCAATTATATAGGGAGAAATTCGGAGCAGAAGTCAGAAATTCACATCTGGACTTTACATTGCAAAGTGACTTTGAGAAGAGGTGGCCTGGGTAAAGCTGTCACCTCCTGAAGTGCTTTTCTCTCCAATGTAAGGGAAGTTCTGCAGCAAATAACATCAACTCTCAGGGAACTGCTAAAATACCAATACAATAACAGCAAACAAAATCATGGCAACACACTCACATCTAAGAAAAGGTTAAACAGATCCTCACTCCCCTCCCAGACCGAAACAAAAAATGCAAACCCCAATTTTAATCTACCTTGGAAAGAGGAAGAGACATTAACGTGGCAGCACTGTCAGAGCTGCAGTTCTCTGCGGCATCCCAAGGGCCACAGGTTTCAGAGCAGGGGCTCCAAGCAGCCCACCTGGATTAATGTTCCTGCAGTAAATCAGGCGTGGAGGCCGGGTCCCAGCTGGCAGACAAACCCCCAATCCCGGCAGAACCAGGGAGGAAACTGGGAGCGTGAAAGCAAGGGGAAAATGCCTGAAGGAAACACCAAAAATACTCACGAGGGAAACCCAAAAAGCCGGATCTGATACAAAAACAAGCCCTCAGCACCAGCAGGCTGATGGCCAGGCAGGCTGCAAGCAGTGGCTGCTGCAGGAAAGGCACCCCTGTGTTCCCAACACCTTGGCTGGCAAATGGGAAATGCAGCACCACAAGAGCTGCTGCGGAGAGAAGTAACTCCATCCCACCCAGCCCCAGTAAAATAAGCGATGTTTTATTCTCACAGTTGCTTCTTACAAAAGCTAACATTTTGACAGGAAGAAATGAACAGAAGAATGTTTTATATCCTTAGACACTCTACGAAGCTGAGAGTTTCCTACAAGAGCTACCAAAGGGAATGGAAGTACCTAACAAACTCACAACCCTGTTGAAAACCAAAATCTCTCCAGAGATTCATTAATTCACGCATCACACTTCTTTAAAGAAACATTTCCTCAGCCATGACATATTTACCTATGAATAACTGTTACTCAACACCAAGTATTATATTGCTGTATAACCTTGATAAACCTCATTTACATGCCAGAGAAATAATGAGTTTCTTCTCAAATGTTCCCACTACTCTTAGAAAAGGTTTTTGTGAACACATTTAAACTGACTGATATTCTGGTTTAGGGATAAATAAGATATAGCTATTCTACCTCTAGCTGGGTAGAATATATTCTTTCAATCAGAAGAGGAAAGAGCCAGAACAAACTTGCTTCTCAACCAGAAAATTGCCAGATCAAAAATGTCAAGCAAAGCCAACACTCAAAACATGATATGTATATCAAGCATTGCTTATAAATATCATCTGATGGAAGGTTAGGGATTTATATCCTTTACTAATTTTGTCAATTTTACTTTCAGTTGAAGCATCTACTTTTCAATTGCTTTGGCAAACAAAGGAAGCTCAAAGTTATTATGCAAAAAATGTTAACTCTTCTAATACTGGCAGGTCAAGTGAGTCCTTTTATTGCCACATTTGTGAACACCCTCATCAACTTCTCCCAGCTTTTGTGGGGTTACCCAACATGGCACGCACAGGGGAAGCAAAATGGAAAAAAGTGGCTATAGGCAGGAGAACAGACTAAAAGAATAAACACTAGGAATGAAAAGCTGACTAAAAAAATGAAAAAGTGGGGCAGTGATACTGCAGGATTTATGGCATGGACAGGCAGAAATCCAGTCCTTCAGCAGGAGGCAGAAGAAAAGAATTTTATGTCCTATAATCTTCTGGAACATGTTCAATGCTAATCCTGCTAATGCTGAGCAGGACTTGAGGGATATTTTGTTTCTAAATTCACACATTTGCTGTTATGCTCCCAGCCTATTTATTGTATATTTGAGTAGCTTGATGAGCTTTACGAGTAATTATTCCATGGCACAAACTGTATCAAGCTCAATTCTCCATAGCACAATAAGGGACTATTTTTGGTCAATAAAATTCATTTGATCTGGTTGTAGTTTCATTCCATGGCTTCATTTATCTACTTACATCGCAGTTAAAATTCTTTGTAGCTGCGTTGAGTTCTGTTGCAAATTGTTTACTTCTTTGGGTAAGTCTTCTGAGTTATCAGAACGCATTTTTACATGGCACAATAATTTGAACTACGCAGCAATATAAGAATACACACAGATTTTTTTTAATCTGCAACATGGTTATATATATATATATATCCCCTGAAAAAATAGCAATGTGTGGATAAAGTAGCCTTAAGAAGAAATGGAATTTGCTGATTTTTTGGTCTAAACATGATTGAATGCAACAACAGTTCAGTGAGGATTCACTAGGTGTTGTGACTACCAGGACACCGATTTTCCATGGATCTGGTGGAGAAGTTACATCCAAACAAACTGCTTGGAAAACTTTAGCTGAGGTGTATTAAAGCCAGCTGAGTTGTACGGTTTGCCTGCAGAACACATCAGGAAAGAGAGGGAGCATTGGCTATCCATAATAAATACAGTCTGGATCTGCAACACATCTGTTAAGCTGCAGGAGAGATTTTTAATAATTCATCTGTAATTTCACATCACTACAGAAACATTTCTAAATGCTGCTGCTGTCAACAAAGAAAAATGTTATAACCACCTCCATAATGTTCTTTACAAGTTATAATTTTCCTTGCAGCAGATAAATAATGGCTGTAATAAGCAGGAGGTAACGGGAAGACAGGGAGTGATCTCTTTGTACTTGTTTATAGCACTATTTTGACAATGGTTGGAGCAAGTTGCGAAAGTATAACTTGGTAAGGCAACACCCTATCACAGATAAATGTTTTGGGGAGAAAGGGGAAGTTATTTGAGGTCACCTTCAACTTCAGTCAAACAATACATCCACTGAATGTGGAATTTAACAAGGACAAACAGCCCACCGCTGATTGCTTTGGAAATCCATCATATTCCATTGCAGGAACATCAGCCAATGTGTGGGTGGGGATGCAACATAAACTGTGAGAGGAAAGAAGAGCCACCACAAAAATGACACGATAATAGAACATGAAGCCTGGTCAAAAGGAGGGAACCGTCAGCCTCATTTCACTCTGCCCCTTTTGAACATCTATATGTTGCTCTAAAATATTCAGCACATTATGATTTCACCTGCAGCTTCTGCTGTGAATCCCAAATAAACCTGACCTCAATCTGAGCTTGAGTGAGCAGCTTTCTTGTTCTGTATTTTAATTGCCTCAAAAAAAAAATATATATATATTTATTTATTACCTTTCCTGGCTTAAAAGAGCCTCTTCCCTCTCTGTGTTGTTTCCCTGTGCTCCACTGTTACAATTACCACATACAATGTTTTTCAAATTCCATTAACAGAATTTTAGGCTGAATTGTGACCATTTTGCTTAATTAGACTTCTCCTTGTGCCCAGGGAAGAGCAGAATTGGCTTGTGGGAACTGCTCCATGAAAAGAGTCAGTATGCAGATTAACTTTCTCAGACACAGACATTCTTGTATTTCTTCTCCAATTTTCTCCTGCATTCATATTGGAAAACTAGGTAAGCCACTGTCCAGGTGTATTCATATTTTCCGTGTGGTTCAGTTGTCTCTTTGAGCACCAGTAGCCCAAACCACACTGAGATTCTCCAAAAACAAAAACAAGGGTAAAGAACAATGTGGAACTACAAATCAAGACTGTTTAAATATAAACGAGGAAAACCAATGTTAAATCTTCTCTGGAAGAGCAAAGCAATATGCAGTCATTGGAAAAATAATTTAAGTATATCCATAGACAGGAGAAGATTCACAGCTAAAGTTACCCATGTTATGGAAATAAACACACCTGGCAGCCTTATGGGAAAGATACACATACCTGGGACAAAAGAAATATCTTCAAGAAATAATCTGATCTTTGAATGTGGAATACATGGACACCAAAAGTCACAGCCTTTAAAAAGAAAACTTAAAAACCTTAGAAATCAGGAATCACCAGGAAAAGACAAATGTTTGTGAGAGGGTACATTCACTGGGAGAAATGAATTATTGCTTAGCCTTGGTACACATGACCAGTCTATAGCAACATTCAATCCCAGTGTTTTAAAAGCAGCTTTAAGCTTTGCTACTTCTCCATAATTAGAGAACACGTACATGGAAACTTGTATTACCACAGTATATCCAAAGACACTGTCTGGAAAACACAAACAAAAACTAAAAGAAATTATTAGACACAATTACAGACATCCATTCAATGCTTAAAAAAAAAGCTTATTAGCATTGTGCATTACATTGAGACTTTTGTTCCCAGGCTGATCAAGAGTTTGTTCTACAGAGATAAGATACACGAGGAAATCTATATTACTTGCACTCATTTAATTAAAACCTTACTGAGACACAGAATTGAAAAATACCTGTTACAAACGTCAACACCTTGAAGGAAATGATCTGAAGTTAAAAAAGCTATTCTTTGCCAAGAAGTTAGAGCTATATTCATCTTTATACATTTCCCACATCACTCTCCTCCCTTAGAAGAAAAGATGCAGCTTTCTAGCGAGCCAGTGCATCACGCTACTGTGTTTCTGAGTTAGGTCTTGCAAAAGCTACCTGAGAGGGGTTATTTTTAGAAGCTGAATATCTCCTCAAAGTCTGCTGTGCATTGCCAGAGCCAAGAGCACGTGTCAGCCCGGGACTGGATGCGTCTGTGAAGCCTGTGGGCAGCGACCCAGCAGTGACGGTGCACATCAGCACTGCCACCGAGCAGGAGGGCTCTGCCAGGCAAACGCTGCAGAAAGGGAAAGGTGGAAATGGCTTTCTTTGTGTTCTCCCCAAGGAAGGCAGCGTGGGAATATGCTGCTGGTGGTTTAATCACCGGGATAAACACAGAGAAGGTGGATGGGGTTTAGTAGAAGCTTCTCTTAGCAGGAAGAGGAGCGACCATCTAGAGGGCGGGCAGCTGGTGCCACTGAAAAGGCATTAAGAGGAAAGAAAATTAACTGTGGACCTTGCACTCACACTGCAAGTCAGGCACCCAGAATGGTGCCCAGCTCAGTCCTGTTCACGAGGAGTAGGACAGCTCCAAGTGGAACAGTAACACGTTTGAGCGCTGCCACCAAGACACCAACTACAACCTCAGGTTAAATATTTGCACCTCAAAACCCCACCCAACACACTGACTTGTACCCATAATTCTGCTCTGGAACATTTGGAAAATTCCCTTCTTCCCTCCTGCCTGAGATGTTTGGTTTGGGTCTCAGCCCTGTGATGAGCTGGGACCTTGCAGGCTGAAGGGGTTTGTTGCACAGCCCCAGCACTCTGGCTGGAAGGTACACAACAGGCTTGGGGAGGAATCATCTCCCAGCAGAAGCTCAGCCTGACCTAGAGGGCAGAAGATGAGGCTCTAGTATCAAACATCCAGTGCCACTGTCTCTGAAAGGCAAACTGGGAAAGTATTAAAGCCGCATCATTGTTGCAAGATGAAAATAATAAAAGTAAGTATCTAATACAAAATACTGCTATTTGACAATAATTCATCTCAGCACTAATTAACGTGAAGATAAATTGTTCAAATGTCCTGCCCATGCAGCCTTAGAAGAGATGCTCTGGGGTTGCCTCCTTGTGAAAATAACCCTGATATGAGTGGTAGCAGGAATACATGGAGAGCTGATTCACACCAACATTATGTTAAATTCTATAAGCACAAGGAAAGGATTAGCACAGCAGGAGAGGGACAGCACCATTCCAGGTCACTGCCAACCATTCTTGAAATGGAAGTATGAAGCACAAGATGGGAGGGTAATTATGTATCTTCCGCTGCATAAAACCACACTAAACAAAGTTTTTGGCCACATACTCACAATTAATAAGAATCGAAGTTTTGTTAGTATAGTGAACTTCAGTGTGGACATTATATGCTGAATTGGTCAGTCAACCAGTACTAAAAAAGTGCTTTTTCTATTGATGAGCTGTACAATAGAGGTCTTCCAAACTCCAAAAGTATCAACTCTAACATGACCTGAAACTAAGTGCTACTGATAAATCTAACAATATGCCAATATGTCACAGTATGAGTGATACAGATAGATATATAGTGATCCAGTATCCTTACCCCAGGAGTATTAAAAAAGGCTAATAAAAGCCAAAGTTTAATGCAGACTTTTAAGAACTCCAAAAGATAGGAGAGGTCTGGATGACTGGAAAAAATCATTGTGATAATATATTTTTGAAGAATAGATGGAAAAGAACTGTAGAAAAAGTATCCAGCAATCACTGCCAGTCAAAATAACCAAACAGCTCCTATCAGAACCTGATGTAAAAGGGTTAAGAAATGAAAACCCAATAAAACTGTGTTAATGGGAAACAGACTGCAAAACAAATGTTATCTTTGATGTTCTTACAAGTTTGGGCACACGTAGCGATGTGTTTAATGCAGTGTGTAAGTAATGCAAACTCTGCAGACTTAATATTGGCTTTAACATAAGAACCTCTATTCATTTTTCATCCTGCTCTCTCCATGCTCATATTTTTATGTCCTATTGCTTTACTTCCTTAATGGGAAACAACATCCACATCATTCCTGGCTAAAGCAGAACCTTCAGATCCCCATGTCTGCCCCCAGTCATGCTTCTGCTTCCCCATAAAATCCACTTAAATCCTGCAGCAGTATTCCTAGACCCTAATTTGGTTCTTCAGCTCCTGCTATTGCTACACTTACACTTCAGCATTTCTAATTTAACATACACAGACTGAATATTCCTAAATTCATCTGACCCCTGTAATCACCAATCAACCACTTTCTCCTGCTGAGTCTGCCAGGTCTCCTGGGATGCAAATATCCTCAGTGTTCTAATTTCACTTCTTATCACGATTTTGTCCACATTACACAAATCTTTTCAAATGCTGTTTTCCAATTTCTTTGCCACTAGCTTATAGCATGTGGTGAATTAATAGAATCTATTCATTTCTGTCTCTGAATGAGACTGTTGTAAGTGTAATTGATGTCTACAGTTTAGACCCTACCTCAGGTGGAGATGGGCAGTCCAAAATGGGAATGGGACAGCCTCAGGTGGAGATGGGCAATCCCAACTGGGGATGGGGCAGCCCCAGGTGGGGATGGGCAGCCCTAATTGGGGACGGGACAGCCCCAGGTGAAGATGGTCAGCCCTAATTGGGGACGGGGCAGCCCCAGGTGAAGATGGGCAGCCCTAATTGGGGACGGGGCAGCCCCAGGTGCCAGCAATCACCTCCACCCTCAGCAGAGCCTACCTGTGCTGTGGCCGCAACATCGCTTCAGGGAGAGCCACGGAGGGACTGAGGGAGAAAACGCAGATTCTAAGGAAAATATTGTTCAGGTAGGCGTTGTAAACTACAGAGGGGGGAAAAACGCGGGGTTTTAGGGAAAGCGTGAGGGGAAAACTCGCACCTGGGGTCTCTGGGCGTGAGGGGAGACGCGTCGAGTGGCAGCATGGCAGCGGCGCTTCCCCAGCCCCGAACCCCGGCAGCCTTTCCTGGGAGCAGCCTTGGGAAACACAGGGCTGAGCTGCGGGGGCGGGTGTTTCTTCGTGGTGAAAGTTCCTCCCGGCTCCCTCAGTCCTTTGCCCGTCGGTGAGGGGGTTTTGGGGCGTGTCCCCACGGCCGTCCGGGGCCGGGAGAGACCCCGGCTTCGGCTCCCATGTCCTCACCGCTTTAGCTCTTAGGGACTGGGGTGGTGAGCTCAGGGTCATGAGGACGCCGCCCGTCCCCTCAGGTCTCCATTATCACGTCTGAGATTGCCATTACACCCATGAACCTGCAGAGTGGGGGAAGGATGAAGGGTTGCTGGGTCTGGGGTTTGATTTTTCCGACGCCGCGATGGACAAACGCGGGCGGTTTTTATGGCTGGGGCTTTCCTCGGTGTTCTTGGGCTTTATCAGGCTCGCAGCAAAGCGGGTTTGAGCAGCCTTGCTGTGTGGTAAGCAAACAGTGGATCGTGGGTGGAACGTACCCTTTAAAAAGGCTTTTCAGGGCAACCTTAGCAGTTGTAATCTTCATTAAATGGAACCTGGGTAGCCCATGCCCTGCCCACACCAAGGCATTCCTGCAACGTCCCCTTCATCCAAATGACGCCTTGAAAAGCACATCAGGAAAAGGTTTCCCCAGCCCTTTCTGACAGCGGCTCCTGGTCCCAGCTAGTTTTCCACGCCATTTCCAAGCTGTTGGTCAAGGGGCAGAGCACGGACGTTCCCGGGGCAGACACAGCAGCGAGTGCGGCGCCCGCGGGGAGCGCGGGCTGGGAGCGCTGGGACCTGGGCAGGGACAGCGGAGTGGGGCTCGTCCCTGGGCTGGAGGTTGGTTTTCCCAGCTCAGAAAGGTCCAGCTCTGAACAGGGAAAAGAAAAGGGTGAGCTATTCAACTTTTTTACACACCAAAAAGGTGTGGCTCGCTGCCGAAGTGGCCGGTTTGTAGCGCAGGTGTGCGGATAGCACAGAAGGCACATTTAACACAGATCAGTCTGTCTTATAGCAAACCTATCTTGGGTGGGGGGTTTTTATTGTTTGTTTTGGGGTTTTTTGGCTCTTTGGTGATTTGTTGGGGGGATTTTTTTATGCCGAGGGGATCACATCTGTACCAGCACAGGTACAGGCTCCCTCTGGTGGCTCATTTGCGTAATTGACAGGGTTTTACCCAAAAAACATTGCCGGTAGTCCAGCGGACTGGGGTGGCCAGATGGGGCAGAACCTGTGTTTGAGAGTCCGTAGGATATGAAGGTCCAAGTTTTTTTAAAGCACTAATCAATAAATGCTTCGACTATGAGTAAAGACTCGGGGGTTGTACAGGCTTTGTTGTTGCTATTCAGGCTGTGAAAGTGTACAGAAATCTCCATTTTTAAAAAATGAAAGCCTTTTAAAACAAGTATTTTAACTCTGAAATAGTATAATTGTATTTCATAACGTTTTAAAAATGCTGAATTTTAATTCCATTCCTGCTTTATTTGAAAAATTACTGACCTTGTAATTACCTCAAAGTAGCTATTTGCTTATGGAGGTATATGAATAAAGTTAGGCTTGGAACAGATGATTAAAAGACTTTTAAAGTGAACAAACAAAACTCAGAAATACTTGGAAAAGCTGATATTGGGCATGCATCCACCTTGAGCACATCTGGTAGACCAACAATGTCTATAAATTAAAAAGAGAATAAGCAGCCCCCACAAAAAACCCCTAAAAACAAAAAACTCCCCAAATCCAAAACAACCAAAAAACCAAAATAAAACAAAAAGTCCCCCAAGTGCCTCTGATTGTATAACATGAATGCACAGCTTGCAGCAGTTGTGCTGGGTTATTCAGCCTTAATCTCATGTGGCCATGACCAAGACCTACCAGATTTTGACTTAAGTAGTTAAAATTTCATAAATGGCTAAATAAAGCTTCCCAGGCAGGAAATGCTGTGTATCAGAACCTTCCAGCAGGTCAGGAGCGAGCGTGGAATTGAAATAGGTAACCCAAATAACTCCAGCACATTAACTTTAGACTGAGCTTAACCCTGGTCTAACGGAGCCCGACAGCTGCTGGGACCTGCACCCAGAGAAGTGAGGAAATGGTATTTGTTGTGTTATTGATATGAAAATCAGCAGAGCTGCAAAAACCAGGAGAACTTTGGTAGTTCTCAGTTCTGGCTGTAAATATTTTGCTGCAGCAGAACAAACTCTGGCTTTGAATACGTTTCAACAAATTATTTTTGCCTCAAGTTTTCATCTCGCCAAATACTATCTTAAAAGATTTGTCCCCACATCTCTACAGGGAATGCTCCCTGGTTCTGAGGTAGCCCTTTGTGAAGGTTAAGCCCTTATTCACCCTAATATTTCAGACTGTTGAAAGTTATTTCAGGATTGTTTCTCTGCTCTTTGTCCCCTCTCCCTTAAAATGTGTCACAACCTTACTAAAGCAGAATGTGCCTTTAAGAAACGTTCTTCTGTCAGTTTGTTTTATATTTTAGGCCAATCTCTCCAGAATCCTTACCTAACCTTTACGGTACTGGAGAAAGGGGAGGGGAAAAAAACGTTGCTAGGATACTTGCAAAAAGGCAAATTAGCTGCACTAGAAATAAAACAAAAGGATTAAAAATCTCTAACCTTCTGAGTTAAACATCCAGTTTCAGTGACTGCCAAAATTTCATGGTTCTTTTTGAGGCAAAGAAATGCAAAATATTATAGAACCCCAATTTCACAACCGTACAGGATTGTAGAGCATTGCCCTACTGAATTAAGTTTAAGATATGACAAACTTATGGTAAGTTTCTCCTGCTGTTTGCAGAAGACTTGATTGTTATTTATAAATCGATACACTTATTTTTCTGTCTATGGTTGGCTGTGGAACTTTGAAGTTCTAGATATTCCATGAAACACCGAGCTCAGCTGAACAAAGCTGAGTCCCTGAAACCAGGCAGAATCTAAGGTTTCAATGAGCAACTTACTTTGTGGAAAGTGCTTCTTAGTTCTCATTTTACATCACTTTAGTTCTACTGAACTCTTATTTTTTAGCTTTGGTAGCAAAAAATCAACAAGAGAAATGAAGTTGAAGATCTAGATGCTTTCCCTTCACTAAAATATACATAGTCTTGATTGAAACACTCAAAAATCAACCCTTGCCTATTTTTCTGCCTCTCTAGTGTTAAATTTCTGCTTATTTGATGGAAATATCTTTTTACAGATTCAAATCCACTGCAACAGAGATTTGTCACTCTGTGCATTAGCTCTGAGGCAGAGCAAGTTTCTCAGAAAGCCATTAGAATGGTTAAAGCACATCAGTTTTAGGCTCCCTGTTGCACTGGGTTCGATCAGCTCTGTGCAAAGACTGAAGCCATCATTACCCTGTGTGGTGCTCAGCCACCATCTGGCCTCTACAGACTTCTCTTGCAATCACACTTTGTAGGCTGGCAAATTGTTGGCCCTTTCTTCTTTCCTTTTCCCCTGAATAATGCCTGAAGCGCAGCCTCTGCCTTTACTGTGCACATGGGAGATCTGAAACACAGACCAGCTTGGGCATTTCCCGTGTTTAGGGCCAGAGAGATGACTACACAGTATTTACTCTGAAGTGTTAATGGCCAGCTTGAGGAACCACAGCACAGAGCAGTGTTAAGCTTGAGCAAGCCAAAACGTAGCAGGAATAGCTCCTTGCTCAGTCAGGGCTGGGAGGATGTGCTGGCCCCTGTGCCTGACTGAGGAGAGCAGTGCACAGCACCTGACAGCACTGCAGCTGTTCCATGGGGAAACGCACCTCACACTGTCACAAACTGTCACAACTCACTTCCCCTGCAGAGCTCGGGATAGCTTTGAAAGCTTCCAGGGAAGAGGAACGCAGCCAGTTTCATCATCAATTCCCGGGGCTCTCCATTCCCATGGCTGATGCCAGGAAGGGTATGTTGTGCACCCCTTCTGATGGCACAGATTAGGAATTCCTTACTTACAGAAGGGATTGGAGATCATTCTGCTGCTCTGGCTTGACTATTTCCTTTTCTCCAGCTGAGTCCATATACAGTATTTGACAGAAGGAAAATGTATACAAGGAGCCTTCCCTGACTGAACTATTCTCTTATTTGGCTCTTTGATTCTCTTTCAACCACATATTTTTTGTCCTCTCATTCTTTTTCAATCATATCTTTTTCTTCTCCTTGTGTTTACCCATATGTCAGTCACAAGAATAAGCTTGCATGTTTGGTTTCAGTGGGGTTTTTTTTGGTTTGTTTTTAAATTAAAACAAAAAAGTATAATAATTGCATGCATAAAAGGAACTGGACTATTGGCAATCTGAGATGGCAAATGGGTAAGAATCCGAATGCAGCTGCATAAAGACAGAAAACAGCACGCTGGAATGGAAAAATGTTTGGATAATTACAAACGTGCCAAATCAGGAAATGTAAATCTGCTTTAAAAAAAAAGGGAACAAAGTTAAAAGTAATGGTTACCTTTCTGCAGTACATGCTGAATTAAAGAGATGGTAGGCAGGGGCTGCCAGAAGCCCAGACCTTCACCTTTCTTTGAAATGTTAAAGAGAGTATGTGTGGTAAACTGTGCAAGGTGCTGGTTCCTGAAATACTTTGACTGTTTAATATTTCTTCTGTAGTGGTCCTCATTTAGCATGCATTTGGCAGGGCATTAAAAAGATCACATATTCTTTACAGGGCAATAGACTTTTAATATGACAGACATTTGGGGGGGGGCAATATTAATGATTCAAGTCATCATAGTACTTGTTTAAGCCTCTATGAATTTCAAGTTATTTGTTGGGTAATGGGCGTAGTTCTTCAGAATAGCTATTTCTGGCTTAGAATCATAAGATCCAAGTGACTGGTGTCTATCAGTCAAAAAGACTGAAAGATAGTAAGTGAAATGGAATTATTTCAGCTTTACCTGAATATGTGGGGCCTCTCCCCGAGGGAGAGAGAAAACTTGAAAATATTGTAGGCATGGCCATAGATAAACTTCTAGTAATAATTTGGGTTTAGTAGGAAAAAAATTCAAAACCATACATGTCTTGGGGTAAAAAAAATGCATTTATAGTGGGAACCTGTTCTCCAGAGGCTACAGTTTTATGATACACTATGATTACAGTGATACCCAACATAGCTAAGTTGTTCTGGACACAACATTAATAAATAAGTTCTGGAATGATCTAGCATTTTGCAGCCAGACAATGGATTTTAGTGTAAATGAGAAAATTAGAAACATAATAGGAAACATAACTTGGGAACCTGTTTGTTGGTTTGGTTTTGGTTTCTTTTTCCTGTTGAAACATCCTCAGTTTTTAATTACACTATAAATCTGCTTGGAGCAGGGTAATTAGTAGGTGCATTGAAGCGTCACTGAGGTAGATTGGAGTCAGCTGAACCCATATATTCAGAGGGATAATCATTCCCATTGATTGCTTGCTGGGGTAGTCTTGATTTCCATGTTTAGCCATTGCCTTAATACACATTTAGGTTTAAGAGAAAATGAAGAATTAAACTAATTTACACCTAAATAATTTGTTAAAAGATCATTGCTTTCTGTTACCTAAAGATGGTGTGCAGCAGAGATATTAAGACTCACTTAACTTGCAAACCATAACCCAAGGATTGTAAGCAAAGCCTCGCGAGGAAGCTGTGACATGTTAATAATGTGAGTACATCCTCCCACAGGGAAGCCGTACTTTTTGAGGTTGTTGAAATTCTGGTGGTTCACACTGGAGCATAACAAAGTAAAACCTGGCTTTCTCTGGGGAGGAGATAGTTTTGTGGCCAGAAAACATCATATGCAGAAATCAGAATTAAACCATTTAAAAATACAGTGCAGTGATCCCACCAGTATACACTGTCAGGTGCTCTTCTGCTCTAATCAGAATGTGATGCAAAGGAACTGTTTGGTGATATTTTTAAAGGTTTCAGTGATTACTGTCAGATTTTTTTTTAAGAAACACTGATAAAACATTTCCTCTAGTTCCAGTAATGTGCTGCACAGTGTAGAGTGACAGGGGAAAGGGGGAATGGGTGCTGTGATTTTAGAATTTATATCATCATTTTAAATAACTCTCTGGAAGGGTCAACGATGGTGTTCCAGCTGAGATGGTATCTTGCCATTTCTCAGAACACAGTCAAATTACTGACTATATAACATCTGTAGAAACAGGGGAAATACTAATACTAACCTGGCCTCAGGGTTTTGTGTTTCAGCAGGAATTAGTGGCATTTGTACCCTATTTAGAAGGTGGCATTAGGGCTTTGCAAAGGTCTGAAAAAGGCCTGTAGCACTGACATGTTTTCAGGGTTTCTTCTTAAAGGATGAAAACCTTGAAGTTTTTTCCTTATATGACCAGATAGGACTTTCTCTACAATTTTTTCTGGACAGGAGGGCTGTAGCATTCAGACACTTCCAAGCTGTCACTTCACTTGCTGCTCCATCTGTGTTGCACATCCTGTCCACTCTGAGGAGCAGTGAAATCTGCACATTGGGAAGTCTGTTCAACCATTTCGTTGGTTTGCCTGTAACCACCTCCACCTGCCAAGACTCCGTTCCCCTCTGCTCCCAATCCCTCTCCTGAATTCCCCAGGGCAGGTTCACCACAGGGCATGTCTCTCTGCTAAATACCCCTTGCTAAAATGTCCCACTTGTGTGATGATTCTTATCTTCCTGAAAGCACACAAAAGAGCCAGAATAAATACATTAATGCCTTAACATCTCCCTTGTTTGAGAGATGGAACTATGCAAGCTAAACATAGAATAAATATTTCAGAGGTGCAGTCAAGAGGCAGAGTGTGTAAGAATTGAAACTTCCGTTGAGCTCATTCCAGAGACTTTTAAAAACACCCTTCTTCCTCTACCAACATATTTAACTTGTTCCTCCCCTCTGTATTTGTTGAAGATTTTGCATAATGCAGTGTTACTAGAAACTTTCTGTCCATCTGAATTAGGAGCCACCAAAAGTCTCTCTAGAATAGAGTTCCTGAGTGAAACTGAAAGGACTAAGTGGCTGAATAACTTTTAAAAGAAGAGGATATGGCCACTTGCTTTGGAAAAAAAGTCCATTCAGTTGCCAGAGGACTTGGAGATCCTAAGACCACCCAGAAGGCAGGTAGCCTGCCAAATCAAAATCCAAAGGACATCACGCCTAAAGGGCTGCCACTCGCTTTGAGAGCTCCCAGAACTTGTGATTCTGCTTTTTATGCTCCAGGATTTAGAGCCATAAAGGAGACCCTGCAGCTGAAATAGTTTATCATTAATAAGACCCATCTGTAAGAAAAATAGACAGCAGGAAAGGCGGAAGGAGAGGTGAGATGAGCAGTCCCTCCCCTGAGGAACCCAGGCACTGAGTGGCTGCAGTTGTGGCAACCCCAAGGAGGGTGAGTGTGCTGCTCTGCACAGCACTCCAACACAGCAGCAGGTGCAAGAAGAGGCCACAGGAAGAACAGGAACAGAGCTGGATCAGGACAGGGCCAGTGGAGCCATCCAGTAACACTTTGGAGGGCTGACAGAGCAAGGCTGCCCAGAGCTGGGAGTTGTGCTCCGGGGCGTTGCACTTGTCAGCCCTAAATTTCCAGCTATGTTTTAATCAGTCTCTAATTCCCCTGACCTGGAAGCTAATTCAAACAAAGCAACGCAAATTATTAATGGTTTCCAGTCTTTTGGGTCCAAAGCCAGCTGAATTAGGTGTATGGGTCAATAAATGGGGGACTAGCAGTGTCAGGAATGTTGCAGGACAGTGGTGGCAGAAGTGGTTGTTCTGTTCTGTCTTCAGAACTCCTATTCTGTTAAAATTCACACTCAGTTGAAGAATGTAAAAGCACAGTTCACATTTGCACTTTCAAATGGGATAATCAGGTAAAGTGCTCTGTAACATTTATAAAAGAGCATTCATTTAAGAAGTGCTCTGTACCTTACAGGTCTGGCTAAGGCAGCAGCTTGCACTGGTGTGCTGGTGAAAACAGGATTGCCAGAGCCTGGCATTCCAGGCTGCTGATTATACTGCAGCACCTGCTCAGTAGCACAGACCTGCCAATACCAGGGACAATTTATGTCATGTGCTTGAATCTTAATTATTTCAATTTGTATTGGAATCAGAACAGCAACTAGTGATGAGAATACCACTGGAAACGCCATTGTTAGCGAGTTGTAGGGTGCTGGTAATAATTCAAATTTACAAATTGCCTTATAGTACTTAAAAATGTAACTGCATATTAACTTGAAGCACAATAAGGTTATGGCAACAGAACCCACTGCTCTGATGAATGACTGTAGCCTTTACCATCTGCACAGTACCTCAGTCATCATAATAGGAGCAAGCCCCAAGATAAAGTCATAATTCCTTGCAAAAGTAGATCTGGAAGTTTCCCAAGAATTAAAACGTTCCTCCCTCACATTTGCTATTTGAATATTATATTTAGACTGTGAAATGTTAAAACAATAGATTTTTTTTGCCAGAGTATGGTAATCTATTCTGGCATCCTAAATGGGTAGCACAGCTATATATTTTGCCTGGTAATTACTGCACCAAAGTGAATAACTGGTGGTCGAGTTATAGGTCAGCTTTAGGAAAAAAAATCTAGTCCAGTTAAGACATGCAAGTGTAAGAGAGGTAGAACTTCATGCATTTGTCATAGGGTGGGTCATATGTCACTGGCAAGTTGTGTGTTTATTTGAGTGTGGTTTTCTGAAACTCAAATTTAGTTTTCCATTAATATATTTCTTTTATGTAGTAGTAGGTTCCACTGTAATATTTCTGAAATCAAAGAAAACTTGACCACCCTACAAAGACCAAGGAGGAGGGAAATATTAAGCCTCTCTATGAAGTAGATGGGAAATAATTGTTTTAAATATTTAAAAATATATTTTGGATAATCTTTTTTTAAGTACATACACAAATCTCCTCCTGTTTTTTGTTTTTCCCCCCCACAGTATTTCATGACTTGACAAGGTTATTTTCTTGCTAGTCCTGATGCCAAGTTTTTACCTTTAGTCTGAGCATTCATTAAAATCAGTATTCAGTAAAATAGAGAAATACTTTCCATTGTTGATGTATTTTTTTAAGATATACAGAAGCAAAGGTTTGAAGAGAAGAGGAGCAACAGGAAAGTATAGGTGAAGGGGAGCAGAGAATTTATCCATGAACAGGCAGGTAGAATAGGCACAGTTGTACCACTTCCAGAGATGGTCACAGGCTCGGTCCCTGCATTTCATCCAGTGGTGCTCTGCAGGGTTTAGAGGTGACTGAGAGCACAATAAATGAAGAAAACAACAGTCCAGACTGTTTTACATGGAGTGGAGATGCAGAGGTGTTAAAGAGAAGGTTATTATTAAAGAGAAGAGTTATTATACGACATAAGAACTTGTGCTTTTTCTTTGGGTATACTATTTCTAGAAAATACAATTTCATCATTAAAGAAATGTGTACTATTTCTTTCTGCACATGGGGTTTTGAGATTGACAATATAAATATTTGGGGGCTATATTCCTATATTTGCAAGCCACAGATTTAGTCTTTGTCACAGTGGCATTGATTCTGTCTCTTGTGTCTGTTTTTCCACAGAGCCACTGGGTTGGAAGGGACCTCTGCAGATCATCTATTCCAACACCCTGCGAGGCAGAGTCACCTCCAGCAGATGACTCAGGAGCACATCCAGGTGGGGTTTAAACAGAAATACTCCTTTATAAAATGCCTTTCTGAATTATTCAAACGTAGGGATTTTTGACTCATGTCCATACTTCATGAAATCAGTCAAACCACACGTTAGCTACTTATGATTCCCACCCTCTTTGGTTTGCAATGGTTTGTCAGGAGTAAGTAACAGAAACAAACCCTTCAGGTGTTTGCCAGAATTGTTCCTGCAATGGTGAGCCTGAACCTGAGGTAAGTTCTAGTGCTGGGAAGTTATTTGGACTGAGGGAGTGCTGAATGTGGTCCCACAGCGAGCAGTGGCAGGACTGGCACTGTCAGAACAACTGTCACACAACTTTGTTGCCACTACAGAGGCTTTTGCTCACTAGATTTCAAGATGATTTACAAGGAAAAGTACAGCTTTCATTTACTTTGAAAAGGAAATAAAGCTTAGCTAAATATTTATGTGTTCAAATATAAAACCACATCAGAAATATAAAAAAAATTGTCTTCAGAGCATCAGTAAGTTGGGAAAAATCAGTAAGTTGCAAAAATGAAATTGAATTGCACAAAGCATGCTCTATTTTAAAATATGGTGCAAGTACTAATTCCACTGCTACTGTGGATAAGACTAACTTTAAAAGTCACTAAGCTCCAAGAGGTGAATATCCTTCTTGAACACTTGATTAAAAAAAGCCCAAAAGACCAAACTGTTATTTGAAAACTGAAAAAACTTGATTATTCAATTGGATGAATTATCTTACGCTGAGACAAAACTTCAATTAACTACAGATATTACTAAAACTCATTGACAGAAGCCTTTGACCATTCCATTAACCAAACTGTTGTGTTGCTTATTTTAAACAATGTGTTTAATTTCCCTTTTCTTTCATTTTGATGCATTGGGGATCACAGCCCTACAATATGTGCAATTTAAGCTCTCGTTGCTGATGACAAGTTGAAATTGAAAATAGTTCTGTAAGATGAAGGCTATCAGTACAGATAGAATAGGACAATGAAATTAACTGTGGAGCAAATGATTAAAACTGGGTAAGAAATGAAACTGCAGATGAGCTGCAGGCGCAGAGAAGCCTCTTTAGCTCTGCAGCCTCCCAGTGGCTGAGCTGAGGGCATCACCAATTGCTTATTCATTATTAACATTGTTCTTATCAGCCCTTCTGTATTTTGTGAGCCCTCAGTGTATCAACAGAACTTTGTGACTCTGAGAAACTCGGAGCCACAGCAGGGCCATGCACTTTGGTTTGGATTAATCAAAGCAGGGTTATCCTCCATGTGACCTTTAGGCAATCAGGTTTATAGGATCACGGCATGAATTCACAGAAGGCCATGAAAAATTGCATGCAGCAATTGCATAAATATGGTAGGGAAGTGTCTCAAGCCATCATAGGTGGCAGATTTTTTTAATAGAAATTGTAGATGCTTCTGAAGTTATGAGATTGTTCAGCTAGAGCAGTAATATTTTTGTTATTCTATTTTTGTTTTTACTTGTGGAAATGAACAGACAAACCAAATAAAAACATTTGGTTACTCACTGAAAAAAAAGAAAAAGTAACTGGTGTTGACCCTACAGAGTATTAGAAAACAAGAATTGCTTTTACACACCTTACCATTGCCTCTAGAATGCTTTTTCTAGCTTCATTTTATTCATTTGAGACTTTTTTGGCTGTTTTGAGTTATGGTGCTCAGTAAAGGACATGCAAGGAGCTTTGATGGTTCCTGAGAACACAAATGTGTTTATAGCACACATTTAGCAGTGGTCAGGCCCTGCAGAATAGCAGTTGTATTTAAGTTCCTATACTTTGAACCAAAAACCAGCAGCACTGATTTTTATGGAGACAGGGCCTATGGAGACACAGCTTATAGAAGAGAAAGAACTCACAGGTTATTGAAAGCCACTGTTTGTAAGGGACGTTGTGCGGTTGGTGGGTGTGACAAACTTAACAAGTTAGAGAATTTTATCCCTTTGATTCCATCTGGATGTTGCCTTGGCCCAGCAATGGGCAGGACTGCTGGGGCAGCACAGCTTGGGGATTTGGGAATACAATGTCAGACAAGGAAAGGAGCTGCTGCTCCTCGTGCTGGCCATTCCTGGTGCTCCCCAGCTCACACTGTGCTGCAAAGAGCAGCAGTGGCTGTAACTCCTATCACAAACCTGGGAGCCCCTGGAGCAATTCCAGTGCCATGGGATGAATTGTCTGTACCCTGATCCTTGCAACCTTCCTGCAACTCCCTCCTTTGTGACCTTTCTGTAACACTAAACATACCAGTTTTCCTCTTTCTCACCATGTTCAAAAGTCTTTGCACCTGAAAGCCCTCGTGGTTTGGGTACTGGGGACTGGAAGAAAGACACTCAGTTTTCCCCAATGATTCTGCTGTGTTTTTTATCTATAAAACTAGGCACTTTGCTCGCAGTTGGAGAGCATGTACCTCTAAGCTCCAAGGAGGAGCTAAGAAGTGGGGGAGGGGGGGGGCGGGGAGAAAAACAATAACAAGAAAAAGAATAATTATTTGTCAAGTAAAACAAAACCTTTTCAGGAGTTCCTCCTTAGTTTCCTGATTATGATCCAGGAATAAGGTCTGGAAATATTGAGAGTTATGAAAGGCTTTATCCAGCAACACCACTAGTCATGAACCAGGGCCAAAGAAATTCTAACAAAAGTCCTATGTTGGTTTGTTGGTTTGTTTTTTTTTTAAATATATATGTTTTTATACATGTGTGTTTATATAAAACCATATATTTATATATGGGGTCCCAGTTTTGGCTATTTCTGAAAGACCATCCAAAGTATCTACCTCTGTTTAGCACTGAAAAACAAGCGTGATTCAAGTGAGCTCCAACAGAGGTCTTATTCTTCAGGGAAATCAGATTGAGTATGGACTTGAATAAATTCAGATCTAAACTCCATCAGCCTGTGGGTGTCTGTGAATGGCTCATCATGTATTCAAGACACACTGTTAGGTACAAATGCCAACCAACAGAGCTGCAATACAGAGATCAGATTCTTTTTCCATCTTAAAGCAACAACTTCCTTTCGAAAAACAGACTAAAAAAAGCCTGCAAGGACAGAGCATTTTATCCTGCGAGTTTTTCCTCATCTAATGCTTGATGTTTTCTCTTATTTCAACCAAAGTGCTGTCAGAATAGCAAGGCTATAAACAGGGGAAAGCAGCAGCTCACAAACAGAGCTGAAATGATGGAGAAAAACCTGGAGTTTATCTGCCTTGGCAGACACTAGCTTGCTGCTGTGATCTGTCACTTGGGCAATTTTTCCCTTCTAACTGGGTGACATTAATTTTGCTGAGATTTCTTTGGAAAGTCTGCATGCAGGGAGGCTGAACTTGCCCCCAGGAGAAAGTGCATGTTATTTTGTTCCAGGTTAATCAAGACTTTAGCACCACCAGTGCCAATCGCCTGTGCCATGCCTTTCCATACAAGGCAAATGAAGGTGCTTTGAGTGCTGCAATCGCCAGCAGGAAATCTGGGCTGGATTTCAGAACAAAAGAAGAGAAATTAGCCTGATTTATTTATGCACTGAGCATGCTCCACTAGCACTGGGCATCATGTGGTTCTGTGTTTCTAAGGCAACAACTATGATGCTGAGCACATACTCGCCTATCATGAACTGCAGGGTATTTTTTTTGTCCTCAGAGGATTTTTTTTTTTTAAGACATCAATCAGAAATAATTTGCTGCACTTGATTGGCATTGATTTGTATTTACAAATATATAATTCCTAACATGAGTAGAAGAGATTATATAAATCTATGCTGAAATTAACTACAGTAAATATATGGCACAGTCTAATTGGATTATATTTGGGATGGAATTGCTGCAGTTTACAGGGGAACAAGGATGTTATACAACTGCTGTCCCTAGATGGTGCTTTTACTTAGATTTTTTGCATTCTTTGAAGGGATAATTTGCATTATGGCTGATTTATAGTTTTAAAAAACCCCGACTATTCAATTTATTCTGCTTTCAGCAGCTTCCAGAGCACCTGGACATTGCACTGAGGGAAGGAATGTGGTGGTGTTGAAAAGATGGAACATTTATTTGTTTCCATTTTGTTTGTTTGGTTTTCCCCTGTGTGAGCGACACTAGTACAATAAGTGACATTATTAAATTCTGAACAGAGTATCAAATTAAATTGTAATTAAGGTGAAGAAATCCACGGAAATTGAAATAAATAGACAGTGCTAATAAACCTTATTAAGTCTGTAAATCTGAGAAGATACAAATATAGACAATATCTAATTTCTATTGTTAGGAGCATTTGTAAGAGGGCTTTGAGGTATCTGGGCACTTACTGTTTTTAACAGAGGATGTGTTTACACCCTGGAAACAAATACTCAGGAGATCACTCAAGGACCAGGAGAGAAAGTGGCCAAACAGCCAGCAATTTTTCTGTGCCGAGGGAGACAGAAACTGCTAAAAGTCAGCCTATTCTAGTCAGGGCACTAAAGAAAGGAAGCAGGACTGGCGTGTTCCCAGATTGGGTGAAACAGCTGCCAGAACTTACAGGATACCATGGAGCTAAATGAACATACTGAGGTCTAGATTAGCCTTGACTGTCCTGTAAAGTTAATCCAGAAGGAAAAGTGTACAATGTGCTTCCCAACTCAGCCCTGAGAGAAGTGTGAGTGAGCAGAGAGCCACAGCTCACTGGATGGCTATCACGCACAGTTATAGGAAAGTCTTATGCAAAAAGGAATTATTGGTACAGATTGGAAGTCTGCAGCTCTTTGACTCATCTCAAACTGGCAACAGGATGAACAGTAAATTGAGCAGCCACCTGATTTGCAAAAACAGCCTGGCACCTCCTTGTGAAGAGACAGAGAAAAGGAAGGAGTTTCATTTCCACCCAGCCTGAGCTTTGTTGGAATTCCTGGGTTTCACCAAACCCTACAATGCCTGGGCAGGACACAGCAGGTGTTCCCAGGGAAAAGGTGGGCTCAGCCTTTGCACACAGTGCAGCACAAAGACAACTCACTTCTCTGTTGGCTGTCCCTAAAGGAGTCTCAAAAGATTAAATTGACCAGGCTATTAACCCACTCCAATACACTCACAAAAACTGGTTGGAGCTCATAAACCAGGCTGGTGGCACCCATTTACTGCTGCAAAGGCAGTACAGTGTCTACTTGAAGACAGTTTAGCTCTGTGCTTGACCTCTATACAAAAAAACAAACCTGTTTAGATTCCCAAGATATGTGCTTTTCCCTATTAGGAAAAAAAAAAGAAAAACAACCCAGAAGGATTATTTTACTGTCTCTGAATTTGCTTTTGTTGTCAATTTTCTCTTTTTCCTTTTCCTGGTAACATGTTTTAGAGCAGCAGGGATTTTAATAGGCTGACGTGGTTATGTTTGGACTTTTAATGAAAAGGAACATCATCTCTTCTGCCATGTCAAAAACCAAGCAAGACACTGCACAGCTTGTAGGCATAACAATATGTGTCAAGCCTCAGAGTGAATTTCCATTTTTATAAGTGGCATTGTGATTGTATATCACACCTGACTGCAAATGCTCCCTGGCTTATCTCCAGTATGAAAGCTGATAGTGTGGCCGATATTTACTGGCTCCTATTAATAAGGGAAGAAGAATTGTGTCTGTGCTTTAGGAAGGGACATTTAAGTCACAGGACTTAAGCATTTAGTTAAATTTAAACACACTTAATTTGTCATCTTGAGTAAAGAGAATCAGGATTCAAGTAGGCCTTCTAATTAAATATCTGCGTGTTCTGATAAAAGAATCCCTCAGCAAGTCTGTTGTCTGTTTTCAAGCCTGTGTGAGGAAGGTTACAAAGTCTTCTCTAGAAAAACTCCTGCTTTCTTGCATTCTCTTCAAAAGCAGAGAAATATGCCTATAATACCTCTGTGGAGGGTTACAGACAAAAACTTTAGTCTAACTATTCATCTGGGTTTACTAGCGGTTAAAAGTGAGCCTTAAAAAGAGCCTTAGCAGTAGAAACACCCCGAAATTCCATTTAGTGGCAAAATGCTTGGGGGAAAACAAAATCACATAAATAGAAAACTAAACTGCATTTTTTCAAGTTAAAACTGCCAACAGACAGTTTCATCAGACTTCAATATAGGAAAGCAAACAGGTGACATTTTTGGGGGTTTTGGTTTGGGGGTTTTTCCTGGGAATTAAAGACATTTGAAGGCCAAACCCAAGGGCAGCATCTATCCCTTTGTGGTGAGTTCCATACCCTTCAGTGGTAAGGCTGGAGGGCCTTTTCTATTAATCCTTTCCTATGCAATTTAAAATAGAATAAAAAGGGATCAACATTGCTAGTTACATTTATATGACACACAAAGATTTAAGGGAAAGAGAAGAATTTGTTAAGTGGCATAGAAATCAGAAAACTCTTCAAAGTCTGAAACTCTTTTGCAGCTTCTATTCTGCTTACAAATTCAAAAAGAGAGACTGGGAGGTTGAAACCTCCACAGGAAACCTTGAGGGGTTCAGGATAAAGTGTTTCTGCTCAAAATGGATGTTGTGGGGAAACTTAAACATTGCTTTATATATCTGTGTACAGTGGAATATTAAAAAATGATTATTTCCTTTAGAGGAATTTATGCATGGATGAGAAAATTAAAACTTTCTTCTGGGGCCAAGCCAGTCCCCCCAGAGCCCCCTGCTCCTCTCAACCTGCCTTTCAGACCTTGCTTCCATTTTTGCCAGTGATCTCAGTGGGGTTAGGACATCACAAAAGCCTTTAAAGAGTACTTTTCAGCAGCAGCCCAGCCCATTCCCTGAGAAAAAGGTCTGAAGTTCAGGGAGCAACCAAGACATCAGGAGCTGAAGAGAGATGGCTGGAGGGAAGGAGGGGCTGCCTGTTCTGGGTGAGCCACAGTGGAATAGCAGAGGGGAGAGTGGAAATGGAGCAGGCACTTCAAAGATAACGGGATTGACAGCAAGGAGAGGAAGATAAGCAGCTTTTCATTGTGATTTGGAGCTTTTTCTAGTTTTCCAAAGGTGTTTTTCAGAGTTGAATTGCACATCTACAGGTTTCAAGAGTCTCTCATGGTGCATGCATCAGGAGTGCTGTTAAACATCATTCAATGGTCTTTTACCCTTGCTAAGAGTCAAAATACATGTTGCTTACTTCCACCAGAAATATCCCACCTGAGGGAACGAAAAATCCAAAACCTCAAAACCAAAACAAAATTCCAAACCCACTAAACAAAGCTAAATAGACCTAAAATCCTTAGTGGAATAAACCTAAAGACTTCTTGTACTTTTTGTGAACCATATGTATGCCTGCAGAATCGAAATCATATTTGAAAAGCTTGGAAAACGATGCCTTTGACATGAAATCACCAGAAACTGGAAACACTTTAAATATAAAGAGTGCAGAGGCCAAGCTCTCAGGAATGAAAGAACTTGGAAAATGCACTTTGCTGATGACAATTAGCATAAAGCATTACAGGTGGCTCTCGTCCAGAATGTCAGGAACACCTGAAGACAGTTTGATTCTGGCTACAGATGAGTCATACAGGATGAAAGAGGTTCTCCTGAGAAGCCTGTTAATTCATTTAGAAGCAGAAACCTTTTTCCAGACTATTTCCAGTGCACCTTTTCCCAGCTAGTGATTCGGCAGAATGCCTTTTAATAGACTTTGGGATGGTCTAGGGTGACACTATGTGGCTAATCCGAGCACTGAAATATCAATTGCAAGTTATCTCTTGGAACAACTTGGGGAGAAACTGATCTAACCTCTCAATTCTAATGCATAACAGCCAAGGTTCGAGCTTCTCAGGTTTTATGACTATGTCCTATGAAGTGGTGTGTCTGAACTTGTTGTTAACTATAACCTTCACAGAGAATCACCCTAACAAACATCTGCAACAAGCAAGGACACGATCACACAAAGTACATTTACTCTGCCTTACGAAGGACAGATGAGTTAGCCAGTGGTCTCACCCTTTCAGAATGAGAAAAAGTATTTCTGGATTTTCTTTGTTCCTGTCCTCGTTATCTGATATCAGCTGTGTTTTCCTAAGGGTATTAGGAAACAACCAGCAAGCAACACTCCTAATCCAACACCTTCATCTCTCTCCTGTTAGCTTGAAGTTCATTTTGTTCTCTTGTCCCTGCCCCCTCTTATACCCACATCCCTCTTGCCCCCTCACTGGAAGGATTCCTTCCGTCTCATCCATCCATGTGGATGTGACATGTCCATGTGTACATGTCACATCCATGTGTACATGTCACCAGTTCATTGTGCCAATAACACCAGACCTTTCCATTCGCATGGATACTTGTCCAAACCCTTTATCCTTGCAGTTCATGCCTAGCCTCACAAGTATTGGGATGAGAATCTGTTTCAGCTCGTACATCCTGAAGGAAATGGAGCTCAGAATTCCACAGATTTCAATGTGGCTTCACCAGTTCTACCCCTTAACACTTCAAAGCCATCAGCTTGTGAACTCATCCCACGTCCAAGGAAAAAACCTCTTTACGTGGATCAGCAGTAAACACAGCCATAAGCTTTTAATACCCTAAATATACCAGTTCCTGTCCAAGGTTTTTCAGCATCCACCAGCATATCCTCTGGGCAAAGCAGTCCCAGTGTGACATATTGTGCAGCACCCTCCAAGGGAGTGTCTCAGCCTGACAGAACCATCACTCCAAATTGCCTCATTGTGCTTTAAAAGCAACTCCCTTTTGTTGTCCTTCAGGTGCAACAATTTCAAAAGCAGTTCAAGCAGTTTTGTATAATTTCTACATAATTAAACCCCACTTTTCCTTCCTGCACCCCTTCTCTTGACTTAAATTTACTCCTCCCTTATTGAAACCCACACCAGGAACAAACCTAATAATGCTTCTGGTCCTCTTCTGTTGCCCCTCATGGCTGTTTTTGTATTCCAGCATTTGCCATGTCCACTGATGCAGTTTGTGATCGTGGTTCCCTGTGTTCCCAACATTCCCTGTCTCAGCAGCCCCAAGTCCATCCTTTCTTCAGAGCCCTGGAAGTTTTGCTGGTTAAGGACACTCAAACCAGATTTCAGACTCTCCCTTAGCTATTGCTGCTGCTGTTGAATTTCTATCCCCAGATAATACTTGTACAGCAGAACAGTTCCTTTCCAAGGAAATTAAGAAGAAAGTTATTTTGCCAGACACCTTTCCTCGCATTTATTACACAGTGAAAACCAACCTGACCATTTTGGCTTTCTGCAACTCTCACTTGAATTTTAACACTAACCCCCAGTTAATTTTACTAAATTTCTTCATGGACTCTATCACTGTTGAGACAAATAAGCATCCTGTTGGCTTTCCCACCAGCAGGAAGCTTTATTGCCCCACTGTTTCCCTGTCACAATGGTTTCAGCAAACAGAGCAACCTGATTGCTTCTTTAAAGGTGTGAAATTAAAAGTGCACTTGTTAAACCAAGCTATAATGATCTGCATGAGAAGTGGGTAAAATTGAAGGTCTGCATTTAAAAATATGATAAGAAAATACAATTAAAAGATCAGAAGAGATCTGGTCTGTTTCAATGATTAGAAATTTATTCAGACCTGCTGGAAGGTGTGCTATTCATCTACTTTGAAAGGATCAGAAGAGTTCCCATTCTGAGCTTAGCACTGCATTTAAATGATATGGGAAGCATTGCATTCTTGTACCTGGGCACAAAGTTCTAACTACGGAAACCCAAATTACAGTCTGCAGTCCTGAATTCCAAAAGGATTCTTTATTCTCTGCTAGCTAATAAAGAATTCTCTACTTCGATAAAGATCTTTTGTCTCTATGACTTTCAGGTCCCCAGACTTCTTGGTCCATCCTGCTTGTCATGCCCTTGCATGTTCTCGTGTCCTTTGAATTCACGGGGTGAGGAACAGAATTACCTGCTTTGGAGTGGTGTTTGTGAGGTGTGAGGTGCTTATCTGTGCTACCAGCTCATCCTGTTCTGCTTCTGCAGAACACTGGTGATCACAGACAGCAATTGCTGGATATAAAAAAGCCTCATCTTTCAGCTCAGCGGAAAAAGATGAAATGTTTGCTGAACTCTGTTCGTTCATCTTATCCTCAACATGGATGATTTAATTAATTTTTGTGTGCAAAAGATTTAAGCATTATTTCTAAAGATTTAAAAATATATTACTCACTCATTAGGCTATCACCAACCTTTTCTACAGCCATACTGAAACCAAATGGAAAAGAAGAGCCTTGAAAAAGAAACAAAGTCAAAGAAATCTCTATCACCATCTGCATCGCCATTGAGCAAGGGTTGTTTGGGTGTTGTTTTTTTAAACAAGCATACCCCCCCCCAACTCCTGAATGGGTGTGTAATTTTTGGTTGTTCTACTTTGATAAACCCGTTGCCAAAATCAAAATTCTGCCCACAGAATTTAAAAGAAAAAGGAACCGAAACTATAAATACACCAACAAAAGGATGTAAAAGGAAAAGAAGAGAAGAAAAACTGATCAGAAAGCAAAAGCAAGTCTTGGAAAGAGTCCTTCCTTTTGATCAGAACAAGTGACTCTAGAAGGGAGTGCTTCAAAGCTCAGCAGTTTTCTGGGAATTACTGAAGCTTGAAGAGAGAGTGTTTCAAGTGATAATCTGCCATTTTCATGGTGCTGGACTGCACAGAATGATGTTAATGAGATACAGCTCTAATGTCGTGTGCCTTTTATAGCTGCATTTTAATCTCTGCTGAGGGCATCCAGAATGGGGGAGTGAACAACTCCCATTCTATAGATCTCGAAATTCAGTTTGAAGCTGAGGTTTAGATAATTTGTACATTGCTCCTTCACACAGAAGTGCTGGTGTGTGCAGGGTGTTCCTTAACTCCTCAGAGGAACAGACAGAAATGTTTGCACATTGCTGTTGTGCCACGGGGGTCTAGGGTGTGTGCAGAATTTGGCCCCTACTGATGTTTCACTCTTGGCCTCTCTTTTTGTTCGTAAGACCTTCTTCAAACTTGCAATTTATCAGCTGTATGTTTAATTCAGTTTGAAAGAGTCTTTCTCGAAGCATGGCCCATCAGCAGGGTGGGGAAAGCCCTGTGCCCTCAGTGGTGCCACTATCAGAGGATGAGCAATCATTATAGTTATTATCACACACATTACCACAGCCCCCAAATCCTGGAGCATCCAGGCTCTCTTATGCTGTCCAATACTTGAACCAAAAGCAGCCTATGATGTCTAAAATTACATCAGCCATTGCTCCTCCACTGCAGTGCAATGTTCTCCTGTGACTCTCAAATCCAAAGCACAGCCTTTCTGTAACATTAGGAACAAATGCAACCCAAATCTTGAGAGAATAAATGTCTAAAATATGCTGTTGTAATTCCTATTCTGCTCAGTGCCCCTTCTGTAAGCCCCCTGTGGCAGCTGTTTCTCTGTATAGATGTGCTGAGAAGATTAATGCCTGTTGTAGAAATCAGACAAGTTTACAAGCCTTTGTGTGACACTTGACATGTACAATATCAGTTTTTTCCATCAAAAACCTCGGAGGTTTGTCAGAGATTGTAGGGGCAAGAACAGATCAGCACAGCTTTTGGAAATGTAGCACTGTTATTTATTTTTTGCCCTTTCCATATCAAAAAGCACATCTGTGTACTCTGACTGGAAATTAGCTATTTTTCATTCCAAAAAATTTCCCTGTGTCTGACTCCAAAACGTATAAATCTTGTGCCAACAATTTGTTGCATTGCTATAGCATTGCCTCAGCCTCTAATGCCACAAGAAGCACATAAAAATTAGTTTATACTTCTGTAATTTCAGTATTGTAATCTTCAGAATACGTGAAAAACGTAACACAGATTGAAATTGAAAATTACCACTGCAATGAGAGATCCACTATGCACAAGGAGGTTCTAAAATAAAACAGACAGCCAAAAATCTCCTTTGAACCTAAACCATGCCATTAATGTCTTTCTCTTTAAATATTTTAAAATATTTAGCATCAACACTAAGCACACTACTGTTTGCATCATCATTTCTTGAGACAGACACATTAAGCACAAGGAGGAGCAGTGAGAGAGTCTGATGGAGATCAGTTTTTCAGGGAGTTTTAAGCTGTATCAGCAGGATCTTTGAAATCTGACTGATTTCTGCTGTAAGAAATTCCTGCCTTAATTCTGCCTCCCTCTTTAGACAGCAATGCATCCTAACATGCATTTATGCCTTGCTTATACTCAAGGATTTCTAATCATTCAACAAGGCTTCCCATGAGATACTCTGTGCTTCCACATCAATGAAGGCATCCTAAAAAGCAGACAGCTACAAAACTGAAGTACGAGTCCATAGTTCTCCTGCACCCTTACCTGCCTTCTGCCTCTTACACAACACCCAGAAAGCACCCACAGCCACTGAGGGTGTGAATGGGAAAACCTGTGCTTGGGGGAATTCAGAGCAGGGAAGAGATGGCTACTGAAATAAAAGATACCTGTGCTCTATCAGCTGAAATGCCAAGTAAAGAGTAGCTGAGATACCAAAAGCTACAGAGCAATGTATTCAATTTGAAACATTAATTGTTCGTTATTTATAGAAACTACCTCAATTATAAACCTCCAAGTGCAATGTCAAAACATTACAGATTAGAAGCAAAACCCAGTATTAACAAATGAAATAATATTCCAAAGCACTGAAGTAGCCCTTGTGGTTCTGGATTACTAGGTTGTGAACGCTCCCCGTTGCTAGCAAAGGTAATCACAACTTTGGGGTGAGAGAAGAGAAGCAGTATTTCCTCAGTGGAGATTTGCTGCACTATTCTGACCCACAAAACCCAAGAGCTTACCAGGAAGTTTCTGGAAGTCTCTAATGGCAATTGGCAGAATAAAGACACACAAGAAGAGCAAGGATGTGCCAGACTAGAAATGAAAGCCGGGGTGTCTGTGGATGCAGAAGACAACACTCCCTAACTTTCCCCAGGAACACCACATTAGTCTCTCCCAAACAGGCCAAAATAACCCTGGAGAACACAATATTTGAACACGAGTGCATCAGTCCACCGCGCCTTTCCAAGAAATAAAGTGCTGGACGCTCCCATTTAACTTTACCTGGTGAGCAAGCCAGGGCTGGGCTGTTCATGCTGCAGACTGTCCACCACACCACGACCCAGCAGAACCTTCCCACTCCTCTTCCCCAGGAGCTTCTCTGCTCCTGGCCTGGTTTGCTGCAGCTCAAGGAGCTCACACACCTGCAACCCCTACAGCCACTTCTGCTGCTCGTTAGGGATGCCAATTAGGCAAATCTCTCATAGGTAGTAATAGAAATAGTGTAGCTGAGGGGCTGGATTTTAATAATTGCTTTAATACATTTTACTCTCTGGATACCTTTAAAATACTTCCTTCTGGCTCCTGCTGTTCTCTTCTATTAGCAAATGCCAGCGGTCCCCTCATCACAAGATTTCCAACACTTGTGTTCTTTGGCTTAGCCTGTAATTGAGCTTCAGCTACTCAAGTATTTTTTAAAGGTGTAAGGTGCAGTTTTCTTCAAAAAAATGAAGCTTTTTTTCTGTGTTGAAATTACCTGTGTTTCAGTACACTGACTTTTCTGCCATTCTGATACCATTTAGTTGCATCTTCGGGAGCTAAGACAGTATTTTTTAAAGCAGCTACCATGCTAAAAGGCAGGATTTCTTCTCTTTTCCTTTGCAACATCATCTGCAAAGTCTTAACATTCAAAGTAGGTGTTTTCTAAGCCCAGGATAATTCAATGACTAGTAGTTATTTTCTACAACCAGCTGGACTTTTTCCCTGAATTTTTTGATTGATGTTTTGTGGAACTAATTTAGAGGAAGAGATCATTCAGTGTGAGGTTTAACTACCTGCCTGTTTTCCCCACCAAATCTCAGATCACTGGGGAACCTAAGGAATGTTTCTTTTGATTTATTTTTTAAAAAATAAAGACGTGGTTTGTGAAAGGCAGCATGCGTATTACGGGAACTACTGAAGAAATGAAACTCAAATTGTAATCTTTCAGGATGCAATAATACAACTGAACACTTAAATATGGTGAGACTTCTGGGGTTCTCCATTGATAAAGAAATTAAATCTTAATTATTGACTATTACTAGGCAGGAAAATGCTCCTCTGATGTGAGGTAATTCAGAGTTGTATCAGCCATTATTTTTAGTGTCTGCTGTTCGGAGGGATGGAAGATTTCCACTGTGCTGTACCAGCTCACTCTTAGCAGAAGGATGCTCTGCCAGTGGCATATCATAGATCAGCCTCCAAATTTCCAGGAACAAAATGTACTGGCAGCATCAAATAGGCAGGAACACTGAGGAGAGAAAATGCTTTGGCATTATTGGGTAGCGCTTCTGTCCTTAGACAGGAAAATGAAAAGAAAGGCAATTGAATCACCCCTACAGCATCCTCAACCAAAGTGGTTTTTCTCTGTGTTTTCTCATCCGGTGAAAATACAATTTCTGTCCAGGGATTATGGGCTGTAGGAGGCTATTGACTTCAATACAAGGGAAAAGGCATATTTCACCATGATCATTTTTATCACCTCAGGCTTGCGGGTAACAGCAGAGAAAACGTAACAGAAAAATACTGAAAACACCCAAATCCCTCACGAGCACAGAAAATAGGACAATAAAACCAACTAGACGTGACTTCAGTTCTTGATGCTGTACTAAACTCCACCCAAAAGGTCCACATGTCATCAGAGCAGGTACAGCCAATGGCTCTGCAAAGACCCCAGCGTCCCCAGACTCACTTGTACTGCCAGCAAGAGCATCTCTTGCTGTGAAGTGTCACGGTATTTTGTCACATGTGAGCATCTGCCTGCCACAAAATCATCTTGCTTTACAGCAGCCACCGAGCAGATGCTCGTGACTCTGCAGTTTTGCTGCTGACACCATAATTCTCTCTGAAAGGTGGCGAGACGGAAAGACAGCCACGAGCACGGAATGCTCTGTCACTGGGGGATGGGGAGCTCTTGAGGCATCTGTTCCATTCCCCCCACACTTTCTTTTTTTTTTCAGTAGGCTTAGTTGAAGAGTCTTTTTAATCTGCAATAATTGTGGCTTGGTTCTGTGATCAGCTCTTGCTGCTGCTTCTCTGCCCAGGCACTCATCCCCAGCAAATCATAGGATGAGACTGGCCATGGAACTGGAGGGAAAGCAACTGAGATTACCCAGCGACAATACAAACACACGAAAAAGGAGAAAACCAGTCTGTTCCCGGGCACAGAACTACATGAAGACCAGTACTGGCACCTAAGAGAGCACACAGGGGTTTTGGTGGAACAGCAAGGTTTCCATAGGGTAGGTTACGATGGTGTTGGGCATTTAGCAGGTTTATCTGGGACAGAAAGGATTCTCTTTGATTCACTTCCTTACTGAAGAGCACTATGTATACAGTGACAGGTAGCCATATGACTTATCATCCAATAATGTTATTTCCTTTAATGATTTGAGAAAATAATTTTAGATGCCTCTTTGAGATACTTGAATCTGAAATAATTTGAAATAATCCACTGATGAAAGCACTATGAGGCTTTATAAATCTTTATTTCTCCCTCTCTGGAGACATTCAAAACCCACCTGGACACATTCCTGTGTCACCTGCTGGAGGTGACCCTTCCTAGGCAGGGGGGTTGGCCTGGATGACGTCCAGGTCCCTTCCAACCTCTGGGATACAGGGTCATCTTTAACAGATGCCATGAATGCTCGACAAAGCTTTTCCAAGAAAGCTGCACAACTTGCTTTTCTAGTTTTTCTAATTGTAGACTGTCTTGTAAAACCTGTTTGCATCCACCAGCAATGCCTGTACCAACTCAACTCCAATAATTCTTAAATGCACACACACACACAAGGGGCAGAGGGGGTGCTTCGTAATTTCCTTGAAAAGCAAACAAAGCCATCACAGAGAGAAGTGGAGCACATTCCCTTACTTGGAATTTAACACTCAGTTGGTACCAGGAAAACACGGTCTCCCAAAGACACAGATAATCAGAGTTTGTTTGAACATATGGGAGAAAACGTTGTTTAAGTATTTCCTTTGGTTTGTGTTTTTCAACACTGCCTTGCTTTTAGTAAATAAGCTGTTTAATCACACGTATCTTCTGTTTCCATCAGGTTAGATCATAATATGCTGTTAATACCTGCTTGTAAAAAGACACACAGCATGAGACACTCCTCTGTCTCTGAGTACCTCTTGTATCAGTGTGCTGGTGATCCCGAGCATTACCTCCATGGATTTCATGTGCTGAGAAACTGAGAAATATGGATTTGTAGTTTATAGCCCAGGGCAACGTACACATGGACCCCAGTCTGGATCTGAGCCATGAGTGAATTTTATTACGTACTTTTTATTATTATGTTCTCTATGCCAACGTCTCACACTGCTGCAGCAATACAAACACAAACAGGGAATATCTATTGCTTACCTTCTTGTGGCTTCCCAAAAGCAACTCTGCTAACACTGGAACAGCGGCAGAAAGGTTGAAGAGTTGAACCCTGGTCCTCTCACAGCCTGTGTGTGTTCACAGTGCACCACTACACTGGAGGACACCAACACCACAAACTGTGTCACCCGCTTTCATACCAGAGAGTAACAGCAAGTACTGAGTTGGACAGGGATGCTGGAGATCACCTCCTCAGGTTTGGGGCAGCAGCTGAGCAGGAGGTTTAAGTCAGCGTTTCCCAGCTAGTTTGGGAACCTCAGCCTATTTATGAATGTGGGAATAGTTGGAAAAGGCCTTTAGACAGAGAATACTCTTTGAATATCTCTTGTATTAGAACTCAATGCCAAAATCAAGCCAATAACAAGCAATTAGGATTGTATTTCATTTCAGTGCATAGCAAACTATAGGCACCTGCATTTTCTTCCTCCTTCTCCTAACTTCTTCTTTTTGCCTCTCTTTCATCCACTATTTATGCGCCGTTTTTCCCATCCTGTATCAGTACAGCATCTTACTGCAAATCAGCATCTGGTTTTGCAGGGCAGGCACACATGACTGCCCTCATTGCCATCTTAGCATAAAACCTGGCGTTCTTACTTTGAATCAGGGCATCACTGAAAGGTCACCGCGATGGGCCAGTAACCTCACACACTAGGTGCCTTCTGGATTCAAGCAAAGGAATTTCACTCCTTTTATTCTTCTAAGCTCCCATGTACAACTCACACCCATGCAGTGCTGCGAAAGTATTTCCCAGACACTCTTGAGAAGGTGCAGCTCATAAAATACATCTCTCCTGCTCACAGAAGCTGAAACACACAGAGTGAACAATGCCAGTCTTCTTTCTTACTAACGCCTCACCACTGATAATTTTTGTGCAGAGACAAAGAGTCCTGCCAAAAGTACACGGAGTAAAAAATGTTTTCTGTAGGTTTTTTTGTTGAGTTTACTGGGTTGGACACATTCTTATTTACTGGTAACTTTTCTCACAGTGTAGTACTATTTTATTTTGGCCTCTATCAAGTATTACTTGTCATACAGAATTTGTGAGTCAAAGCTTGAAATCCAGGTGAGAAGAGGGGAAGATCTGTAATGTGAAGCTCCTTTAAAAACGAGATGATGTGAGGGTTCCTCACTTCACACCTTGCCTAACTTGTAACCACAGTGCAATAGGCTGTATGAGCAGGGGCTGCATTGCAGTTTATGGAACAACTGCTTTCACCTGAGCTGAAAAAAGGAGGAGGAACTTCTGGGCTGAGGGTCTGAGCAGCAGAATGGGCATCCCCTCACTCTCCCCTGTGCACATGCACAGGTTTTGAGGTCTTAAGTGGCAGGATGAGTCTTGGGCTGAAATCCCCAATCCTAGAAAGTTTCAAAGACCATTTTTCTGATCATAAGAGAGAAAGAGCCAAAAAAATGTAAATGCAGAGGTATCTCATCCAGGTCAGTGACAGGAAAACAGCCTTACAGATCTGTCAGTCTTAGGGCCAATATTAAACTGATGGTTTCATAAGCAAATTCACTTCATCCATTTTACTTATTCTGTACATAGGCATTCCTGAAGAATTCCCTGCAGTATTCCCATGGACCATTCCCACCACTGTACAGACCAGGGTACATTTCTGGGCAGTGCCCTGACTCAGCCAGGCAGGAATTAAAGCGTTCCCGGCTGGGTCAGTGCCTGATCCAGAAGATCTACATATACCTTTCCATTTAAATATCCCAGTGGGACTCCAGAGCCACATCTAAAGACCTCAGGTGAAAATAAAGAAAGCTGTTACATTCAGACCATTATTGTTCATGCTGCTTTGTGAATTTATTTCTTTAAATTTTCCACTTGTGCTCCTGCCAAGAGAGATCTATTAGACAGAAAGCAGCAAGAGTAAAACTTTATCATTTTTTTTCAAACTATAAAATAATTTACATCACATATTTTACTTACTTTTGTCTTTTTGTTTTTTTTTTTGTTTTGTTTTTGAAACCACAAACATTCCAGCATCACACTGTAGGAATAAGAATAACAATAGAAAGCATAACCTTTTGCATAGTATTAAATGAACAGACAGAGTAAGTTCTTTATTTACAATTATTGTCTAGATAAAAAAATTCATAAAAACAGATGAATGAACATATATTAATAACCCCTAGTGGGATGGATTGCCAATGTACCACTGTATTGTTGTCCACAAATCTCATGCTGCTAAGTACAGTACGTAGAGAGCGAGCATTTATATATTGCAGGGAATTTTAACAAACTGATCATTTTGGTTTTTGATCCATTGTTCCCATCACAGAGAGGTCAAGCAATAAAAGAAAGGAATTGTGATGCACGACTTGTAGTTGAAAGGTCATAGCTATTCTGCTTTAAAAAAAAAAAAGTCTATCATTTATCATATACATAAAGCACAGTCTCTGCTCACAAAAGCCCAAGTTTTCTATGCATCTCAGTTTATATATGTTTTACTATATATACACAGAATGCAGTGTTCATTTTCTTAACAGTTTTCAAGTCTGCAAATGGTACCTTAGGGAGGGGTACTCCTACAGGAAAATTTAAAAAAAAAAAAAAAGAAACCAAGAAAAAAAAATATGAGGAGTGCTTGAAAATAAAAAGGCAAACAGTCAGTGTTAAGATGCTGAAAATAAATTGTTCCAGTATTAATAGCTTCTGTAGATGTTCAAGTCCAAAGCTAGAGGCTTCCCTGTAAATAGATAACACTTTGTTCTTCTGAACATGATATCCCAAGTAGGCCATAGAAACCCAATACATGTTGTACAAAGGTTAATCACCATATTTACAAAGCGAACAATCCTGACTGAGTTTCAATCACTTCGTTGCTAGGAGTCAGCTAAAATAATTATGTTTCATGCTAGCTTGTTACTGGTAAGAAACGGGTCACACTATCTGTTGGACAGAGAGCTGCGAGCGCCTTCACAGCCTGTTCTGTTGGTCAGTGAGAAGTTTGGACCAGAGAGCGAGCTAAGTTTGAGCCAAAACATTCAAGAGCTTCTACAGGAGAGTCCGGAAGCTGGCAAGTCAAGCTGCTTAGTGCTTTCCCTGGCTGATAGTCTCGATGCACCCTGACACCAGTTACCAGTTCAGTCTGCGGTTTGGCCTCGAGTCTAATCTTGGTTTGGAGAGCTGTGCCTCGGTTTAGTTCTCGGGACTGCGGAGATGCACCCCCTTAGGAGCCACCTTTAAGACAACCAGGAATACCTCGACAAATTTCTCAAGCTACTTTGAGAGTGTTCTCCAACACACCTGGCAGAATCAATTGTGTGATTCAAAATGTCTTTTGCGCTGTACAGTTATGGAAAAGATCATATGCTGAAAAGTCTCCAAGCAAACTTTATATTAAATACAAAAATTATTTATGAAAAATCTGTGATCCACAAAGTGCTTAGCATTCAAGTGGTTGACATAGCAATTATATAAGCTCATAAATTTGAAGCTTTTAGGGCTGTTACCATCTTGAAAAATATTTTCCACCTTCCATACTGCAGGTTTTCGAAACAGCTTTCTTTGTAGAAAGCTCAAGGTAAAATAATGTATTACTGTGTTACAGTATACCTCGTGACTGCAGGAAGACAAGCTCGGTTAAAAAAAATCACACAAAGCACGTCTCAATACACAATTAATAAAGATTCATTCAGTCCTGATAGTGCAGAAATTATATTTGTCTTTAAAAAAAAAATCAAAGCAACAGCCTACAGTGATTCTCATCCAAAATGCCAACAGCCCATACTTTGCAAGTAAGAAGGAAATAAATGCCTAAATTACTAATTGAAAAGGATTAACATGGTATATCACAATAATTGAACATTTGTTTTATCTCCATATAGACAAACCAAATATAACTTATTTTAAATTATAAACTCAGTTAATATCTCTCTAAAAATATTTTTGGAAGCCATTGCTGCATGTGTAAAGAATGAAACAGCCTCCATTATTGTATGTTGCACCAAAACAAATTCAAGCAGATTATCAGAGGGACAAAAAAAAAAAAAAAAGGTTAAAAAAAAAAGAGAGAACCTGATCATTTTGATTTTTATTTGAAACAAAGGAAGCCTGGTTTACCTCCCTGTATATAGGATCACAATGCTACATCCAATGTGTTATATTTTGGCTTCTTTTGTTATTTACTAGCAGTATCTACATTATTTAACAAAAAGAAAAAAATAAATAAAATCAGGCAGAAATCAGAACACGGTGGTAATAAAATATCCAGGGTGCGATATTACAGACATTTTCAATGAGCTGAGCTGAGCCATTTTTATACTACTTCGGCAGGAAGTGCTTTCTTAACCCTACAAATAGTTAAGGATATTATCTACAGGTTTGTAAACAAATTACATTCTTTTTTAGGACATAAATAAGTTAAAATAGTCAGAGCAATTTGAGCAGAAACAAGGCAACATGCCAACAAAGAAACTTTATATATATATAACTATATATATATAGATAGATATATACATATATATAATTAGTTATCTATATACTTATATGTATATATCTCTATATATAGTCTCATAAATGTTTAAGTTCCTCTGTCCAACTGGTGCAAATCTACTGTGCAAGTTAAGCTTTGCAACTTCAAAAAAGTTATTTAAATTAATCTATACAATTGAGTCCATGCCACACAAGCATTTCAAAAAACTCACAGACCAGTGAATTGGATAAATAGCCTCAGAAAGAAGTCCTCTGCAGTTCCTGCTTAAGGAGGAAAAGAACGGAAAAGGAAGGAAAACCAACCAAAAGAGAGAGAGAAGGGCCAGCAGTGTACAGTACATTCATGCAGGAGGGTTTTTTTGTGGTTTTTGTTTCTCGGAAAGGGACCGGGGGGATGTAAATCAGCCATTCATTCTTTCCCCAAAACCATTGTCATCAACGATTCATTCACTTGTCTCAGAGTGAATAAGAGTTCAAACAGCTTTTCAGCCAGCAATGTTTTTAATATATATATTTATATATTTCGGTTGCTGGGGGGGGGGTATTTTATTTAATTTTAATTTTTTCTTTTTTTTTCTCTTTTTTTTTTTGTTTTTTTGTTTTTGCAGTGACCTTTTCAGCTAAAGTGATGTCTCCAGGCTATGTATTGGGCTTCCTGGACTAGAAGAGGTAGCTGATTTACTTGTATCAGTTGTAAGATTTATTCCACTGTCGATAGCACTGTTGTTCTTGTTCAGCGAAGACGGTGGACTCGAGTTTTTCTTGAGAGCAGGGTCTTCTTCTAGGTCTGTGTCATCAATGAGTGGGATGTGGGGCTGGGAATCTTCTATCCTAAATTCAGGATGAGTCATAAAGTTGTGAATAGAGGTTCTAGATTCTGGTTTTTCTAAACCTTCATAGAGAGAGCTACGGAATGCCTTCACGACGCGGATCTGGGGGGAGAAAAGGAGAGGGCTGTCAGAGGGGGAACCCGCCCGGGGCAGCGCCGTGTTAGAGAATAAATACTGGGTGGAAAATGTAGCGTATGGTTAGGGCAGTGCAGGCAGCTGGAGTCCAAAGTCTCTGGATGTTATATGCATAAACGAGTGGCTCAGTTATGTGCATTTGGAATATCTGTACCAACTGCAATGTTAAAATAGATCAAGTTTAAAGCCATCAAAGAACTGATGGGAAGTACTGGTTAAAGAAAGCCAACGTCCACTCGTGTGGTACATCCCTAGTAAAAGACAAGCCATGTTAATTGTAATGCAAATGTAAAACCATGCATGTTGATAGTTTTTGCAGTGAGTAAGTAGAAAGGCTTTTTTAATTAAAAAAGTCTCTTTTGGTATTGTTAAAAAAAAACAAAACCATTACACATAACATATCACACTTCACAAACAGAAAAGCACAGAACACGGACACAGTCGGATGGGTACGTATGAGACACACACAGGAGCCAAGTGTAAAAACTATAAGTAATACCGATGTTTTAAAGCAAAATCTAAATGGATGCAGCCAAGAGCACAAAAAGCCAAGCAGACAAAGTACTAAGCGTAATCATGCTACCACAGGGAAAAAAAAAAATCACAGTTACCACATGAACAGAGATAACTTGCACACAACAACTACACTTGGAAGCCTGGATAATGTGAACATAGTATCGTTGAACCAACTTTTATTTTTCCTTCATGCATATGTGAGGTAAACACTCGAGTATAGACCCACTGTTCTAGCCAGTTAGCTTTTTAATAAATAGAAAAACATGTAATAAGATAATGTATTGATTGTTGGGTTGAATTGAATCGGTAACAGCAAGTTTGGTTTTTTTTTCATTTCTGTGTCTCAGTTGTAAAAGCGTGAAGTTAAATGTTGAAAGCGACACAATTTATGCCATATATGCAGTCTTTAAACTAGCTCAGCTGACTTATGCCAGGGGCAATGTAATGCCATTAAGCACCTGACAGTAAGAACACAGTGAAAATAACTGGAGCCTGAGCCCACGAGGCTGCCAGGGCCGGTGCCCGCTGCTTTCCCAGCAGGAAATGAGGAGCAGAGCGAGGACACTGAATCCTCCGGGGCCGGGCAAAGGGAGGGGTGCTGTCTGTCCCACTGGCCTACCAGTTTGCAAAAGCAGGGAAGGTTTGGGCTGCTTTACTGCTCAAAAAAACATAACTTTTTGGAAGGAGGTGGAGGGGCAGAGAGGGAAAAACAGGATGGCAAAACGTGATCTGTTGGCAAATGTTTTATGACTAAGTATGAGTTCTATCCTTCTACTTCCATGTAGTCCATGAGCGGATTTTTTGCATTTCCTAGAGGGGACACTAAAACACAGGCAGAGGCAGAAAAGGTGCAAAGCAGGTTTGTGAAAGCTTCTCCACACACATCTGAAATGGTTTGGTGGTTGACATGTGTAACTCTTTACATGTAAATATGCTGCTCGTTATTGGTTGGCCTGACATAGCACTAATTTGTAAAGCTTTAATTCCTCTTTTAATTGGCAGACCGCAATTTAGTAATGGCGTGGGGCCACAGGGTTACAGCTGGGGGGTCCAGCTGGTCCTTTGGCTGGAGTTGGCCAATTTGCACAGAATTTTGGCACATTGCAGAAAGGGGCTGCCTTGTATTCTTCTCTTTGAACTTGGTCCTTGTTTATCTCCTCTAAATTTGGATATTCATCGTTTAAAACTCCCAGAAGCAGAAGTCATGCCATCTTTAGATACGTGGTCCTTGGTCAGTCCAAATACTCTCCCTTCTCTTTATACACACATTTGGTAACAGCAGGACACAGTACAAAAAGTAGTTCATGTGACTGCTTATGCTCAAACTAAGAGGATTGGAGTGGTACAGAACGGCTTAGCCAAATCTTGGGAGGCCACAAGATTTTTGGCTGGCAGAGGTGCAAGATGGAAGATTGTCTTGCACAATAATAAATAAATTTTGAATCCATTTTACCCACTACAATCACACGGTGTACCTAAGAGAGCACCTGGAATTATAAATAATCAGGGTTGGAATCAGAGCTGAATCTCAGCTGGTCTGTGCTATGTGAGCAAACAGACTGGGATAAGAGATGCATTTGCATTACTAAAGACAAGATTTGAACTCATGGAGAAATGGTGACATGCTAATTCCTTCATTATCTATGCCTTTCTAGCTTGTGTTTTAAAGTGCAAAGTAATTATTCTAAATGATGAAAAAAAATAGTATGATTGTTGAGGCAGCCTTAAAAACATGTCACTATATTGTCCTATTTTAAATCAGGAACAGGGTTACTTTACAGTGGGGGCTGAGGAGGTGACATTTTCTGCAAAGCTACCTGTTATTTCTGCTCTCTAAACACAAATACCAGTCCATCTCTTTCAGTTGCAGCTGAATGCTAGAGCTTTTCAATTAACAAAATAATTTCATTCTCTTGAATACAGCCACTTCTTATTGCATACATACAGGCTCTATTTGCTAGCTGGATTCTTTTTAGCAAAGGTAAATCAAATTTTGACCTAAATAAAAGGGTTTGATACGATGTTTGAACCGATCCAGCAGAATCCCATGAAAGTAAAGCTTTTCTTCAAGTTGCACAAAGTGTCTTTAAGTGTCTAAGCCTTAGCAAGGAAGGAACCAATGTTGATTTGTGAGGCTCCACATTCTGTAGTAGGGAAAGCTTCCATATTGCTTTTAATACCAAAATTTGGCATCTAATTGGTATTTAATATCAAGCCTTTAGTCAGCCTAGGTAGCTGATACTTTATACAGTCGAGGGAGAACTCTAGATTCTGGCTGTATTTAAAGGCAGGTCTGAAAACGTGCCTGCCCTGAATCTGGGGCTCTGCAGGGACTGCTGGAACTGATGCGCCATTGCAAGAAAGGACACTGCCCCGGTGGCTTTGGCTTGGATGTGTCTGAAAGCAGAAGTGCACAACGTGCCACCAGCCTCTCACTCCGGGTGAAACCTCTGGCAGGAACATTTAGATGTTACTAGAATAGCTTCTGCTTGTTCACATTGATTTTTTAGTGTTAGTTTAGAGCTGGCTCAGATGTGCTGAGAGCTAAGGCAATTCATCTGAAGCCAGTGGCAATGTACAGGCCAAACTTTGGCAAATCTCTGACGGCAAGAATACCTACAATTAGCTTTCTAAGCAGTTTGCTGTAGGATCCCAGCTTTTCTTAAAACTTCTCTACAGTTTCAGACATAGATATTTGCTTCCCATTAATTTCTCGCTTAAGGAGAAACTCCCTCCTCAGCTTTAAATGTTGCATAGTTAGCTTGGCATCTAGAAGAAAAAGTTATTTTTTCAGTGTCACATCTCATTGAGCGACATTACCATGTAATTCAAAATCTCATTCATAGTCTGTCCCCCAAAGTATCAAATTATTGCTTACAGGGACCAAACCTACTTCTTCTGTTAGTGGAAATGAAGGTAGAGGGCTTTTTGGCAGATGAGGGTGGAATTTTAATTTCTGGATCATAATACTACCATATTTAATCATCTTATTATGTGTAATGCTACTACTATATTTAAGAACTGAAAAAATATTATTTACCCCAAGTTATGTGGCCCAACAGCAACAAATTCTTTTAATACATGCTCGAGTTCAAGATCTGAAATAAATCCTAGTGTAAAATGTTTGGGGGCTGTGCTGAAAGCAAGCCCAGAGAAGTTGTTTGGAAGCTAAATCAAAGCAGATGAGCTTGACCAAATGTTGTTATGGCTGTACAGCATGTCAAAGCAGGGACATACCCGTGATGGATAGAACCCGGGGGTGTTGGTTTAGTATGAACTATGTAGAGTTCATGTAATGGTATCTCTTTATGGTACTGACAATGCCAAGGGAAGACACACAGTGTGATACAGCTCCCTTTTCTCACAGGAATGGAGACAACAGAAAAAAATGAACTGCTTTGAAACAAAAGACTGTGGGGACAACACTTCAGGACAGTTTTGACACTGCTATAAGTTTCCACTTCTTTCTTCTTTGGAGCTGTAATAGAAAAAACTTCAGTTTCATCCCACCTTCAAAGTCAGATTTATTATACTGCATCAGGCAAGGAAAAAAAAAAAACAAATAGAAATAGAATTTTAGATACTGCAAATTTTTCCCATCAGAAGAAAAAGATGATATTCAGAATCTCATTCCTAAGTGCAACCATCTAGGCAAAATATACCCAGCCTGTTAAGCATCAACAGATGTATTATGGTTGGTAGTGTGTGGGCTTATACTCGAATGTTTACCTGGCTTCATATAAGCCAAGTATCTTGAGTTTGGTTCACATTCATTTCAGGCTCAAGGTTAAAGACTCACAACCTCTTTTTATTTCACTCTCTCCTGCTGAACCCTTTTGTCCAATGTTCTCTAGCCCTCTGGGAAAACAAACACATTTAATATTCAGACAGTAGAGAGTAGGGCACTGCAACAGCAAATAAATTCAATACTGAAAGATCAGTAAGGTGATTAGTATAAAATTGTAAACAAGAGGTCAATTTTGCAAAGAGATGCCAACTCTTAGGTGGAACTGATACTATTCTGTATCAAGGCTATAGCTATACAAAGGTAAAGGAGTTTGGTCGGCTGTTATTGAATATGTGAAGCTTTGAAAGAGAAAACATTTTCAGTGTATGTGTTTGTTTATTTCTGAATCCTCCCAGCTTTGGGTGAGTAAAATGAGATTAGTTACCCACAGGAGGAGATACTGCGTGTATTGGAGTCACCTGTAAATGTTGTGGCCAGAGTGTTCTGGGTGGTGTGATACAGAAGCTGAGCAAGTTCAAATAGAAAGTCAAAAACCCCAAACAGTAAATTTTAGGGGAAAAAAGTATAATTTCTAGGTTTCTGCTTTAATGAGTGAAACAAATGCATAAAATTATCTGTGCTATTCTCTTTTCACTCAAATCTGCAGTAAATCTGGTAAGTGCTGCTGCAAAGTCAAACCACAGGTAGCAGGAGGAAACCAAAATACCCACAGAGGCCTGATTCTCCCTTCACTAAAGGTCCACATGACTCAGTTCCACTGTATTTTAGAGTATTTTAGAGTCTAAGAGCAGAACCGTGTGCAGGCTTTCCACTTTGCAGAGCACATCTCTTTATTGTAGATTGTTCCACAATTAGGGAGTTTGACATTTTTGTTTAAATTTGTCATTCAACCCTTTGAAAGAACGTGTTTGTGTGTTAGGGTCTAAACCTCCTTGCCATGTCATATCTGCAGCTGAGGGATCGGGTTTATGTTTAGCCTCTAAACCTAATTATTTATACTTCAGGGAAGATGTACAGAAGTTGATTTTGATCTGGCACATCCCAGCAGGATTGTCAAACCTTGGTTATGACCAGTGGGAACTTCTAAGCTTTAGTATGGTATCTCTTTCTCTAGTTCAGTGATGTTCCCAAACGATGTAACTTTTAGAAATATAATTTTAGATGTGGACTTAAGTTCTGCTTCTTCCATTTCCTCCTGTGAGAGTTATACCATGTTGCACAGAAAATGCCCACTAGATTTGGTCTGTGATCTGAATACAGATCAATATCCGCAGTAATCTTTGCCTCAGCATTTATTCAAATAGAAGGTTTTCTTTTTTAAAAGAAATTTGTTCCCATTTTTCTTCGGGAGAAAATTCAAACCAGGTTCTGTCTCAGGTTTTAGCTGTAAAGTCTGTACAGCTGAGTGATGGTTACACATATAGAAAATTAAATATATAAGAAAGCACAAGCTTCTCATACACAGCAGATTACAATTAGTTCAACTATGCTCACTTTAAAATTACCAGTTAGTAGCTGGGCTGTGATAGGCACTAGAATTAATCTTGCTGGATGTCCCTGTGTTAGTGTGACACAGTTTGCAGGTGCTCATGGCCTCGTGCCAATCCAAAGCAGACACATGTGGAACAGCTCTGCCTGCAAAGGGCAGCTCCAGCCCTTGTGCCACCGAGCAAAGGTGGGACACTTCTGCCTACACGGGACAGTTTCTTGGCAAGTCTCACAAATTCCAGCCATTCTTTAATTAAAGGGAGAATGAAAGAGGTGGTCTTGCCATGCAAATTCACCCCAAATCTGAAGGCTGTAGCTCCCTCCAACACGTGAGGCTGAGCAAAAATGCAGCCTTAAGGGTGCTGTGCTCTTATGTGAAAATACTTTTAAAAACCAACTAATTAATTAAAAAAAAACACCAAAACCCAACAAAAAGCCCTCAGGGATCTGTGTGGTGGACAAATACTTCTGAGATTATTTTGTGATTGTTTGGTAAGGTTTTAATTGCTGCTATAATATTTGGAGTCATCAGTCAGTCATTTTTCCTGTCTTACCCATGCAAGTGCTTTGGTTGAGGCCACTGTGGCTGCGGTTAATGTAATACAAAGTTGTATGTGATTCCATTCAATAGTCACTTCTAAAAATATTGGATAAAAGTGACAGACCTCAACAGAACAAAGAAAAAGGCACTTGCAAATAGAGAAACTACAGCAGATTTGTGATCTGGGAGGTCATCTTTAGGTGGGGTTTGGTTTTGTTTGTTGTTTTCCCAATGCTTCCTACACTAATGCTTTGAAATTATAACCTTTTATGAAAGAAAGGAGCTCTTTTTAGAAGGGACCTGCAGTTTCTGGCTGTTTCCACTCAGGAAGAATATGAACTATGTATGAGAGTGAGAGGAAGGGCAAGTACAGAGGAATATTAAATGTGTGTCTTTCTTGGAAAGTCTGAAACCGAGTTCTTTGGCAGGGGTCACCTATTGCTGACATCAACAACATCTGAGAACAGGTTCTAACAGCTTAGGATAAAAAAACAACTCGTTTACTTTGTGTACAGTTAGATTTACTCATAAAATACATATTCACCTCCCCTTGTAACTAAAGCCACCCCTAACTCTGTATATAAGAGCTCTCAAATGACAGAAGATTGTGTGTGTGCATGTAGAACCTTAAGCTTCCACATTTTCATTTTCTGCAGCTTAAATGTGTGCATATTAAATAGGTGTGCATGTTCAGTTTGCATTTAAATGAATTTTCTAGTTTTATCAGAGGATACAAAATGCCAAGTTTCAATTTGCAGAAATTTTTACCCTGTTTATTTAAAGCTAAAATGTCTTTCAGAGGAAGTAAAAGACTCATATAATGGACCTCGCTGTTATCAATTAATGTTGACATACAGAAATTTGGAACTTGGTATTGGCAAAAACACCGTGACAGCTAAAAAATATCAGCATAACTAGGGAAACTTTAGTACTATGCTAAATATTCATTTGTATAAATTGCTTTTAATTAAGGTATTCCACAACTAGGAAAGATTTGAATGGACCCTATTTAGGAATAGCTTCAAATTTCAGGTAATAACTTGTTAATCTGTCTCACAAACTACCACAGGAGTGACTGCATTTGACAGGCAGATTTATTTCTTTTTAAGAATGAACTAACCTTTGAATCAAACATTAACTGCTTTTTAATATAAAGAACTGCAGAAATGCTCTGTTAAATTAGACTTGGATATTCTCATCAGTAGAGCATTATGTGATTGCTATTTTTATTTATTGATAGCAGAACCTCTCCATTTTGGGTGCCCAAAATGACACCTGAAATATCCCAATTATGGCAACTATTTCTCTGGAAATAAACCTTCCTGACAGAACCTCATATTGGGCCCTTTCAAATATATCCTTCCCATAATCTCTCTACATGCACTTTCTACATTCCTGAAGAGAAGAAAAGGCTGGAATTTCCTCAGAAAGTGCCAACTCACAAAAACATACCCTATTTCTATGAAATTTGGATTAGGGAAGGTTTTTCAGGTTCAGGCGCTAAACAACCCACTGTTGTTTATTTAAAAATAAAACCATGGCGGTTTTATTTGTTTGCTGATTGTTTTTACTGCCATTCCTAGGTTTGTGTCGTTGTATGAATAAAACAGAACTTTCCCTGCTATCATTTGAAGCATACACTGATTTAATCCCAAACAGACCTCCTTACAGTGGTAATAAAATACTAACAGTCCAGAACAACCACTTGAAAGGCCCAATCTCCAACTTCCCTCTGCAACGGAGATCCTTATCTCTGGGAAGCTGAACCAGTCAATCATCTGGTTTTTATTGCCCTGGCTAAACGTGGCTGTAACCACGAGTGAGCTCTGCAGAACTGTTTTATTTCCCCAAATGAAAAGTGACAAACACTGTAGCAGATTATGCTTTCTCCTATTAATTAACTCCAGCCCTTAAGCTAAGTCAGGCCTTTCTCAAGACACAAAACTATTCAACTCTTAGTTGCTTTGCTGCAATGGAGAGTAGAGAGGGAAGATAAATTGTCTCTTTTAGTTTTATTGGCTCTCTCCTTTCCCACTGCTGGCTGCAGCATGTTACTGTAAGGCTCTGCACAGCAGCAGGAGCTGCTGTTTCCTGCTCACATGTAGAGAGGCTATTCCAGGCGATCATTCCCTCAGTGACAGGCTGGCTGGGAATTTGGGCTTCTGTGCCCTCTCAGCGTGGGCAATTACAGTGCCTGTGCCCTTGCCTTGCTGTCTCCTGACCCTGCTGCAGCCCCACAACACTTGGGGCTCTTGGGGCAAAAGCTATCAGGCCAAACTTCCCAAGGAAAAAACCAGGAAAATATACAAAAATCTCCAAGAAGCAATTTCCAAAGTTGGAACCTCGGTGGCTTTTTGGGCTCCTAACAAAAGCAGAGTTTCTCCTTTAAGTGTGACAAAATTTCTGCTGCACATCTGAGTGCTTGATGTGCAGGAACCGGGGGGGATTTGTGCTTAAACAGCATGGAAAGGTCAAGCTTCCTTTTCTTCTGCAGGAGTTCTGAAATTTTATGTCTTCTCTTGTGTGCCTTATCTCTGTCTGCCTTCCCTCTCTGTGTTGGCTTCTGCTTTGTCTGGCCAGCTTTTCACTGCACCTTGCCTAAGGAATACACCACGTTATGTTCTGAAGCATGGGACAAGCTGTAAAGTGAGTTCTACACATTTAATTCTTCTTTTAATGCTGGTTACACTGTAATAAAACCCAGCTACTTACAGTCCTGACTAAACAAAAATCCAAACCCAAAGTTACATCTCTAAGAGTCTCCCTGAGCCCCTGGAATGTTCCTGGTAGTGAAGCAGCCCTTTCTTAGGAGCAGCTTCAAAGCTTTTTCCATTCACTTCAGTACCTCTTCACTAGATGTGCTGCATCTGAAAGCAAGTTGTGTTGGGATTTCAGTGTTTAGAAACTGCTTCTTCTAAGGAAATCTGTCACCACACTTATTTTGTTGTTTCAGTACTGTCCTTTAGCTTGTCTTGCTCCCTGTGCCTTAGTGCTCACCTGTCAGTGAATTTACAGGTAACAAATCTACTCTCTCCCCACTCTTATAAAGCTTAATCTCCCAGCCTGGAATCCTAACCTAGATTCCCTATTTCCTTTTTCCTGGACATGAGTGATCCGTGTTACACCTTGGTCTTCCAGATGGAATAATCTTTCATCTGACAATGTGTATTGCTTAATACATTTGTCGAATCATCTAGAGTAAATACTTCCTAAGCAGTAGAAAACATATCCAGTGAGACTGAGAAAACATGCCAGAGAAGCCTCCAATAATACCAGAATTTTCATATACTGTTGCATTTTCCTCTATGTCCTATACTGTAGAAGATCCCCATTTTTGACGTGTGCACAGCTAATAAAAATATCAGTGATTAGCCCTTAAAAAAAACCCCCAAACCAAAAAACAGTCTCACGTCCTGATTTTTGATGCAGCACAGATTTTCAGCTGGGCTTTCTGTTGTCACCAATGTCAACAGGACCCAGGTCTCACTCACCTAATCTCCCTCCAGGAGATTAATTTTAAACAAAAAGTTGAAAAAAATCCCTAAAAATGACTGTTCCCAGTAAGCTGCCACGACTGCCCGAGAACATCTACTGTACACAAAGCAACGGTGCCAGGGGCTCGTGGGGCTGTGTGAGCTGCCGAGGGGACGGGAGGGAAGGGGCAGCGCAGTGGCAGTGCCTAGGGGAAGTTGGCATCTCTGTAGGTCTGAGGCATTAAGAATACACACTCACGCCCAGCCGCAGCAGCAGAGGTGCTGGTAGGAGAGGAAAGAGCATTGGATAACGATACGTGACTAGGGCTAGAAATATTGGTTACATCCTGGGTCTGGCTTGTGACGGAGGACTGTCTCCTTAGAGCCCCCTGAAAGGAAGTGCCACTCTTGAAAGTATTGACTACTTCGATCTGTAACGGAGGAAAGAACGAGACAAGTTGCTTAAAGTATGGATACAGTTGCATAACTGACAGGAATCATCATGAAAAACAATAAATCACACAGTTTTACTTCACTTGAAAGAAATACTTCGAAGCGTCCCTTTTAATGTTGGGGTTTTTTTAGAGTCGAGGTGATTCAAATTTTCTGTGTGGATAAAATGAAACAGCTCCACCGGAGGCAGTGGAGCTGCATCAGTTTAAACAACTAGAAGATTTGAAGTAACAATCCTAAAAATGTAAACCATTTCATGTATATGTAAATAAATAACCTGGAATACTTGAGATAACTAATCTCCACTTTTTTTCCTAATGAGGATCATATCACATTGATATTACTCTCCAGGTGTTCTTCCAGAGGGAGGAAAATTCAGTCACTCCATTGGAATTTTTTGGGGGGGAGACAGGGATGATATCCAACCAAATCAGAAAAACTTTAATATTCGAAATATAGCTCCATTTTTTCTACAAAACCAGGGTTGTCAGTACGCTAATTTGATAAGTGCTCCAATTTTTTATCTGACTTTTTCTATCATGAACATTTGTTTAAGTTTAGCATAGTGATAATGAATGTTGGTCTTTTATAAGTAGAGATTTAAAAAATATTAATATTTTGTCTTTATACTGAGTACTTCAAATCACACTGAAAAATCATGTAGGACTGGGTTGACTATTGAAGCAAACACCATTACAATTTTCTGCTTGTTATTTTCATATGTCTGCTGTATTCACTGTTTGATATATCCATCCTGAATACCTTCCCAAATGCTTTTACTCATCACCACACAAGAGGGGTTCAAAGCAGAGCTGAGTATTTCAAGGCATTCTTTGCCACCAGCATAACCTAACAAAAACCAGGCTTTGTGTCCAAATGCCAACCCAGGGACTGGCAGGAGAAAACATCAAGGAGTAAATATATCCTCCAACTCCCTCCACACCCAAGTGTCCCCTCTGCTCCATCAGCACATGACAAAAACACGACACAAGGCAGGAATATCCAGCAGAGGGACTCAACCAACTAGTGTTGGAAGTACCCCGCTGTCACCACATCCTGCCACCCGCGTTTCTGGGGATACACAGCCTCAAATCTAGCTGGGAGAAGGTGAAGTGCTGGTATTTTATCTGTTAAAGCAGCACAGACCTCGGTGCAAACCCTCCTCAATTCTCCAAATGGAAAGCACTCTAATAAACTGGCTCTTACTTTCTGCTGTGGTCAGTCTTAGCAGTAAACCAGTTGGGATGGCTGCATTTTTTGCTAGTAGGGATGTTTCCCTCCCCATAGTCTTAGCTTTGGGCCTCACTGTTTATTTTCCTGCATGTTTCTATGGGAAGAATCATACCACAGGCAGCTGTAAAAGGGATCAGGGGTTACTGCTGTAAAATTGTCACACTGAACTTTTCCTGCATGATTTTTGAGTCCTGTTTACCACACCCATTTCAATGTGCGCACTCAGAGTTGTACAGAATTAAGCAGTCACCGTAACATGGCAGAGCTTTGCTCTCAGTGTTTTTGGCAGCAGAGTTACATGTTCAATAAAAAAATCGCAGTAAGAAAAAAAAAGTACAATATGAGGTGAGTTAGCATATGGAATAGGGGTACAAGGGGATCATTAGCTAAGGTTCACGTTGGCATCCAGGAAAAACCCACATGGCTCAAACCATTGGTTACAGGGCATGTTAAATACTCACCTGAAATGCTCAGTGTACAAAAGGAGAATTAAATACAGATCTTGGGGTTTCATGATCTAACACAGGTGACAGAGCACTCTTCAAAAGAGACCATTCAAAACGGATTTTAAAGACTCCTACTGAGAGCATGAAGATGATAAATCCTGAGCCAAAGGGCATTTCTAGATGTACAAACACCTTCCTAATAAACTGAAAGACTTTAGTGCAAGAGTGAAAAGATCAGGGAAGATCTGTATTTAATAGTTTCTTCAGAGAACAAGAATTACAGGCATGTAATTTACTTGTTCCCCTGAAGAAAGTAACTACAGTTCTTCACGAATATAATTCACAGTGGGAGGATGACAACCTTTCCAGAATCTTAAAAACTGAACATTCAGGGCTGTCTTTCGCTGAAGCCATGAAAGAAGAGAAGAACTTGGCCCAAAAGTTTCTCTTCTCCAACCAGAAAATAACAAAGAAGAAAGAGTTTGTGAAAATAAATAGCGCCTTTTAAATTAAGATCCAGCTTTTTAATTACAAAGGAATGCATTTAGTTAGAATAATTCAAGTTGATAAAATGAAGAAAGCAAATGATAAGTCATACACCGTGAAAAGTTTTAGAAGTTTCCAACACAATACAGGATGCAACTGTGTTTTGATTACAGCCCCTCAGGTGGAGCAAAAAGGTCCTGCTCTCCATGTGAAGTCTATTTGTAAGGTTGAAATTTTCACACCTGTCTCATATTTCTCTATGTTCTATACTCTAGAAGCTCCACATTTTTCAGGTGTGCAGTGACGAGCACTTAAAAAATAAGATCCATCTTATACTAGACAGAACAGTCCTGTCAGAACAAGCTTTTTCCTGATTTTTAATGCAGAACTCATTTTGACAAAGCATTTCTGTTGTCACCAATGTTAATAGGACCCAGGTCTCCTTCACCTCATCTCCAACCAGGGCACTGATTTTAAAAGAATCAAACCAAAAACGTTTCTGTGTGTAATAAAACAGTTTCCATTCCACTTACATGTGGCTAGTGCAATGCTTTCTGTATTCAAAGCTATAAAATGAGGTGCCAGCCTTTTATTCTAACTTCAGAACCACTTGCCAGGAGTGACTTTCATTGCTAGATGCTTTGCATTATAATGCTCAAGAGAAAAGTTTTAATGCAGAAAGGAAAGGGGGGAAATGCAGTAGAGCATCTCTATGTATTTTTTAATATCTGAAGAGGACTGCCCTTTAAGTAGCTGTTACCATGTCACCTGCATATTCTCCAGTTTCCCCTTTCATTCTCAAACCATTTCCAGACAGCTATTTCCCACTCGATGCAGATAAAACACGCAGCATTAGAGGATGAATGAAGCAGAGGAGGAAGGAAGCAGACTGGTGGTGTAAAAATCTGACACGTAGCTTAAAAAGTTTTCAAGGCTCCACGCTGCAGAATGTTTCCATTCTCAAGTGTGAGGTAACTAGAGAAACTTCTCAGTGGGCAATTTAAAAAGATGCAATGATTTTTGGATGTTACTCAGATTATGCAGGTTTGCCTGAATTTTTCAAAGGCTGTTAGACCTGCCAAGAGGGTGTGACCAGTCTTGTCTCTTCCTTCAGAATGAAGAATTTCTGAGAACAGCCACAAAGACTTGGGACAAATTGCTGAAAAGCAGCAAAGGTTGTAAAGTCCTGTCTTTTATGCAATTTCAGAGAACCTCTACATCTTCCTCACACTTGCATAACTCAGATGAGCCCTCTGTGAAACCTCCTACGTCAGTGGTGTTCTGAGAGATCTACCCCGTAAGGAAACACTCTTCCACTCAGAGGGGGAGAACACACACCCATCCAGAGAATCCTACAGTGTACTTGCAACACAACACAATATCTGAATGAACAAAAGGAGACCAAAAAGAAAATCAAAAGTCAAGAGCCAGTCCCTGACCTACTTATGTGCCTTTTTCACACACCTTTCTTTAAAGTAAATTCATGCATGTCTTTATCGAAACAGGTCTGACACTGCAGTGTGAAGAATCACGGTGGGAATCCCTTCGCTAGGTTTGAAGTCGCTGTCTTGAGAGAGGATGCAAACTCAAACTGTCTTTAACACTTCCAAGTTTGGTCAGTTGGGATCAGCTTTCATTAGAGATCTGGGAGATCAAGGGAGATCTGCAAACAACCCCCCCCCACTACTGTAGGTTTTTTAGAGCTGTTTTAGGAGTGAAGGCTTTTGGTGGGTGCTGTGGCTTTCTGTCTGAAGAGAAAATAAGCAGAAATAATCTAATTTCCAGCACAAGTGTACCATGGTGGCAACTGGTCCTGTTAGGATTTGAATGATCAATGGAGTCGTGAGGGGGTCCAGAGTTCATTCCTATTCCTTCTGCCATCCTCATATACATATAAAGTGAGGGGATGCTCTACCTTCTTCCTCCGCATCTCCAGGAGTGCATTAGACATCGGAGGATTCTTGCAAATCCTCCAGCTCCCCAAGGATGCTACAGACATCCTCATCTTCTTCCATCAACTCTTCTGTAGCTGGCTTCCTGAGAAACGTAGTACAAGTGTATGAATTCTTTTGGATGGGCCACAACACCCAGCACATGAGGATGTGCTCAACAAAAGGGCCATCCAACACTGGAGCTAATGTGACCTGCATGGAAGTTCATCACTCTTCAGTGGACACCTTGGGACTAGTTTGGAATCTGTTGGCCCATTTCCTTTTTTCATTAGCATTCCACAGATGTGAAATGGATGTAAAAATCAAAGTCGCTGAGTAAACAAAATGAGAAAAAAAATCACAGAGGCCTCTTGGCAGAGAAACAATAAATCCCACTGAAGGTACTTCTACGACTAAGAGCAGAAAGGAAACTAAGAAGATGGATGTTAGCAAAGAAATATAATTAATGTTCATTTTGGTTTAAAGAGTATCAAAGAAAAATTTCTCCGTGAATTAAGTGGACAAAGATTTGCAGAACTAAAAGCTACCTCTGAGACTAGAAGAAGAACCGAAAGGATGTAATTTGGGGTTTGTGCTTGTTTACACTCACCACAACCAGAAAGACATCCTGACAGAAATGCCAACAGGCAACACTGCTCCTAGAGCCAGCAGGGAGAAAAGAATGCACGTTTAGAGCTCGCCATGCCACAAAGAGCACCATTACCTGGGCACCTCTTTGCCATCCCTACTGGGCCGACTGAATTTTCTCTAATGACGAGTGCTCCTGACCAGTGCAGCCAAGACACAGCCTCGGGCTGAAGAGCCGTGGTTAATGACTCACCACGGAGCCTTGGCGATTCCCCAAACCCTTCATCTCGCTCCCACCACTCCCACCCTCCTTGGTTTATGCTCTGTGGATGCACTAAGAGACCCTGGTTTCAGATCATTTTTTGCCATAATTTTTTTCTAAAATACATGGCTGCAACTTTTTCTCAAAACAAACCAAAAAAAGTACCAGTTGGTAGGTGTGGAAAAGCAGAATGTTCTGTTTATCTTGGATCATGACAAACCCCCAAATCTTCTGAGATAAAAATGTTGTTTAGAAGTCTTTTTAAGTAAATGAAAAGTCTTAACTGTTGACCTCTTTTTCTCATAAGCCTCATGTAAAACACTCACACCTGATATCTGCTCTCTTCTGCAAGTTGGCAGAAATACTTAGTTTTAAAAAGATCAAGCAAAACACACCTGAGTACAATAACACACTCCTTCCCTGCAATGAAGAAGGCAAAACAACTCAAATAATTTTGTAGCACTCCAGGACAAGTTTTCCTGCCTCTATTTAGCACCAGGATTCAGTGCAAAGTGCCAGGGATTTTTGCACTTAGCAATAGCTGGGGATGGATGTTTCTAAAAAATCATCTGTAGCAGCCAACACATACACCTCAATATTTAATGGAGGCTCTTCCTACTACAAATAAATCCGGAGCCACATTTTTTCACTACCTAATAAGAAAGAAAAATCAATTCCTTTTAATCATGATATATATGTGGTAGTGGCAGAACAGAACAGATTCCTTTTCTTTTTTAAATCAAATGGTACTTCTTATTTCAGACTCAACAATTTCAATTATTCTGTCATTGCAGAAATGGCAGCAACAACGTATTTTTGGCAAAATGAACCACTATGTTTTAGGAAGCCCCCACAGCATTATCACAGCTGATGTTCCCCAGCATCGCTTTACGTGCTGCCATCACTGAAGCAACAAATGAACATCCATTCATGGTATTCTCAAAACACATATTCCCATTTTTGCATATTATCATTTAATAATCTTTTCAATTTATCCATTGTGCTCTACAAACACCCCTCTGGTCACTTCATCTATTTTATTTTTCAAGGTGTTCCTCCTTTAAAAGCAGCCAAGCCATCGACACAGACACTCCTTCCTGTGCCACTGGCCAGCCCTGCTCTCAGCCCCAGATTTCTCAGGGGTTTGTTCACCCTGTGGCCGCTCCCTTTTAGCATACCTGGGTTTGGATTCTGTTGAGCCCTCGGAACCAGAGGATCTGTCCACGTCGAAGTTCTCTCTCTGCATGATCGATTTCCTCAACATCTTCGTTGAGTTCTTCCTCAGGGACCTCCTCCTTCTCAGTGAGCCTCCCTGCCTCCTTTAAAAACTTTAGCCTACTTGTTGGGATGGTTGCAATGACCTAAAATTACAAAAGAGTACTGAAAACATAAGCCTCTTCCAATAACAACAGTATAATAACATGGTCATTACAAAAAGAATAATATTTTAACAGGATCAATAATCTTTCAGGAAAGCTGAGATAAGCCTGTTCCTAATAGTACTTTACACTTCTCCAACTCCATTTTAGTCCAGAAATATTTAGTTTCCTGTGTAAACAATTTGCACTACAAGCACCACGAAACCACCTTGGCAATACCCAGCTGTGGAGCAAGTCCAAGGCCGGGAAAATTGTTATCCTTTCTCAAAAAACTAAAAGAAGAGATAAGTAATTTAATGTAATTACCTAAAAAAACTGTGCAAGACTGATACTGCTGCAATTAGAGTTTGGGTATTTCTAATGGTTTATGTTAATGGGAGCTGGAAATTCCTTGCGTCTCATGGTTTTAAATCTCCTCACACCACAGTGGTTCACCCATTCAGCTTCCCTGTCTTTCAGCAAGTTGAAATGCTTTTCCCAGCATTTATCAAAATTGAGCTTTCTGAAAGGTGTGGATCTGACTGTGCCCCTGCTGGACTTTTTACAGGCCTCTGTCCTACTCTGTGTCCTGGTTACTAAAAACTCTGGTTAGCCCAACCCCTCTTCTAATTCTCTTTGTCTACCCAAGTGGTCCTTGGAAGGAATTAACACAGGAAACAGCTAATAATGTTTAAAAATCACAAGTACTGCAGTTAGACAATGCAACAACACAATTATTTTAAATACACTGCAGCGTTTTGGGCAGTCATTTTCTCTTTGTTCTGGTTTCCTTTGTTGGTCGAATAAAAATAGGAGCAGTTGGCTCCTCAAACATTACCTGGAACACACTGAACCCTTCAAGTAAACCTCCTAGAAAGGTAACTATTAGACCCACTTAGCAAAAAAGGGCTGCAAGTTTCTTTTCTGTTTGTCTCCATTTCAGCAGTGAGAATCACATCTCTGAAGGCCAGATGTGGCAAAGGCGAAGACAGAATCAAGACAGCTGCAGCAAAGTTGGTGAGGACAGTTTTGGAAAACTGGAATGGACACAGTGAAGACACGTGAAAAGGTACCAAATCTTTTCAGGGTGAAAATAAACCTTTGAGTTTGCTGAGGGTCTCCTTGAACTTTAAAAATAATATAAAAAGAAGTGGGCTTGTGGATGATAAAGACAGAGAAAGAAATGTAAAAAAAAAAAAAAAGGCAAGCAAAGCAAACCCAGTTTCTACACTACCAGAGGCCCTTTCAAAAATGCATTTTGGGGGTTGAAAAACAAGATGCAGTCTTGGAAAATTAATGCCTGGGTGTGACACGAGCGAAGCCAGAAGAGGAGCAGAAAAGGTAAGTGCTAGTGATGAAAATACTTACTGCAAGTCCTTCAGCTCCCAGCTTTGGGCACACTACATTGAGAAGCTGCTCGAGACTCTCTGGTATCTCAGGAAGGTGATGGTGATGAAGCGTGGCCAAGCCAGCACACACAGAAGCTGGGCTGGGTAGGGACTGTGTGTGACAACAAACCCCTGCTCCACGACCCCTCTCAGCCCTAATTCTGTCCTCAGGGCCTTTATTTATGGGGCTGTTTGTTGTTTGTTTTCCCTATCTGCCCAGCTCGGGTAAGGGCTCGCTCAAAAGGCTGGGTGCAAATTAAGGAACTAAATATTAATCGCAGAAAAATTACCGCAGTTCTAAAAAGTTTTCAAAGTTCAATAATTGTGGAAATGTAGCATGAAATATTTCAGTAAGTCTTGTTTTCCAGAAGTGATGAGGGCTCTTAGAAAACTGTCCCTCAAAGCATCTCAGACTGACCTCCTAAAAACTACAATTTAAATTACTTTTAGAAGTGCCAACTTGGACATCAAAACCTGAAAACCTTGCTTAGTTTTGGTGGCTCACAGGAACAGCAGCAGGTTCAGGAGGTGGAAAATAAAAAAGAGGTAACAAATTTGGTTTGTGCTGAACTAGAATTAGTCACAGCAGGAGAAAAAAGGCTTAGCAGGAAGAAAAGCACCATTTCTAAAGGAAAAGAAGTCCCTCTGAATATAGAGCTCCACGAAGAGAGGACTTGCCACAGAGTACAACTCATGTAAATAGGGACATAATGCTTCTTTTTTAGCTTGGGTTTTTCTTTTCTGGTCACTAAATACTAACCACAAGAGATATTTTCCCTCTGCTTTCTTTTCAGTGACAAAATTGTTGGGATATTCCAATACCAGTGTTAATTTAATGGCTAATGTCTTGCTATAGGGCTCAGGAACTGAATTGAAAACAAATGCTGATATTATTATTAGTTTTCAAGGCTTATGTAATAACCTGCATAACAAAATTTAGAAGCCAAAAAGTACATTGATCAAAGGCTGTGAGAAATTTTTCACAGCTGAATGGTCTAATAAAACAGCAAGGATTTTCTCCCTCTCCCCGCTTTACTTCACCTCTCCAAAAGTTGGGATTTTCCCATCAGTTGAAAGAGAAAAGAAATCTCTCCTTTCTTTATTTTAGGTCGTAACTCAAATCCCATCCTCAGGTAATAATTACAGCAGAACCCCCTAACAGTGATGGTTTTCAGCAACATCTGCATGAAAAGCTGTTTTGACTCTGAGCTTATTTCTTTGAAAACATGAAGCTGAGCTGTCCAAAAAGGGATTTTTCTCCCTAAGAGAACAAACAATCAGTTTTGAAATCTAGCACCTCTTCCTTACAAATTCCAGAACCATATCAGTGTTCAATTGCAGTTGGCAGTTTCTTCACTCTTCCTTCACAGTGACCAACTGTTGCTCTACAAGTGTCTTTACATCTGAGAGAGAAGAGTGTAGCTTCACATTTCTCTTTACTGTATCAGGTGGCACCAACTTAAATATGCTAATAATGTAGTCAAAGATGAAAAAGATATTATTATTAACTTTGCAATATGTGTCTGTACATAAAAGAACAATGCAGTATTTTAACAATACTGGCTGTGTTTGTATTATCTCTCCCAGACAGATAATCCCAACTGATTTAATGATCTCATTGACATTTGCTTTTACATCTCTCTATAATTATACATTACTAATGATGACACAGGAAATAGCAGAAGTTTAAAATGACACATTAATTTAACTGCACTTACTATCATCTCTCTCCTTGAAGTTCTCAGAGAGCAGTATTTCAATCTGTGCTACCTCTGACACTGTGAGACATCAAGGAGACAACAGTACAGTAGATTATGAAAGGCAGCAGAGCTTTCAATGTGCATATTCCTCAGTGCTTACCTGACCCCACACAAGTTCTCCTAATCCAATAAATACACACCACATCCACTGGTCGAGCTGCAGGGGAGAACAGCTAAATGGTTTTCCTCCAAACTGGACAATTACTATCTACAAAGAAAATCACAAAAGAAAAAGGTAATTTTTTTTTAAATAGTCTTCTAAAAGGTGATATCAAATATATCAAGCACAGGATAGAAGCCAGCAAACAGACAGATGCAGGAGCAGGAGGAGGAATTGGAGATGTTACAGAAAAAATATTTCAATCTTTTGGGAAAAACATGTGTTACTGTAATCATGTTCCCACGTGACTGGGCCAGCAAACTCAGGAGGTGAACATGAACAACAGCTATGAAGAAACAGGATTCCTGAGAACACTGAGGAGCACTTGGCAGGGGCATTTAAGAGAACAACAGCTCAGCTTTGGGTTCTCAAAGGCAAATTTGTCTGCTCATGCACTGGTGAATAACTCTAAAACATGGCTGGTATACAAGTGAATTATTTCTTCTTTCAAAAACAAGCTGCGATATCAACAAATAACAATGGCTGTTATATACTGGACTTGCTAAGATTAGTTTAAGAATTAACCTGGTTATAGTCATCAAAATATATGTTGTAGTAGTAGGGCTACATAACATTTTCTATTATTAACACTTGTATCGATCGGGAAAATCTGTGAAAGCAGGTGGTTTACTATTAAGTGTTCCTCCTACAGCACTTACATTTAAAATGAAAACACACAGGAAAAGCTCCAAACAAATTCTTGCCCAGCTCATTACCTGAATAGCGAATGTACCCAGTACAATAGTGCAAAAAATAGGATTTCTGAAGATGCCATCAAAGACGTTCCTCTCGCCATGGATTTTCCGTGCATTGATTTCATTGAAAAGCTGCATCATGACAAAGGTGTTGAAGATAATGGTGTAATGCTCTGAAGGAGGAGAGTGGAGTGGTGCATTCCTCCCACTGTCAATCTTAAACATTTTCTCACCTGGGTGCAAGACAAAAATAAGAGTTTCCACCAGAATAAATTAAACAGATTTGTATTTCCCTTGTTTCCTTTAGTTGCCTCCCATGCTCTGCTTTACCAGTTTCCTTTCTGCACCAGTGAGCAAAACACAGCTAAACCTTCTGAGCAAGAAGCTTTTCAAAGGATGACTCTTATCTAATAACTCAGTGTGCCTATGAGAAGTTGTCAGCAGGACTTTTCCTCTAACCAACAGTGATTATTCTAAGCAGTCAATTCCTTCCGATGTAACTTAAGACCACTGACAGTATTTTTGCCATTTTCTCCAGCAGTTCAATGCAGCTGCTCTTCAGCAGGTTTTATCCATGTACTCATCCTGTATGGCATAATTTTTATAACAAGCATTCAAGGACATCAGTGACAAAAACCACAGACCTTTGTGGTTTTCAATAGGTTTGGTTTTGATCAGCATCAGGCATTGCTCTTTATTTTGCTGATCTATCACTTCTAGATGTGATCAATAAAAAAGCAAGATGGCAACCCACGATGAGTAACTGCAAAAACGAGATAAGTGTGGAAAAGATACCTGCACTCAAGAGACCTCTTTTCTTATAGCATTTTGGGGTTGGAAGGGACCTTTAAAGATCACCTAGTCCAGTCCCCCTGCCATGCGCAAGGACACCTGTCAGTAGATCCTGTTGCTCGAAGCCCCATCCAACCCGGCCCTCAGCACTGGCAGTGATGGAACATCCCCCGTTTCTCTGGGCAATCAGTTCCTGTGTCTCCCCACCGTCACTGTAAAACAAGTTTTTTCTTATGTCCATTCCAACCTTTCCTCTTTCGGTGTAAAAGCAGTGGCCCAGAGCCGGACACAGTGCTGCAGGTGGGGTCCCCAGAGGGAAGGAGAGGGGGACAGTCCCCTCCCTCAGCCTGCTGGCCACTGTGCCTTTGATGCAGCCCTGGGTAATGATGCTGGTTTGCTGCACTGCCAGGGCACATGGCCAGCTCCTGTGCCATCCTCCATGCCCTTCTAACACATTGAAAGAGGTACTCTCTAATCTAAGGATTCCACTCACGTGGAACTGTAAATAATGAGGGAAATAAGAGTAAAGGTTACCACAATACCACTGGTTTCACAGCCAGTGTTTTGTTAACAAAAGCAAATTAAAACTTGAACCTTTTTCTGCTAACTGCATCCTGTGTAGAATTTCTGCAGGAAGAAGAGAGGTTTCCTCGGGGTTTCTCCTGAGGCTGTGAATTCCAACAGCCAAGTTAACAGGGAACACTTTTCTGCCTTGGGATATTTGAGCAGTTCATGTTCCAGTCACTGGGAATAATGAGCACCTTTCCAAGGAAAGAATTTGGCTTACAGTCTTTTGACAGAAAGTAGATTATGATCTCAGAAATATCTCAGTGACACAGTATGAGACAGGCTGTGAGAGAGCAGAGATTTTTGAGCAGACTGTACGTCTCCAGAGAGGTAACTAAGCATTGGAAACATTTCCCTTACTATACATAAACAATAAAGGGAAAAATTAATGAAAGCAAACATAGCGTAGTTTTATCTTCTATAGATACACAAACAAATTACTTCTATTTGCTTTCATTCCGACACAAACACAAATATATGAATATTTCTCTCAGTGAGGGCACCTGTCCTTAAGTCTCTGTTCAAACACAACATATTTCTGTCAGATGATAAGAAAAAAAGAGAAAAACCTGATGTTCTAGTCTGTACAGAAACCTCCTTCAAAAAGTGAAGCATTATTTGATGAAAATATAAATAATTCTCAATAATTCAGAGTTCATTATCGAAGCACTGAGCTTAGAACATCACGTCACTGCAAAGCTGAGCCTTGCGGAGTTCAGAAAGGGAAAGACTGTTTTCTAGGCTTATCAGAAAATTGGTTGGGCTGTGTCCTTCAAAGTGTGCATGAGTTTTCCAGAGACACTCAGGAAATTAGAATAGGGTCAAAAAGCCTGGCTTTCTTTTCATCTGGCTCAGTATGAAGTATTTTAAGCCATGAAACTCATCAAAAAGCCATTCTAACTGCCCATACAGTTCACAGAAGTTCTCATGCCAAGATTCATATCACATGAATTACCAAGACTTTCTTCACCTGTCTTAGAGAATCCGAAATTATCATTTCCTAAGGCTTGCTAGACATTCTCAAAATACACCGTGAGTGTCACAATATTACAGACCATCCCTCTTCAAAAACCTGGCAATTATTTTGGTTCGAGCGATGTCACTGTAAACAGATCATCGCCTCCTCTGAGCAGCCCAAGTGAGCTGCCAGATGGTGACAGGGTGGAGCAAGACTTTCACAGCAGAGCTCAAAAACCTCCTCAAAATCGTACATTTCCATTTTCAGCTGATCTGGAAGGCTGGATATAAGGGGAAAAAGTAATCTGAATGACAACACGTGTAATTTGACAGCGATGACACAGTGACAACTAGACAACACCCAACTGAAAAAATCAGAAGTCCTTCGAGCAAGTTCACTTATTATTGTGGAGCAACAGAACCCATTATTAGCTCCTACTATTCCCTGCAGCGAGAACCATTTTTCCTCCTTCCCTCCCCTCTCCAAAATACAACCTATAAAAAGCATCCATTCTAGCAAGGCCTGAAGAAGAATCCAGTAATCTAATAAATTAGATTTTTTTTGTTCCCTTTTAATATCCATTCTGGAAATTAAATGTCAAAGCAGAGTGTTATTTGTATCACTTAATACTGATTACTTGGCTTTCTCTACTACTTAAGATCAACACTATTTCTTGACTAGGGCAAACATTTTGCTCCTCAAAAGAGCTTCTCCAGCTCTCGGCAGAACAGATCTTGATTTTTATTGTGGTTTGGTTTATGGCTTTGGTTTTGTTTTCATTTGTTGTTACATGCCGGCTCAAGATGACAGGTCTCAAAGTGAAAATTCACTACAGAAGCAGGCCTAGATACTCCTATTAAAACCTAATCATCCCTGCTATGTTTAAATATAAACTTTTGCCAAAGCTCAAACCTACATTTTGTGCCACTGATGGAACAACACACAGAAGGTGACTAAACCCATTCCATCCCTTGTGTTTCCGATCCCATTAACCAAGACAGGCTTAATAAATATGCATTAAGCGGCTACACTTCAAGCACCTTGACATGTCAAGATACACAGTGGAGATGCTCTGAAACTAAGCAACAAGTGCAAGGCTTTCTTACCCACGAAAAGCAGGGTGAAGATGAGGGTGAGTTGGTAAACAGCGTGGCCCAGGATGTTCTTCATCATGGTGCGGGATATGAGGGGCTTGTTCCTGCCGTAGGGCTTTCGGAGCAGCAGAGCCTCTGTGGGAGGTTCGGTGGCCAAAGCGAGGGAGGCAAAGGTGTCCATAATTAGGTTGACCCACAACATCTGCACAGCTTTTAGAGGAGAGTCCTGTGGAGACAATTTGGAGAGTCGCGTGTTTCCCAGGAAAATAATGGCGGGGGGGTCACTGACTGGGATGTCACTTCTTAGAGCAGGGACACAGAAATACACTCTGAGCTGCTGTGACCCTTCTTGTATTTCCCCTGCAAGACCGGGTCGAGGAGTTCTTTGCATCATTGGAACCAGGGGCGTTTGCAACCATGCAATTCTTACAGAGCAAACAGCAACTCTTGGTAACACTTCTTGCAATGCTCTCTGTTACCTCTTCATCATGTTTAAATCACAGCTCAGTTTAGGGAGCTGGATAATGCATGTGGGAGTTTCTTTCCTGGAAGAAAAACTGTACTGAAACAATTTAAAAAGTAATGTTTCCATTTTTACTATAACCTCCCTGTCCTTAATTTCTTTTTTCAGAAACAGCTTGTAAATATTACAAGTTTCTGAAACAATTACAGAGATATCTTGATATATCATTTTTAAACAATACCTATAAAAAAATAGTAGTGACATTTTAAAAAAAGCCTGATACTTTCATTTAAAAATACCCTGAAACTCATTAAACTCTATCAAATGTGTAAAAGCAAGGCAATCTTTTATTATAGCCACTATTACTTAGCTGGTAACAGGATAGGCTATTTGCAACTATGGATATGGAACGAAAAAACCCAAATATTGCTCTTTGTGAGGATCCAGATGTAGATCCTGAGGCAGCTCTCCAGTCACTAGAAGGAGCTCTTTCCTCACACAAACTCTACAGCCATAGTACAGAGGACTTTAAATTAGGTTTAAAACCCCCAGAAGTAACTAAACCCAGCAAAGTAACCCGGCTCTTGGCAGAAGGCTGGACAACTCTCACAAAGGTTCCATGGCAGGTCATTGGGGCAGCTCAGGGGAGGTTGATGCAGCGGATTCAAGAAGCCAGGAGAGCAAAACCGAACGAGGTTCTTTGGTGTATCAACCAACCTGCTGTGCCTTCAGCCTTCACAGAAAATGGGCAGTGCCAGCAAAGTCAGGAAACCAGAATCTCAAAAGTAATAAGGTAGGAGCATGACAACTTTGATAATGCACCAGAGTTAATCTGCAGTGTGAAAGCGGGAAGAGGGAGCACTATTTTTGTGCACCACATCACCATGGTACTGCAGCAGAGAGGCAAAGGCACGTAGAGAAGAGCACAGAAACTCCTTAAGAACTCTGCCCTTTCCTTCAAAGGGCTCAATGTTCACTTGTCATGAAAAGCTATCAAATAAGATGGGTCAATACGCATTCACTATCCCAAGGACGTATGGAGAACAAGGGCAAGTGGCTTAGTCTCTTGTGGGTCTCCTTTATATTCAACTCTCCCTTCAGAGAAAATATTATTTCCTCTTCAAGACACATTTTTAACACAACATTTACACACATTTCGATACATTTCATTCATTTAAAAGAAAAAAAAAGATCACTCTTGGCTTATTCAAAGGGATGGAGAAAAGCAACCCCCGTTTGCAGCTCTTACAGGTTGGCTACATCATGGAAGGGAGGAAGATGAGCATTAGTAGATTCTCCACCTCTTGGTTACAGGTTGCATTAACTGGGCTTATCTGCAGAGTTCAGCTCACTCATTGGATATGCAGCCACAGAAGCAGGAAACACCTTTGGCTTTAGAGGTGCTGAAAAACTCCAAATGATCAGGACAAACTTCATTCCAAGTCGAAACCTCCTGTGTTTTTATTAATACATATGCCTCAACAAAGAGAGCACTTGCAGGAAAAGCTGCTGGGGCTCGGAGACCCTGCACGGGACAGAGTACAAAGAGAAAAAGCAAAATATCTTTTCTGCTGAACAATTTGCCTTGTCATATTTTTGCCTGTCTAGTTAATAAGTTTTCTTGAGAAACATTCTCTGCTTTGAGATGCTACAACAGCTCAATTTCCACTCCCTGCACTGGTTTCTACGTCAACAAACCCGACTTTGTGTGTTACGCTTAATAAATAGAGCCAGATCTTCAGGTGTCTCTCAGAGCCTGCCATACTCCCAGCACAACGCAAAGGCAGATTATTTCAGTCTCCAAATCACACAACTGTAATTGGCAGTCACCAGTTTTGGCAACAACATGTTCTCACCATCTCACACTGCCAATCACCTTGGGTGGCTGTGGTGCCCCTAATAATTATCTATTATTGGCAGTGCTGTGCTGTTCACTCAAGTGTGAGAGCTCGTTCTAGGCTGAAGCCCAAACATTAAATACACATTAGTCTGGGCAGGCAGTGGAATGAAATTTCCACTGCAACTCTCTCTGATTTCTGATTAGTTGGTGGAAACTGAGGAAAATACAGATCAGCTAAGGAGCTTAGGCTTCCATTACAAATTTTAGTCACCTATGCGAGTGGGATGCAAATCAACGTTCTTTTCACTGCATTTTAGCCACTAATTGACTGGCTAATAATTCTTAATTCCCTTTCTGAAAACTTTGGGATGAAAGCTGTTCAAACTGCAAACCACTCAAAATCACCACTTACTCATCAAATTCCCTTCCACTTGACCTTGGAATAGGTTAGCATTGGCCTAGAGGTAAAAGGAAAATGTCCCTTAAATCAAGTGATGTTACACTTCATTTTGGAAACACTTAAAAGGAGAGATCGCCAAAGGCTGGAGAAAAACTACAAATCTTTAGTGACATGCAGAGCCTCACAAATTTTAGAGCTTGTTACTTTTGATTTAGATGACAAGTGGTAAGGCAATAAAAAGGTATTTTCACCCTTGCCTCTTTACTCCCACTTGTCACGGAACACATGCATAGATTCACAAAAATGAGCATTTCTGGGAGGTTAACTTTCTACACACTAGTGCAAAAAAATGTCAGCCCTCACTTCTGCTGCTTGATCACAGTGTCTACTAATTGTACAGAAGTGGCATCTTAATTCTATTCCCATCCCTCTAAGCCTTGCCAAAACAAAGCCAAACAGGACAGACTTTGATTTTACATTACGGCTTTCTCAAATTTGCCAGTGCTATTATTTTGGGATTTGCCAAATACAGTTCTGCAGTAAAACATTATAACCATGTAAATTACTGCCTTATACATGTAAGTATAGATCATCCTCATTTTTCTGAACAAGATCTGTAAAAACAATCAGTGATTCACGCAGTAGTTCAATGCTAAAGTGCTTTTTAATTAACATTTAATTTTCCAAACATAATGTCCTATGGAGTCACTGTTTTCAGTTCCTAATGTCTGCTAAAACATTTAGTCTTTCTCAAAGTACAAGAATAATAATTTGAATGTAAAATGTTAAAACACAGGCTTTGTCTTCCCTTTATTCAGTGCAACCTTTTAGAATAATTACATTGCCTCAGCAGTTGGAGACCAGACAAAATCTGGCATGGAGATAAACCCTTTTGCTTTATAGTTCCACTAAAAAACTGTTTCCATTTGACTGCACTGCATTTTAAAACCTTTATTTTGTTCATACCCAGATGCCTTTCAACAGCTCCAAACGTAATGACCTAATATTTCCTCGGTGCCGTGTGTATGTTGGGGACAGGAAACAGGATGAGCCTTGTGGCTTTGTAAAGCACATCTTGGACTCTGTGTGACACCCCGAGATGTGCAAAACTCCCAACAATCACAGGCACAGCTCCAGGGCTCTGCAGAGCTGTTATTCACAGTGAAGTCAGAATATAAGGTTTGATATCTCATAAATCCACTGGAGAAACCAACATTTAGTTCACCCTGAGGCAACAGTGGCTGAACAGAAAGGGCGATTATACACAAACTGGTCAGGACAATCACGCCCTGGCCGCTTTAAAAGTATGCACGTGGCAACAGAGAGAGAAAGGTAAATGAATTAGATTAATTAACAGATCAGGTGAATGAATCCAGCGCAGCTGCCCTGTGCCACACTAACCAGCAGGGAGCAGGGGACCAGCAGGGCCCCGAGCTGTGATCTCATCAGGGGTGTGATGCACGCTCTGCACACAGAATCGAGAGCTCGGGTGCAGCCACAGACTGAGCGCTCCTGATTCAGCCCTTCAGCAGAGACTTTAAGCTCAGTTTCCTCGGATGACCCAGATCTCCAAGTGCTTTACATAATGGCAGACCCACAACACAAGAGTGCATTATTACTTGGAAGTTCAGAACTGGGGGCTTATAGAGGGAGCTGCTGTAAACTGAAATGGGGCCCAGGCTAAGTCAGATCCCTGGGAGGGGTGCTTTTGGCAGCAGGTGACACCCTATCTGTAATTCTTATGCTGCTTAGAATATGATTTCTGTCACCTTAACGTGCCTTTGTGCTGGCAGCCGTGACGGAGAACAGCAAATGACCATTTGCGTTGGGCCCTTGTAGTCTGCATAATAACTTACTTGCTAGCCCTCAGCACTCCTTTATAATCTCTGTATACCAGTACCCAGGGCCACGTTCACTTCGTACACGTGGTTAAACACCTATTGAAACAGCAAACCAGGACAAAACAGACAGCAGATATGGGAGATATTCTGTAACAGCAGCATCTTCTTGAAGCAGGCATGAAGGAGGTAAAGAATAAAATAATAGTTGCTTAAAATTAACAGAATTAAACTAAACAGCAGTTCCCTAAAGTGGAATTGGCAAGGACCCTCATGTTATTAATCTATTTGAGAAACAAAAGGAGCAGACTCTTAAAATGACCACTAATGGTCACAGGTGCTGCCTGATGTTTTTCTTAAGCCTCTCCATGGCCTCCTAAGGTGCTCTGGACCAAACAAATCACCTCCTATGTGGGCAGTTCATTCTCTGGCTGCCCCTTGGAGTCTGGTCTCACTCCTACCAGTAGCTCACACAGTCAGACCCTTCATTAATACAGGGTTGCTGTGGTTTCACTGGGAGTCCTGCAGGGAGATGACCACACACTCCTATTTACATGTACACCGGTGCATCTGCAGGATCAAGACTGAATAAAATTAAGTCTATTAAGTTGCAAAGCACAAGCCAAATGCGATAAAGAAAAATGAGCCCAAGCAAAGATTTTATTATCTTTGTACTCCCTTTAAGCACAAAGAGTAGAAACCAAGAAGAGTAGGTGAGCATAAAGGAAGCTTCATCCTAAAAGCATCCCAGTGAGCTGGTTCTGAACTGCAGAACAGGTTTTTTCAGAGGTGCTATCAAGAATCACAGAACAAATGTTACTACCTAAGTAGGTTTTTTTTTCTCATTCTACACTTGATGAAATACCACCACAAAGATACCCTGTGTAATATTCATTACCCTGAGTATAATAGTGGACTAAAATTATGTTCTGTGTGTCAAAGGAAGCCAAACCGACTACCTAAAAGCAATGTAAAATTCAGCCCAACATGGACTTTCTTTATATTCATCTGGAAGGTCACAGTGTTGCCTTTTGAAAGCTATAGATTTTAGCTTCATTTGTTTGCTGAGGACTAAAATGCTTCAGTCCAAATAGTAATTTAAGGGCTGTGCACTGCTTTGCAGATTTAGATCTCTCTGTGTGCACCTAGACTGTTGTATGCAAGATTTTTTTCGTACAGTCATGCATTTTGTGCTAGAGCTATTTTCATAGCAACCAGAGGGTACAGTATGTTCTCAAGTGCAATTTTTAGTAAAGCTTATGAGCCAAACAGAATGTCCTTTCGCTGGCTGGAGTCAAAGCCTAACATAATAATGCTCATTGGCAAGGCCAAATCCTTCCTGAATGAGGCAGACCCGAGATTATCCACAGCTACGCCATGGAGGGGAAAAAGAGCTGCTGCCCTTCTGCCACCATTTCAAATCCAGCTTCTTTCACACCTCTCCTCTGGATCTGCATCTTTACTGCCAAGCTGAGGAATTGCATAAGGATCTGTTTGCAAAGAAATACAGGAATTCTGGCAGTGGCCATTAAAATCTCTACAGAGGGACCACAGCCTTGGCAGGCTCAGCCATGGTCTTACAGGTCACTGGGGCAACAAAAATGCACTGGGGCTGGTCAAAACTTTCTAGAAGCCAATGGAATGATTCAAAGGATGAAATTAAAAAGGGAAACATACTTGCACTGGTTGTGCATTTCACATCCACTTAGAGTTGATTTAAATCAGTCCTTGCAATGATTCAGTAATGCTTAACTTCTTCAGGAGTAAAATAGGAATTCCTTAGCTAATGAACAGAATGGATTGCCCTCTGTCCTTTCACTAAGCAACCGAAGATGCTGGACTTTAACAAAAAAATTCACCTTAAATAGATGTTAGTGGGCAGCAAGTGAATAAACCCTGCCTGTAAACCAAGGTTTTAAAAGAAGCACTCGCCTCAGTTCCAGTGATGGTGCTCTTACCACCTCAGCCCTTTTTTCTGGATGGTTTTGTACCACTCACAAAACTCCTAGTTTTAGTCCTTTTTCTTCTGTTACCAGCAACAATCACTTCACAGCTAAAGGTTTTCTCAATAGGCTTGAAAATATTTCCAAAGGAAAAGGCAAACTTCTCCAGCTTTGCTGCAACACCAATAATTTTGTCCCAGAGCACAGGCTGAGTTGTGCCAAGGCACCAGCAGGGCCTCTGGATGCCAGTCAGGGTGTAGGGGCAGTTCCACCTCCTGCTAAAGGGTTTCTGCTTACAAGGATCACTTCCACGATGCCAGTGTGAGTTTACCCAGAGCAGAGCTCCTCACTTATTCATTGCCTTGCTCGGGTGTGCCTAGGTGCAGTCTACCTGGGCAGCAGGTATGGCACCTCTGGGGTGCACCACGGAGGGAAGCAGCAGCTTCCCCACAGTGTGTCTCAATCCAGGGGGGCCTTTTGTACCAACACCTGCCTGCAGCACCTGAAATATGCATTACTTCAGGGGGGGACAGCACTAAAAACCACATTTTGCTTTCTATGGAAACACAAACCCCATATACTCCACTTCATGCACCCTTTTTCTGCCGAGGGAAAAGAAAATTTAATTCTATTAACCTAAAGGTAAGAAAATGTGGTTTGACTTCAGGTATGCTTTTTATCAGAGACTTAAATGTGTCGCACGTGCAGCAGGATTACACTGAGGGATTAATGGAGAGGAAGAAAGAGATGTCAAAGTCCAACTCCGTGTGTCATTTGCATCTGAAATTAAAAAGAATTGCCTGAGAGCAACAAAATAATTTTATCAGTCAAAAAGATCCCCTGTTGGGATTATTTCTGTGTGTCAGTACTGCTCTCTTGAAAATAATAACCCCATTCCATAATCCATCAAACCCGCATACTTAATGGTGAAATATTCCGAGAGGAAAAGGCGAATTCACATAAACCTCTTCCTTCTTCCAATCCTATCATTTTCTGTCCTACCATCACAGGCTCAGGGATGGCATTAATATGTAATTAAAACGAGGGAGGTATATGGAGGCAGCACAAAAATGAAAACAAGGCTAAAGAAACAGCCAGTTATTTTCAGGAGAAGATGGATTAGCACGCTCCCTTCCATCAGCAGCTATTTAACATTTAGCAGCTCGACCATAAATCCACTTTCAACGCTCCCAAGGGTTTCAAAAAGCATCCTTCGTGCTTACAAAGACTGCAGTGGGTGGGCTTTGGCCCCCAGCTGTGGCAGCCCTGAGCTGCCCTCCCTCACCTGGGTAATGCAGGCGCCAGTGAAAGCCACGATGACGGCCACGATGTTCACGGTGAGCTGGAACTGCAGGAACTTGGAGATGCTGTCGTAGACGTTGCGGCCCCACATGACGGCCTTGACGATGCTGCTGAAGTTGTCATCGGTCAGGATGATATCAGATGCCTCCTTGGCCACATCCGTCCCAGCAATACCCTGGGAGAATGAATTGGGAATAGAGTGACCTCCTGGAAAGTACAGAGACGGATCTCCACGCTCATTCAGAGTCCACAGCTGTACAAAGGTTTCTCAGCACAGTAACAGTGGCTGCTGAGTGTGTTTTATATTTGCTGGAATGGAGCTAATTTGGCCTATTTTTGAAGTGAATAAGGATGCAGAAAAGGGAACTGACGGAGCAGTGGAATTCATGTGATGGTATTTCTGAGTGTTTTAAGTTATCAGCTTAATGACTAGTGATCTTGTGAGCTATTTTTATCATTGATGACATTTGATAAGTGTACATGAACAGAACTGGTGACAAAAATTAGAATTGTGTGTCTTACTATATAGTCAGAGTACACTTGGAAGACATCTTTATGTTTAGTGGTGGATTTTGCCAGAGCTAATTAGTGTTCTACTGTTGTGAAGAAAACAGTTCATTTTTTGTATGGACAAAGGACTCTGCACATAGCCAAGTACTACCTGAGGCAAAATACCAAAGAAGTATCAAAACATGCAGGAGCAGAGACTCTGACACAGTAAATTAAAGGATTCTGATGCAACATAACTCAGTCCCTTCAATATACTGCTTCACTGACAAGCAACAGCCGAGCAACTTAACAGTGAATGAATGAAAGCCCTCTTACACCACATGTATAATGCCACAAGTATCAATAAACATGCTCGAGGTTATACCATGGCAAAGCCAACATCGGCTTTCTTCAGCGCCGGTCCGTCGTTGGTTCCATCGCCGGTCACGGCCACGACCTGCCTCTGCTCCACCTGGGTGCTGTCAATAATCCCTGGAAAACAGGCACACGGCTGTGGATGCAGGTAGGGGTGTCACGCCACCAGCAAGAGAAACCAGCCCCCTCCAAAAGCGGGGCCTGTGTAATACAGACCACACAACACCACACGAGGCATCGACCGAGGTGATTTTTAAGGAGAATAATGATGAAAGCAATTCATCACTATCTTGTCTTATTAGACACCACTATCAGAAATTACACGCAACGTTCTGATCCTGCATCCTCAACACATCAATAAAACTTGCCCAGACTTCAAAGGCAATGAGATCAGCTCATTATGTCCTTTTGGAAGATTTCTACTCTTTAAAATGACGTGTCACTGTAAACCCCTCTCAGCCCGGCACTCTGATCAAACATACATGGAAAGGATTTGCCAAAGACTTCAGTTTCTAAGACTTAGGATTGCTTCAGGCTCTCCTAGACTGGGCCCAAACTGTAACACTAGCTTTACTAGGAGACCTTCTGGCACTCACTTTAGCCTAAAGATAACAAACATCATTGCTGAGTTTTCTTCAGCTGCAGCCAGATGAGCATTTTAACAGCCACCTTCAATTCTGCCAAACCATGATTAAGAAGGTATGAAATAATTTTTTAACTCTGGAGCCAAACATTTTAATAAATAGACATAGTAAAATAATTTCTACTTTCATTTTGAGATCACTGGAGAAAAGAAAGCACTTGGTGAATCAATTTTCACACAAGTAGCCTGCAGGGAAGTATTTTCCACTTATGCACATAGGGAAGGTAAGGAAAAGAATGACAATTTTTTCTAAGGCTGCAGAAGCAGCCCAGTTTTTTAATAGGATGTGGATCATTCACCACTCCTGTTTTTATTTCCGTGTCAGAGTCCATTTTAATGCGAGTCCAGAACACAGAATTGTTGTGTAGGACACAAGCACACCTCTCCACATTAACAGCTGAGAGGGAGAAATGACAAAATCCCTTTTGCTCCAACATTTTGCACATAGTCATAACCTCTAAAAACAATTATCAAAACCTTCCCAGTGTGAAAAGCTTTCAGCGTACTGTGAAAAGAAATCACTGAGAGATCAGATAACTAAGCAGAAATAGGAAATTGCAGATTACAGAGCAATAGCTGCCTCTTGGCAAGGTTCAGGCTTATCAGGCTCCAGGAGATTGCAGAGCAGGGGGGAAGCAGTGAGTGCCCTGTATTTCTCAGACTTATGAAAATGAGAAAAAAACCTTTCTTGGCAGTATGATCTCAGATAAATGGCACATTTTTCTGATAAGATCTTACAATTAGAGCTTTCAATTTGTTGGGGTGATTTGCCTTTGGTATTACTAAATAAACAGGGACATCATTTGTCATTACTATTAAAAACATTGATCTTGGTCTTCCCTTCTTATTATTAACACATCCTTTGATGTTAAATTAATGGTTTAAGCTTCTGAAAAAAATAAACTGTTAAATCCCTGACACATGAAGGTGTTAACTGCTCCAAACAGGTAGATGGCATCCTGTGCCAGCTGGGCTCCAGACGGGAGCACATCCCAGATCAAGCCAAGAGGCTCTAACAGAGCATCTCCTGATAGATATAAATGGCTCTAAAGAGTGGCTACTGTTGATGGCTGTACTGCCACTGACCCGCACCAGCCAACGGCTGGCTGTCCTAAGGAATGGAAGGGTTTAGTAGTCTGAGAGAGACAGCTCAAACTCATTTCAGTTACACATGCACGAAGAGAGCTTTAAAGCTTAATGGACAAGTGTTTTATGTGACATGAGAGAACGCAACAATATTTGAAACACTGTAGTAATTGAGGGTAATTATTACAAATCTTTTCTTCTTCTAAGTTCCCTTTCTGCTTGTTAACAAATAAGCCTTACATCAGAATATCTGGTTTTAATATTTTTTTGTTAAAATACGGGCTTTTTAAATCATGTTTTGGTATCACAAAAAGTAATTCCAGTTTAATTTGAATATATAGGAAAGCACAGTTTCTTTAACTGGTAAAGTAACTACTTCTTTTATCTTTTCTGTCTTCTATATCTTCTTCTACACTTTCTGATGGTGTTTCCCATCAGTACTAAACGGTTTTTTCCCCATAGTATTTTAAAAAAATAACACGACAATTTGGAGTTATTTCAGCAACAGAATTATAAGGACACAACTGCATAAATTATATGTGCTTTTACCTGTATTTTGAAATTGGGTAAAAAATATGAAACAATACCAACAGGTCCCTCAGAATTGATATGAAATTGTATTTCAGTTGGGCTGAGCTATCGAAGATAAAGGCGAATTCACATAAGTTTGTGATGATAAACCACTTTGAGTGGTTTTTTCCAACCTACCTCTACTTCAAAGCCATAAATATTTGAAAGCAGCCATGTGCCCAGCCTGAAATGCTGAACCATGCCTTTCTCTAGTCCCTTAGCAGGAGTAAAAACAAAAATGAAAAATAAAAATTATTCTTTTGCTGGGTGGGATCGTGCTGTGTTAAGGAGAAAAAAATACTCCCTCCAGCAGCTGCATGTCATTAAAAATTAAATACGAAAAAAGTTTATTTTCTGGTGTGTGTTTTTAGCCCAGAGCAGATAGAATACATCAAAGGAGAGAAAATCCTCTTGATCCCTCAAGTGTCTGAGAAAAACATAACATTTTAACAAGAGCCCCAAAACTAGTGAACATTTAAATAGTTTCTTGTAACTTTTAATGGCCCCTGGAGTATTAGGAGCCAAAAAATTCCATCATGATCTCCACAGACTTGTTCTTGAACTTCATTAGATACTTAATTGCTCTATCACTTGACCATGCCACATCTTTAAATCATTAACTGTCGTAGTTGCACATGGCATTCAGTAGTAAATATCTGTGGGACTGTCAAAGTGCATATGCTAGAAAACATCAGCAATATCTTGCTTTTCTTCTTCTGCTCTCTATTGATTTCAGTTTCCCTGGCAAAGGTTTCATTTTCCTCTTAAGGGAGACTCCTGAATGATTCAGCTGAGCACTCCCACGGGACTTATTTAATGCACTTAATGAAACACAAATTGGTGTGTTTCTGAGACAAATAAACCATGAGGCTGCACAATCCTGTTCTCTCCCAGGTGTAAGACAGGATTTTGATGCACAAGGGAGGAGATTTCAGCTGCCTTGTGCTGTTTTGATGCTCACCTCTGGAGCTAACAATGCCCTCCAAACACTGTCAATCCTCAACACCTATCACTAAAATACTTCTGAGCACACCTCCCCCAAATACGTGTGTTATTGATGGATTACACCTTTGCATTTGAGTTCTCCTGAACAATCCGTGTTTCCAGAGCTCTTCACATACACTGGTCTCAGTCCCAAGGGATCCAAATGATCCAATCTTCACATTCACAATGAAACTTTTGCTCTCAAGCCATTTAGGCATTTTTAAAAATTCCATAATGCTCAAAAGCCTTTGTAATCTGCCGTGTATGGAGTCATAGCAATGAAACCTTGTACACCTAAAGGATTTCCTGTCTAAATGTGAATTATTAGTTAAGTAGTCAACTAAAATGTGTAAAGATCAGCTAGATCTTATCCTGAACTTCAGCTCCTCCAGGATTTGCCAAGGAGGGGCTCTCCAAACTTTCTAGGGCCTTAGCAAAATAATCCAGCTCTTTCCTCATCAGGAAGCCAGGGACCAGCCACCGGTCAGTGGCTCTTCCACCTGTGCCAGCCTCCATCTCCACGTGGCTAAACATGACACTATTCCTGATCAGAAACTTTCTGATTTCATCAGCTTTTAAGTGTGAGCTTCAAAGTCAACAGAATAAGATGTCAAGTCATCAAAAATTGCAAGTTACAGTTACGAAAAAGGCTTTATAAAGAAAAGTGCAAACCAACCCCTCTTTATAGAAACACTCCATCTGCAGACAGCATGGTGAGAGAATGTCATTTGGATGGTGCAGTTTTCACAGGACAGACTAAAAATACAGCCAGGAATCTGAAGGAAGCCAATGCAAATCCTACAGGAAGAGGGAATTGGCTCAAAATCCCAAGCTCCAGGCGTGTAATGCCAAGCAGGGCAGCTCCCAGTTACGCCATCTCCATAACTGCTATTGTAACAGCAAGTTTTTTTGTCTCGGAATACTTTTATACTCAGAATACAACTATTTTAAAATAACTGTAGGACAACAGATACACTTGAGAGACTTGATTCACCCCAGGATTGCTCTTGTTCTCATCCTAAAGGTATAGGCAAAGACTGTAAAAGCTACGGCCCCTCTTGTTTATATGAAGAGCACCCTGATTCTCAATAACATTTACTCTCTGACCAACAAACACCCATTTTCCCTTCCCCTCCAGAGCCTCATTCCAGCCCAATTAAAAGTCCCAAGGCAAATATGAGATCGCCTATACCTACTTGCCAAACATCTTATTGGTATTTCTCTTCTTCCTGCCAAACTGTTCCCTATGATTTTCCATCTCAAGGCTGAGGCAGAGCACAAGTGACTGGTTACCCAGAAAACTTCCTTGCATTATACAGAGATGTGCAATTAAAGGCAACAAGGCAGATGTATTTGCAGCAGTACAACCCTCCCAAGGCAGCTGATGTGCCTCACTAATGAGGTGGCATTAACTGGCACCCACCTTTCACCAGGGTGTGTTTGTCCGTGGGGGACGAGCGAGCAAGAACCCGGAGCTTCGGCCAGATTTTGTCAATCCGCTCTTGCTCAATCTGGAGGGGGAACACACAAAGAAAACCCCAAAACAATTAACCTGTCAGCTGTGATTAGCAAAACGCACAATAGATTTGTGTCCCTGTATCTGACAGCTCACCGCTGACACCTGCAACTTCTCCAAAAGCACAGGGAAATTACCACAGCCCCCAAGGCTGCAACTGAAGGTCAAAAAAGGGCAGTTTATTACTACCTGTTGGCCAACACGGGTAAATAACCAGCCTTTCTTAGCACCTCTATGGATAATTCCACTCAGAATCATGAGCGCAGATACAGGATAGGGGAGCTTCTCAAAGATGATCAAACAAGTTTGTTGCTCTGCTCTACATTTTAATCCAAGTTCTTCATTTGGCACCAATGATGGCCAAATTTTCCCTGTATAGCAACAGGAACAAGGACAAATCTGCTGCATATACTGACATTGCCAGGATTCCATCCATCCAAGCAAGGAGTAAACAACTCTGTCTGCTTATTAATGACGGACTCAAAGAGACAGCAGAGTTTCCTTTCTTAGACCTGACTTCAAATATCCTGTGTGCGAGCTCCCTCTTTTATGAGGAGTTAAAAATCTTCAGAGGAATAGATTTTTATGCAAATCATTAATTTGAGTACATTAGATAACGTGGAATAAATTACAGAAATGCAAGGAGTTGGTTCTCAGAACAGATTGTGTTTTTAGGAGCAAAACAGCTCTCGAGTTCCTTCTCCTCCTCACTACAAACCTGCTTTAATGTGCTTGGGTTTGATTTCTTGTAGACCAGTGCTTCGGGTCCAAAACCTGCAGAATTAGGCCAGCACTGAACTGCATGAGGAGGAGCAAAGACTGGAATTTCACTGCTCTTTTGAATTGCAAAAGGCTGGTGGTAGGAAGCAGCAGCACCTGCCCAAGCAGCCTCTGCCGACAGGAGGTACACGCCAGTGCAAGACAAATAGCGCAGTGATCCCACCTGGTTTTTAATAAAGCACCCGTGGCACGGATGGGTTGAGTCTCTGGATTACCTCTCCCTTCTCATTTCGGATCCTCCTGTTGAACTCCTTCCCTTCGAGGCAGAGGAAGTCTTCTCCTGGGTGGATGATGCCACACTTGATGGCGATGGCACGGGCTGTGTTGATGTTGTCCCCAGTGACCATGCGCACTGTGATTCCGGCTCGCTGGCACTTCCTGATGGCTTCTGGCACCTGCAATGGCACAGCAAAGGGAAGGCCTGGATCAGAGAGAAGGTACCATTCGGGTGTCCCCAGTTAGTCTGTGGCTAAGAATTCATGGAGCAAAAAGAGAAAGCAGGCACACGACTGCTATTTGACTCTTAGGGAATTGGGGTTACGCCGCAGGCAAGGCAAACCTCGTATTAAGAAGCAAAAAAACCCATCTTTTAGATCAGTCTCCTAAAGTTCCTCCTGACCTGAATACCAATGAGTGCTCTGCAGCTTCAGTGACCTTCAGCAGCAAAGCACAGCCCGCTGAACCGAACAGACTCAGCACACGTGTAAATACGAATGGAGAAGACACATATTTACACAGAAAATTCCTTAACTTCTGAGCCAAGTTTGCTTTCAGTAAGACTATTTTTAAAGTTATTGCAATTTAGCACTATGGCACTAATTCATGCTTATCAACAGGTGGAATTCCTAAATATAGGAGTTTAAAATTTCATTCATATTTTATGTATTTCAAAGGCCTGAAAATCAAACATGCCTTCAGTTGTGCTCCTTTCTGCATGAAATTAACTTTTCCTGCTGTGCAGAAAACATATCAGCGAGATAAAATTCAGTGTGTAACAGGCTCCGTGAGACTACAGGGAAGCTATATGCTGCCTTGGCATCAAATACAGCTCATTTTAAAATAACAAAAACATTTTTATCTATAAAATGGACAAGAGCTAGGAGATTAATTCCTAATATTTAAAAGAAGCTCTTTTAATACAGCTACCTGGGTATATGAAGCCTATAGAAAGGCTCCATGTCTGTAGCTCAGTTTCAGATGGGGAAAAACTCTATTCCCTTAAACTATATAATAATTATTGACAATTTATAAATTAATATCACTAAGCAATTCATTCAGTCTCGGGGTATTTTTACATTATTATGAAAGCATTATTTCCTCAAGAAAAAAACAGTAATATTATTTGACAGGGAAGAGATGTGTTTAACACATCAAGAACAGCCTAACTAAGTATCTTCAACACATCACCACTTCCCTAACTGTCAGTTTTCCCTGGAAGAGTCCGAGGGCATCCCAGGGCTCAGTATGATGACTGAAGCCCTTCACAGAGCTACAGGAGAAGGAACTGCCTTCGTACAGAAGACAGCAAAGGACAGAAAAACCCCCACATATAAATCAATATCTCTTTAAAAAAGCTGTTTTAGAAAGGGCATTAGAAAGCATTTTGCTGGCTACAATATGCAAGCCTGGCTGTATTCCCCTGCCAGTTCAGGGCACCTTGCTGATCAGACCCTCCATCACAGATCCAAGTGCTGCAGGACTCCAGGCCAGTTCGAGTGCTTTCATCTCAGCACTAGTGCAGAAAATGCTAAGGAAAGGAGACACCATCCCCAACGCTTCACTGCTCATTTTGTGCATTTCCAGATACCCAGATTTCCTCTGTGGCCCCAAGTGTGTGACGCTGCGGAGGGCAGGACTCTGCATTCATACGACAAGCCCTGCTCTGAGCCAGCGTGGCCAATTCTGCCCTTCTAAGGATTTCCTGGGGCCACAAAAGCTGAATAACTCACACTGAAACTGCTCACCCTTAAACCATGCCAGGGATAATGGTTATTCTAGTCAGTGAATCATTTCACACCATGGCTCTGCATACTTATTAAAGGCAGTTGTAAAGCTTCTATTTTCCAAAAAGCCTCCCGAAACCAACACCTAATTGAGGTCCATAACAGTGCTCTTCCCATGCTTACCAGGAAAATCACCCCTCTCTCACAACGTGTCCCCAGAGCGACTCTGTCAGTGCAAACCACAGAACCGAGGGAGGAATTCAGGGACAGAGCTTTATCTGCCACTCTCTCATTGAGAATATTCTTCCCACAAGTTTTACCCTGGCAGCATTATTTGGGCCTGAAGCCTTTTAATATTACGAAATAGATTTCTATACAGGAATGTACAATCAGATTAAATTTATTACTTAAGCAAATGACTCCTGATCTACCCAGTTTCCACATTAATAACCCTGACTATATCCCATTTGTCAATTTGAAATGCCCTTAGTCTCCACTTTAACTGTGCTGACCCTCATGCATAGGATATGACAGATTTAGATGGCTATCTGGAAAACCAGAACAGTGTATGAACCATGAAGGAGAAAAATAAATTACAGTGCAAACCGAAAAAATGGTCTATTCCCACCAAGTGCCAGTCCTATTACAGAAGGTCATGGGAGGACAAACCAGTTTCGACTACGTCCCAAACTCACACAGAACTAGAGAAATCATTCTGTTTTCCTCTTCTGTCATTTTTCTGGACAGCTGGTGGGTGGTATCTGATTTAATACTGTGTACAGTAATTACAGTTAAAATATTGTTCATATTTTTTTGATTGCTGTAAGGGAGAAAGAGTGTTGGCAGACTGAGTGGGCAGTGGCAGCAGATATTTTCCATCAGCTCTGCAGATCTTAAGTACACAATGTACAATTTTTTGGTTTATTTTCTCTCTGCAAGGACAAACTTCCAATGCATGCGTGCATGCATAAAGCATAGCCAGTGCAGGAATATCTCTCTGAATCAGGTGACAAATAGATGGGAGAATTTGGGAGTGATTTCCGTTCCTGTCCCAGCAATAACAGACTGTAGGCGTGCATTGGCAAATCACTGCAAGCCAGTTCAGACTCATTAAAATCAAGCCAGAAAGGCTGTCAGAATCAACAGAGAAATAAAACATACACACACAATATACACATCAAGCAAGCAGTGCTTGATAAATCCAGTTTGATATCAGTGTTTGATAAATCCAGCTGCTGCTAATGAACAAACCGGTGTGTTAATTAAGCTGGAAATAATGCACAAGCCACAGGTGCCCGTGGCTGGCACTCCAGACAGAACTGGACAGTTGCTGGACATCACTGCTGAGTAATTCATGCAAACAGTTTCCTTTGATGCACGGGAGGAGATGTGAGTGCAAGAAAGCTCCCAGCCACACCGTGAGAACAGAAGGGTTAGCCCTGAAACCGAAGCAGGGGGAGCCCACAGGCATTCCCGAGTGGAAACACTCCATGGATGCACAGGAGCCCCTCTGTGCTCCCCAGGGACTGCATTATCCGTGTGAGAGCTCCAACAATCTCCTTAGGGAAAACAGGGCCTTCCTCAGGAAACAGCAATGTCATTTAAGTGAAGCTAAAGGCTGCCAGGATGAGGAGATTGGATTGTTTCATTGGAACTGCCTGATCTATCACTTCTGTCAGAATCAATTCCGATAGCCATGGATACTGAGAATATTCATAAAACAGTAGCTATGGTAATATTTCTAACTTTTATGGTTGGGTTTTTCTGCCATAGAGAAAGCACTTGGAAAACTCATACACTTCAGTGGTGACTGTTTAATGAGTGGGCTTCATTCTTAAATTCCTTATAACTGCTCAACATCTTACTGTTTGCATCAATAATGGTCATTTCACATACGTATATTAATATCTACCAAGTCAGAGATTAGCTCATACCTAGACAGGTTTTCTGAAATGTTTTATTCTGGCTCAGGGGTTTTTGGTTCATTTCTTTCTCCTGAGGTCCTGCTGCTGCTCTTTACTAGTGTGTGGAGTAGTAATAGCAGTAATTATTTAAGCACTGCTTTAGGTGCTGCCATGATGCGATCATCACTTTGAAACAGTCCAAAAGGACAGGCCGGGGGAAAAAACAAAGCAAAACCTGAAGTCCCCAAACCCAGATGTCCAACATTTGGTACAATTCTGAAACTGTTAATATTTGATTGTGTGTCTTGCAATGAAGTAAGAACTGTTACTGCATATTCTGGTATTAAACTACATGAAATTCAACACAGTATTCAAATATTCATCTAGAAATAAGACGCTTTCCTGCCTTCATCTTCTTTGATTCTTTCCACAGAAGTCAGATTTGACCTCTTTATTTTTAGCAGCATTATTCACTTTTACCTCAAGCTCTGAAGAAATTATTCCCTATGAGATGAGAGCAGTTCTCTTACACAACATGCTCATAATATCACATGAAAGGAGATTTTTGCAGCTATTTTCTGTCACACCACACAAAACCTGACTTGAAGTTGTTTTCTAACACGTATCAGGAATTGATTTTGGAGGGACAGAGTGCTCATTCACAGCTCCAGTGGTCACTGACAACAATCTTTCTGAGTTTTATATATATACAAATATATATACACGCACACACACACGAGCTAAAGCAATAAAGGAACATTAAAAACACCCTTCAGAAATTCTCTCTGCAACCATTTTTCAAGACTTGCAATGTCAGGGACAGATGGATTTGCAGCAAGAGACCATCTGATGGCAGATAAAGTGAGTGCTGTTTATCTGGTGTTTGGGGAGATAAGGAGTTTATCATCCAGTTTTCACCTAAGCAAGATTTATTTTATATTATAACCTTGATATTGAAAAAGAACCCAGCAAGGTCCATTATCAGGCAAAGCACAGTTCTGCTGGTGGTGCCGGTAGTTGTACTGTGTCAGTTTGCAAAGTTACAGCAATCACAAATTTGTAAAAACCTGTTTTATAAAGAACTCAGGGAAATAACTCAGAAAAATCTATACTTTTCATCTTTTAGTGGAAAAAAAAATCCTAATATGCCCAGCATCACCACCAATTCTCAGTGAATCAAACACAAAGATTTAGACATGGCTGAAAAAGGTGCAGCAAAAATGCAAAACGAGACAGAAGAATCCAAAAAGACAAAGACAGGCAACAAGCTCCTCTCTGTGCAGCATCAGAGCCCACTCTTTTCCTACAGGAGAAGTGTGAGCTCTCTCTCCATGACCCCTCCCCAAAGCAAGTGACAGCCACCGATCACCTACGGACTGACTCCTCCTCTGCCACCAGGCCAGGACACTTTCCACCCCCTCTCCTACCCTTGGCATCGCTGTAGGAACATCACTGACAAGTGTAGCAGCAGGCACGTGCTTCCACTGGGGACACCTGGCACTGATTTGCTCAGGCGAGCTGAAATTTTAGTCATATTTATACAACTCCTTACCGTGTGGCAGCATAATAAACCTGCTGCTGATCAGCCCTCCTGTACACTGGTTCAGTCACCTCAATCCTGCAGGTCAAAAAGCCCTGTAATTCTTTATTTAAATATCACTTGATTAATAGTTGATTTTTATCGGGTTAATTATTTGGCCTTTTATCAAATGAAGCCTTTTTCTAAAGCTCCCTTTCATCTCCTTTGCCAGAACTAATTTTAAAAAATAAGCTAAAACCTGTAAGAAACCTGTAATTCAATTTCTGTTCAGCTCTCTGAGAAGTGCTGTATAACAAAAGAATTTGAGATACCTCTGGCCTTACTGGGTCTTCAATGCCAACAACGCAGATGCAAGTCAGGTCAGATAAGATGTCATTCTCGTTGTCCCAGTCGGGCTCGGGGCTGCTGGAGAAGTCTCGGAAAGCCACACAGATGGTCCTCAGGCCATCACAGGCCATGGGTTCAATGACTTTCTTCACCATTTCATCTCTGTCCCGCGGTCTGAAGACACGAGGTTCACCAGCTGCATTCAGGATCCTGGAACATCTGTTTTAGTTAAGGGAAAAAAATTAAAAAGGGGTTGTATATTTGCAAAAGTGCCCAAAAGCAGTTCCTTGTACCAGCCCACTGCAGCAAACACCCATGTGATGGCAAGTTTTGAGTTTCTGGTGTGAAGTTCTACAAGATTCAGTACTGAAACAGCAGAATTTCCCTGTAACTTATTACAGACACCAAGCACCCTCCGTTCATTATGTCCTCAATACCCACATAATCAATTCCAAAATTCCCACATAAATCTTCTTAGTGTCAGAACGTTTTGCCTTTTGGCAAAACGAGGCAAATAAATGCCCTGAACTTACTTCTTGAGCACAATTTCAGAAGCTCCTTTGCTGTACATTCGGAAACTGCCATCTGGCATTTTAATGACTGTGCTCATGGACTTCCTGACGGAGTTGAAGGTGTAAACTTTGTAGAGCTTCTCCTCGGGGATGAGGCTCCGCACAGGCTCGTAGTCCTGCTTCAGATCCAGGACGAAGCCCAGGAGACCGCACTCCGTCTTGTTGCCCACCTGGCGAGGCAGCCCACCCTCTTTTTCTGGCGGCTGAAGGGAAGAAAAGCAATTGGACATTGATTTCTCTGATAATAAGAAGCAGACAACAAAGCTCCAGTGTACGGTTTAAGGTGTGATACTGTGCAGCCACGGATCCTCCAATGCTAAAGTCAGGGGGAAAATCCAGATGTGAGGCATCTCTGCTCCCAAAACATTTCTCTAGACACAAAACCACATTTGGTCTCTTGCCTTTCTTTTCTTTTATCTTAGCCACTGGCAGCTCCACAGCTTGGGATGGTCAGGAATACATCATTAAAAATTAAGGGGCTTTCTTTTCTTTCTCTCTTGCTTAGAGTTACATTGGTTTGCTGGTTTTCATGGTTAGAACAGTGAGTTAAAGAAAGCTCTGTCCTTGTTTTCCTACCAGGCATCTTTGTGTAAAAATAAACGTGCATCCAATCATAACAGCAAATCTCAGTGAAAATATCTGTAAAATAAGAGGTCTGTATCTGAAAGTACCCACCTCTAGAATGACCATACTTTAGTGTTCTGCTACAGACAAGAAATGCTTTGTATTAGAACAATTTGAGTAGTCTAAACACTGCAGCTCCTGATAATTCTCAGTCCTTCTAGGACAAGGAAGGCTTTACCTTCAAGTCCAAAATATAAACAAATATTTCATTTACAAACTTTTTTTGAAGAATAATGTACCCCCAAACCAAGCGTTCCAGGAAAGATCAATTCCTCTGTCCATGTCCTATCCAACTCTTTCCATTTCAGACCTGAATCCTCACGGACGCTTCGCTTGTCTCTGCCACCGAAGCCAGAGAACCGTGACACTGCCTTCAGTGTGAATGTGATCAGGCCATCAGAACACACATGGAAACCAATGAAAATAATTAATTTACACATATGATTTCACCATGCCCTGAAGCACTATTGAGGTATCAAGAAAATAAAACCCTGCCCACATTTCACAATCTAGAAAACTAAATATCAGCGCCCTTCCAAAATTATTTTCATTTCCACAAAAACTAGATCACACTCTCCTGTTCTAACCGCGGGTTTAAAAATAGATTTCTTTTAGGGAACATCTTTTGAATGCAAATACGTAAGCAGGGGCAAAAAATACCCGTGAAAAGAAAAGGAACAGACATTTCGGAAGGGGTTCAAACCCAAGGAGCGGCCACCTCCCCGCAGAGCAGCTGCTGCCTCCGCGGCCTTTGTGCGGCACACGGCAGCAAAGCATATGGTGGGGAGGGCTGGCGAGCGGCGCTTCCTTCCCCGTCCTCTCTCACTGCAGAGCCGCTGCCAAGCCCAGCCCTGGCACGCCGGTGCTGAGCCTCTGCGGGAGCTGCTGCCTTTGGAACCGCCTGCTGGGAGGCATCTACGGTTGGTGCTCCCGAATCCCGCCACGCGTGGCACGTGGGGAACGGTGGCAAGGACAGCCCGGAGGGTTTACTTTGAATAATTGAGTAGGAACAACCTCGTTGGCTCCTTGGAGAACGAAAACCCTTTGAGAGAAGAGGGAAAGCCTTTGAAGTGAGATTTGTCAGCAGGAGCTCACTGAAGGACCTTCTTGAAGCACAAATCGGCTACAAACTGTACCATCCTCTCCCAGGAAGAGACTGACCCAGTGTCTTCCTCCACTCACGATTTCCCACTGACCCCTGCAGAACCTTTTCAAATGGTTCTCCCGAGCCTTTGTGTTATTCAACCACAACATTTCCACTGGAAGCAAATACTTGCATGTAAAAGAACTGGCAGACAGATGTTTAAATACCAGTTGTTACAAGCACCAGATCAAAATAGGTTTCTAGGTCAAAGTCCAGCTGTGCTACTGGAGGCTTAAAAATACCAATGCAAAGCCAGTATTGACCTCGCACTGAATGTGGATTACAAAGGGAATTTGTAGAGCTGCTGCACTGAGGAATAATTGACTAATAAAAGAGTTTTGAGAATGAAGAAAGACAGAACTGTGGGCATAACCTACAGAGGTCCTTCAACATTTAAAATTAGATTAGGAAATTACAGTGCTTCCATTTTTACTGTAACACTTCTAAGGCTCATTTTTCTCCTTTCCCCTTCTGATGTGAAAAGAGAGGGCTTTGCAAGCAGATCCAAGTAGTCTTTCCAAATTAAAATGTTAGGATTTCACGTATTTTCTAAAGTCTTAATTTGGGGGGTTTTTGTTATTCTCTTGTGTCCTGCAGAATGATGATTGTAAATATACCAATTTATTAACATAAAAAGTAAGCTTTATTAGAATATTATATCCTTATTGAGTGTTCTATTTCAAGGGAGAATCACACCAGATAAACAGACAGAGGAAAACAAAAACTTTCAAAATTAAATTGCAAAATATTTCCACTCCATACTCTACTCAAGCAATAGAGAAAATGGCCCAGAATGTGCAGCAATTTTCTCTGTACATTTAAACGTGATGTATGTAAAGTGTAGAATAGCCAAGAAGGATGAATGCTGTTCAAACCATGCGATAGTTTTACTGTTTAATTCCTAACACTGCAAAAAGAAGAACTCCTAAAAACTATGGTACTGTCAAATCCAGAGCTACTCCCTCATCACAGAATTTCAATCAAGGGTTTAATGTAAAGTATCTAAAGCAAGAATAAAACGTACAACATTTGTAACCAAATCCTTCAGCTTTTTGTAGGTACAGGTTTCCCCAACTGACTTTGAGGTAAACCAAAAGGACTGTTTGTTTTAGAGAAAACCTTCCAAATTAAAAGAGAGAGCTCTTCTTAGCCAAGCATTAAGGAACCTTTCCTTGGCTAAACAAACTTTCCAATTCGGAAATGGGAAGCGGTGTCAATACTGTGTTGGCAACAAGAACACAGCGATGCCAGCCATCGGCTGGTCCAGTCTCATTTAGGATTTCCCTGCGATTCTGGTGCCAGAAAAATGGTTTCACCCCAGCTGGTGGCCAACTATCACACAGCCTCCTGCTCACTGCCCTTCCCTCCATGGTGGGATGGGGGAGAAAATCAGAAAAAGGCAGAACCCATGGGCTGACACGGGAAGAGTTTCCCTACAACCACCTGGCATCAGCTGCACAGCAGTAAAATGCTGTCAACTGATTTTCATAGCATCCCCAGGAATACAAATCAGTCTTTACATCTGGGCGGATTCTGATCTTTGCAAGCCTTGAGGACACACCTTAAATAACGTTATGGATTTGACTGATGAGGAAGAGCAGTTTGGATTGTGATCTTTTCAGACTGTTTGGAACTCTTAGAGTTTTCCTGTTGCTGATTAAGGAGTTGCCTCTGTTTTATACGGAGCAAGAAAGGAACTTTGATGACACCCAAGCTACTTCCCAGCTCAGAGTCACCCCTGCTGTTGGAATGCAGCTCAAATGAAGTCCAGAGTCAGTCTGAACTGGGGGCAGCACAAGGGATTGAAGGAGCAGTACACAACCTGGAGTAAATTGATCTCCAAATGTACTAAATTTTACTAAATTTGCCTTCAGAGGATTAAAAACATTTATAATCTCTTCCCTTTACTTCCTTTCAATTGCAAGCAAAGCCTTTCAATTCCAAGGATCCAGACCCCTTAAGGATGAGGAGCTTCTAAATTCCTGACTTTGACCAGCCCCCCTCATGGTTGTTATCAACCATTTAACTATCAGATCTGCTCCAAGTTCCTTGGAAAATGGTCACAGGAATTCCTGACTCATTATTGGGTGTAAGAACTTGCATATTTGTGCAGCAGCTGGAACAGTGGAATTATCCATAATGAGATCCACCACAAAGGATATTCAAAGGCAGGCATATTTGAAGGACAAATTCACCTTTGATTTGTTAAAAAAAAAAATACTACTGCAAACATGCAAATTCTTTCCTCTTCTCAGTAGTTACAGGTAGAGATGGATACGTGAGTTTTGTATATTGGTTTTTTTTTTAAATGAGGGTTGCTCAGAGGAGAGAGACCACCCAACTTCCACAGGCAACCTGTGCCAGTGTTTGACCACCCTGCTCACTAATTAAAGAAAAAGCTGCCGTTTCCTCCAGCTTCACAACCAGAGAAAAAGAGGGATAGTTATAGCAGAGTAGTTAACAAAGCTAAAATTAACTACATTTATCTATGGAATGAATTTAATTTGGACCAGAGCAGGGCTTCCTGATTTCAAATCAGGCCAAAAATAACTGCTAACTTGTAAAAATTAATAACACCTTTCCCTAAGGCTGTAACTCAACCAGAGTTATTCTAAGGACCCAAGCACTGCCATAGGTGTTACATTTATACATTACAGTTCATCAGTGACTCTGTAACCTAAAGATGCCACATGAGTTATTCCTTTTCATCTCCTAACCCATTCTGGTTCTCCAATTTGAACTTTGGCCTTTTTAAGGAAATAATCTATATTTCAAGATTATAATTATTAAAATAGGAGGTCAGAAGTCTTTTAATTTAAACAAGAAAAAGAGTTTAGAAAAAAAATCACCCCATTGCAAGTGACAATAATTCATCCAGCACATCACAGTGCAGAGAATGAACCCAGCCTTGGTGTGACACCACTGATTAACCATGGTTATGAGTAGGACACTCCAACCTCAGGGTTTCCACCCCAAGGAGATTCAACTCAATTTTACTGACAAGGGTTTCTCCCCCCATTTTCCCCAGAGGAGTCCTGGCATATTTATTACACTACAAAATGTTATGCATCCGTATTTAGGGACCTTCCTATTGTTGTTGAGCAAAACCATTCGTATGTTCCCTTAAAATGTGCCATTTAATAACAGTTTGGCTCTACATTTGGCAAACTGCGTATTTCATTTCCAAATCTGGACACCACAGATCTTGTCCTTTTGTCCAGCCCCAGGGAACTGGCACTTGTGAGATTTATTCTAGTGCCATTCCAGCTTTGTTTAAGTGCAACAAGAACTGGTGACAAGTAACCTATATAATCAAAATAATTAGCCACAGCAATTGTTACTAACTCACATTAATTAACAGCCAATTTACTTTAAATATAGCCTAAGTGCAAGGTTTCAGCTCAAGAGCCCGCTCTCCCCTATTACCAATATTGCCAGGACACAAACCAGAGGGACAAATACACAATTTCTGAACCAAATTGGTTCCAGTCAAGAGCAAACTAACGGATATTACAAATTTCTAGTCCTTTCGCCCATGTATTCTGCAAACACTTGCTATGTTGGCACGAACAACAAACGAGCTGAACACTTTTCACTGAGTGCAAAGGAGAAATTGCACTTAATGGCACAGTTGTAATTGGGAGCTGCAGAATGAAATAAGCCCTTAGTTTATACCTGTTAAACTGAGGTTTTACTGGTTTGAGAGTGGCCTGGGGAGTGTTGCAGGCAAAGCAAACAGACACAAAGTGCATAGGGCTGAGCGGATCAGGTGGAGAAAACTCAAGTGCAAGGCAATAGCTGCAGTTTAAAAACTCTCTTTCCAAATTAGAACCAACACTAGCCAACATTAAAAGCATTAATGCATCTGGTTTAGGGTTGAAACCTCGTCTTTGTGATTTATGGAAACAGATACCCGTTCCCTTCAGTCACAGCAGTGCTCTAAGGAGCAACTGTACCTTGGGCAAAGGGCCTTTCAGCCACCCTACTACACATTTGAGGAATTCATTGACAGTTCCCCCCTCTCTCTCACCAAGGCTGCCTCTGAAAACCTTCTTCAATGTTTCTGAATGTGGAATCATCAAAACTCCTCACCTTTCGTTAACTACTTAACTCTCTTATTGAAATTACTCACATTTTTAAAAACATCTCCGCTGGCAGTCTGGAGTGCATCTCTTGGCAACCCTTGTGCACGGATTTCAGCCACAGAGGTGTAAAATACACATCAGCTACTCCTCGGTACCTACATATACCAGCTCTCATTTTCATCTGTGTTGCCTTCTCTATGTTTTTCATAACTGGAAAAAACAACCAGACAGCCAAGCCCTCGCTGCCCCCAAAATCTATTAAATATATCTCAGATAGGAAAACTAAGCGTCTGGAAAATAAAAAGACCAAACTAGAATTATGAGTTTTAACAGTCATTGCCTTTCTGGTTTGTACCACAGCTACAAACAACTTGTACAGTTTAAGGAGATAAATTTAGTAAGTGCAAAGCAAATGTAGCCCCATGAAAAAGGAAGTTTTTTTCACTTGGCTGAAGCTACTGATTATAGCCCATCATAATTACAGATCTTCTCTGTTAATAGTACTCATTTCCAGCGCAAGGCAAAGGGCTCTGCAAGCATCCATTTCTAAAGGAGGCTGGAAGCCCCAGGAGCAGATATTCCAGTGCTCACCCAAAATGTACTCCTCTTTACTAGCAACTATTTTTACCCTGGTTTTTGGCAGTGAGATGGGGGGCTTTTGGGAGGCAAATGGATGAGCTCAAGTGGATATAATATGTTAGAGCGATGCTTATCTAATATTTTCTTGGAGGGAGTTCTTGCATGATTGGTGGGATAACTCTTGAGCTGCATTATTCATTCAGTCCTTTGGCCAGTCCCTCTCCCAGTCAGGACAGCAGGACTGATGCCTTTGCTGGGCACAACAGCACACTGAGACTGCAGCCAATTTTTGCCTGATTACTCAGTCAGGAGGAAACAGGAGAGGAATGATGGAAAGCTTGAACATCCTGTCCTTCTTCATAGCAACGTTCTCCCAGAAAATCTTGTCTTTCACCTTGTCCAAATTTCCAGCCCCTACAAAACCAGCCCAGACAACCCTTCTTTGGAGTGAAGGGAACTGTAGGTAACTCTCTGCCCCCGTGAATTAGTGGAAACAACAGGAAAATAACAATGGCATAAGCAGCCTGCAGTGGAACTGTTTAACATGCTCAGTACCTTCATTCGGTGCTATGACCAGCTTGGTACAATGACATCTTCTGCCCAACACTCACCCAGGACTTCACAGGGGGAACATGTCCCTGTGTCTCCCTAAGGACTCACCGGTAGCCAGCCATTCTCTGCTGCTCTCTGTTTGCACTTAGCTAAGTGAGGAAGGTTCACAGAATTACTTATTAAACTTGTCCTAAATTTTTATAACTTCCAGAAGCTTCATTTTGCCATACCAGGTGTCTGCCCAAGCAGGCCAGCCATTTTGTCAGTGATGATAAGGAGATTTCTGGCTAAGTTAGAATGTTCTGGCAGCCTTGCCTTAGAAAACTTTCTGTTCCCTCTCTTAGAATCCAGGTGAGAAAAGCATTTTTTGGCTTCTCCCTGTCCAAGTCACCTGCCCCTGTGAAATCAGATCCACCCAAGTCACGATCCCTGGAGAAGCCCCTCAGTTTGCTCAGATTCAGTGGCAACAATTCCTCAGAATGCCACCCATTCTAGAGATTTTTCTGGCTCCTTTGGAACCATCCCTAAAAGCAGGAAGGCCATGATTTTGGGGCATCTTCCCACACTCACTTCTAAATAAAACACAAATATGATTGACTGGAACGCAGAGGAGCCAAGAGCTTCACAATAAAGAAGGGAAAACCAGAAGCTTGACAGAAAAATAAGCAGTGGGTTCTACCTGCACAAGACATCAAAGCGTAGATCTTTACTTTTCATATGTTCAATATTGACTTTCTACCTGTGACTCAAAAGAAACAGTTCTTTGCTTGCATTACCAGAAGGGTAATAAATCTTACTAAATACAACTTTATTCTCAAAGAACAGCAGTGAACAAGTCAACTTGTTCAAGTCTGCAGAGTAACTCGTGCCATTTCTTGCTCTGAAATGAGCACAATCTTTCCTGTCACAAACTGTGTTGTTGATTAGTTACACTTCAGGAATTGTAACAGTTGAGCATTTCTGGTGGTTTGTTGTTGGGTTTTTTGCCCCCCAGAGGAATAAACCACATTGAGAGTAAAAAGAAAACATGCTAAAACTATATATTATATAAAATAATGTATTTATGTAACATAAATATGAAGGGATATTGATGTCATGTTTCATTATGAAGTGATTCACCCACCACACTGGTTTCTAAGAAGCCAGCTTGTGTATCTTTGGTTATAAACCATTATAGTTTTCTATAAAATTGGTATTAAATTACCATATTTGAAGGTATTCTCCTGTTCCTGATGATCAAGAGCACAAAGAAAACCTGCATTCAAGCAAATGTGCCTGAAGCACCAACTCGTGTAGAACAAAAGGTCCCACTGGGAAAACGTGTTCCCTGATAATATCCCCTAAAGAGAGCTACCACCCCATCCTGGCCAGCACATCCACCAGCTCCTCTGTCTCTGTAGGGTATCAGAGGCATGAAAAGAACTACAGATTCAAATTATTCCTTGTCAGTGTATTATATTTTAAAAAAAAGGCCCTAAAAATGATGAGACAAGAAGCAATATCTATAAATCTGGATGGAAACACTGCGGAGTACAGGAAACACTGACTTCCAAAGCCTGCACTCACCAACAGGTGTATTTGGAAATAGTTGGAGGCAATTCCCCAGAAGTGAATTGTCTTACGCCAGTACAAGATGAGTAGAAAAAAATGACATGGAGACACAAAACATAAAAGCAAGGTAATAGGAAAAAAAAATGTTGCATCATAAGTTAAAAGTCTAATTTCCTCATTTTCATACAAGGAAGCAGGAAAAAAAGAATCTAATGTATGACATGATATTCTAGTAACAAAAAGCTTGCAAGTGACTGTCAGTCCTGTTTATAACCTTGCAGTGATTATTTATTCCAACAGGAATAAATGGACTCTGCAATTCCCAAACTGAGGGCAAAGAGGGCCAGTACGAAGGAAGGGTTTATTACCTTGTTCTCTGTCACCCGAGAAAAGAAAATAGAGAAACTGAATTGAACTTGGTCCTGGATAGGATGGGAACAATCTGTTATGATCCTTTCATTTATGCATCCTTTCCCTTTGCACACGCACATCCGGAGGCAGCACAGGCAGCCCCTCTGTGCCAGGAAAGCTGCCTGGCAATCCGGCGGAGCAGCCAGAACGTGGTGCTGGGCATTTTCTTGGGGATGACTGCCTTATATATAGAAACATGCTCTTGCCTGCATTGTTTGTTCCCATGTATAATTTATAGCTACATTATACAGTTGTGTAACAATGAGAACACACAAAAAATGAGATAAAGAGATAAATTTACCTATGGCAGGAATAATTTTGCCTATTAAATAAAACCTCTCACAAAACATACAAATCTTTAGAAATCAGTTCAACCAATCTTCAATTAAATCAAACAAGTTTCTCATTTTAAACGGCTCAGCACCTGGTTCTCCTGGTATTATACATTTAGTAACTCTCTGCATCCCCAAGACTGCAGAACCCCAACTGCAAAACCTGGAGCAGAGTTCCATGAGTTCATACAAATTCCTGTGTTCTTTTTCAGACAGTGAAAAAATTAGTATCTTTGAATTCCTCCAGCAGCTCATTGTTCTGCCAGCTGAGGAGTTTCCTCTCAGTACATTTTTCTGTGAATTTATCTAGATAGTTTTAGTGAGATAAGAAGTAGAAGATTTTGCCATTCCCAATGTACTCCACAGTGACAATGCAGGAAGGTGATTCAAGCCCACTGCTCCTCCTTCTTGCCTCCCTCATCCAAAGCCAGATGTCACCAAAAACAAGCTGGCCCAGTGCCATTACGGGGGCCAAGCTGAAAAAATTCATTCCAGATACGTTTCTTACTGTTCACTGCTTTCCAATGTCATTATGTAAGGACACGACATTCCACAGATCTATCCTGACATAAAACAGCTGTCCACTCCTTACCATCCTTAAAACACAAAGTACTGAGATCTTGACACATTATCTAAAGGTACAATTCAATTTTGAGCATTGCCTGAGGAAAGAAAGCAGAGGTAACAAAGGTTGCGAGGGATGGTCACTGCTGGGAGTGTTGCCACAATTCCCTCAAGCCCTTCTCTCCCAAAACCACCACTGCAAAGCTCCCTGGGGACAAAGCCTGGATCTGTGGGGAGAAAACGTGATGGAATAAAACAAGGGGAACTAAGCTGGATAAAAGAAAAGATGGCCTGAACCTCCAAGAGCAGCAAAAGCAAATGGTAAAGTTATCTGTATTTAACACAAGAAACAATCCCAACCACAAACAACTACTGTTGAAAAGATGGCATTTCAGTCCTCCTTTGCATCGCTAATAACTGCACACGTTAATGGTGGGAATTGTAGGGAATACCCACAAACATACCTACTACACCTCGACTTTTTACATGATTTGGTAGGAAACCTCCAAATGTCCATACTGCCCAAACCCACTTTCAAGTGGTCTTTAGGAAGGCCTTACTCTCTTGATAGTGCTGAAACTATGAAAGGAGCATTACCTCAAGGTTTCCTGCTTAAATAATGTATGTGTGTATACATATATTATTCTTGACATGATTTTTTTCATCTGATTAAACAAATTTTAAAAAAGTCAAGATTAATCCAAGTATCTGATAAATGAACTTCAGTCTGATTTAAAAAAAAAACCAAAATCTGTAAGAAGTATGTTTTGCACTTTGCATTCCTTTGGAAAGTCTGTTCCTGTCTCCCAAGAACCCAAATAGTTGTATTTCTTTTGGGTGCAAATATTCCCCTCAAATGAAGGGAACCCTTCACCTGGCTACTCCATCCATGTTCTCAACACCAACAATGGATTTGTATCTACTCCTGCAAAGCAGCTGTTGTGCTAAAATCTTATTTTCCATTACTTTCAACATTTCCCTCTCGTAGAATGCAATTTTTTCTTGTAGCTTCCATACATTACGGGTTCATGACCTCCTCTGCCAGCCTCCCTTCAGCAGTGCATTCCCCCACAGTTCTGCACCACACCATCAGGCAAAAGAACTGGTTATCCTTAACAATAAATTCCAGGCCAAAGTCCCCTGAACTGCTTGCCGTGCAAAGTAGTTAGAAATCTTGTTTCACCTCTTTTAATAAGATTATTCACCATATATTCAGGCCCAAGTCGTTCCACAAAAGCAGGTGAACTAACACCGTCCTTTCTCCCAGCAGATCTCAGTCAGCAGCTGTGGCTGCAGATCCATCACCCTTTTAGTCTCCCTGGGCACCCATCAAGCACCAAATGAAGTGTCTGTTAGTTCCCAACAATAACAGGCCCAGCTGGGACATTCTCACTGGTGCTGAAGATCACTCAGCTAAAGACTAACTGTGCTGTCTTCTTAAGAGGAACACATTATACCCACCCAGTGCCCTAGGACAGCTTCCAGGAAATTAGAAGAATTACCTTCCTAATTAAAACTGAAATTATGCCAAGAAGAGCTGCACAGAAAAGTTCAAATCCACAATTCTGGTGCTTGGAATCCCTATTTCATTGCTGTTCTGTGATATCCAAGATCACTGTACTTCTGCTTCAAGTGCAATCAAATACTCTCAAAATGCAAATTTTAGTTCTCAGAGCGAGATGCTCTACAGTCCTCCTCCCAGCTCACACACAAAAACTCATGGAGGCTGATTTGATTTCATGTGGGAAAGCTCTCTAAACCACAAATACTGAAAAGAAAGGTTTCTGCACAGCAGCTTCCCAGAAACGGTATTAAAGCAGCATTAAAGTTGCTCTGAAGTTAATGGAATGCAAAATCAGCTCCCTCAGTAGCTTCATCTTGGAATGCATTAAAAAGAACTATATTTAATGATGCTATTGTTCAGCTGGCATAATTTGTGTTTAATTTCTCAGGGAAATTCGAATCTTTTATCCCAAGCACTGATATTATTTTCTTTTTATATTTTTATCAACGGTTCAATTGCCCCTTAATCAAAAGACAATGCAAGAGGGACTATTTCTCATTCAGCAGAGCATCTTGGCTAATTTCATGGTCCCATATGTGATCCCTGTGAACAGGAGTTCATACAAAGCACAGTTTGCAGCATATGCATAACCAGATAGCCAAAAATAGAACCTGCAAAACTCAGTGTCAGCGACGTAACTCTCCGTGCCCTTTGGGTTTGAGCTGATATTCACAATTTGATTAAACATGCTCGAAGAATGAGTGCACAAGTGTACATTCAGTAGCAGCAGCTCGAGAAATAATGGTGCATTTCATCCTGGAAACAACTCCCCGAGGTAGTTTTTACTGTATTTATTGATGAGTTCAAATGGGCTGTGGAACAATACCTTGTATCTTGAGGCTCAGCTTAAGATTGTGCTAAGCAAGGAATGAAATGAACCCCTCTGATAGTGGAGCTGTGATTCTCCTGGGGGCCACACCACGAGGCTTTACCTGATGATGCTGTTTATAGCTAAAAATCACCATTCAGTTTACACAGACAACTTCAAGCTGTTATCTGATCTGCATCCATGAAAAACGGGATTTCCAGGGGATTTCACCCATTTATCGCTTTCACAGATATGAGTTATGTGTGCATATTCAAAAAGGTACTGAGATGGTGAAATATTGACTCTTTAATATGCACACAACTGATTTCAACAAGAAGCAATGAAGACAAGTCAGCGTAAAAAAAAAGCAAATTCCAAATAATATTATGACCATTTTAGAACTACTATTGACCAGAAACTTTTCAGCTAAATGAAATTATTACCACAAGAAAAAGACAGACTATTAAACTTAATATTACACATGCCTGACTGGAAGGTTTGGTGCCTTCCCACTCCGAAAGCTAAACCTGTTCTGGGATTCAGGGAGGGTGACCTGGTGTGTCACTTGTGTCCCCACTGCAGCACTTACCCTACCACAGACTGAGGCAGGTACCTGCCACCCTCACCCCAAACTCCCCTCTGTCACCTTGCCCATGCCAGCCTGTGCACTGGGCTGAGTGACAAGCACACAAGTCAGACCCCCAAAAGCCACAGCCTGGGGTCTGCCCAGGGATTCCCTGCCCACTGGGGCTGGAGGGACTGGCTCAGGCTGGGTCTCCCCACGTTTCTCTCTCCAGAGTGCCCAGCTTCAGACACCAGTGCAGGTCAAACAATCCCCGGGAGCATTCATTCCAGAACACCTTGGCATATCTGTGTGGGTTTCTCTAAACATTTTTCTTCCCACTGTGCATTATTACTAGTATCCAGATATTTACACAGCAAGATGTATGCTCTAGCACTCAGCACTGTTTGTTTTCTGGGATTGTAATTTAAAAGACTACTTTTAAAACAAACAGAAAGGGTATGCATGACTATATTATGCAGCTCAGCAAAGAATTATAAAAAGGACAATACATATATTCATAAATTAAAAAAATAAATCTATTTGTTCAGCAACATTCACTTTCAGCTTGACCTTTCAAAGAACAAATCTATTGGAATGGCAAAACTTTTCAGTCTCTTAATTAGCCCTGTGCAGAAGAACCTAATGCCACAAGCAAAATGGATATTTCCATTCTGGCCTCCTTTACAGGCTGAATAAAATCCTTCTGGATGTAACTCGCTCAAAACCATGAGGAATAAAGTTCATTAACCTCACTGATTTAGCCAATCCAATTTGTCCTATGTGAGAATCAATTGAAAGATCTTAGACACACAGCATTCTACACCCACGAGGTCTCAGGAACAACTGGTTGTGTCAGCAAATCCACCTGCCCCAAAACTGGGCCATCCCAACCTAATGACAGCAGGAGCTTTTTAAATGCCCCATGGGCTTGGATTTACAAGTGAATGCCCACCCTTAATAAACCCAAACCATAAAATATATAGTTTTTACAGCACCTTTTCTCATTTTGAGCACCTCAACAGTATTTGACACTTCAACACCAGGATGCCACGCAACTAACACTGCCCAAAAGAGCCTACAGCTCCTTCTGCCGCGTTTCATTTCGCTGCCAAATAAAACAGGGAGATGAAGAAAGCGCCCGCTCACCAGAATTTTGGTGGTGTAGGCGCTGTTGATGGCAATCGCGTTAACCAGCAGCTCCATGGTCTTGGCAGGGATGGAGTCCGGGTCGGGGATCTCCTTGTAGTGGACGTCCCCCACGTAGGCCTGCACCACCGTCATGCGGTTGGTGGTCAGCGTGCCCGTCTTGTCGGAGCAGATGGCCGTGGCGTTGCCCATCGTCTCGCAGGCGTCCAAGTGCCGCACCAGGTTGTTATCCCTCATCATTTTCTGAGGAGAAACACCCCAAAAGATAAAACCCTCCGAGATTGGCTCCGACAGACTCCCACCAGCAGTTCTGGAAAGCACGGAGGGATGTGTGCAGTCTTGCTGTGACAATATAAAGCTGCCTGAACTGGAGCTCTGATGTGGGCCAATATCCCAAACCCTCGTTACCCACAAGCTGCGGCTGGCCCTGAAAAAGGTCGCCTTTCAGAAAGCAAACTGGTCCCATCATTTTTGCAAGATGTAGATACGTTTTGATTAATAGCTATTACAGCAAAGATTCAAGAAAACAAAAACAACAGGATTTTAAAAACATTATCACTGTAGCAAATATTCAGCCTTTTCTTAGTAATGCTTGGAATGCCAGGATATGACCTTGCAGCACACGGATGGACCGTTCCAGGGGGAGGGGAAAGAGGTGGCAGATAAAGGACATAAGCAAAATGAGAAAATATTTTAAAAGCAGCTACAGTCTTTATTAGCAAAGTGCCACCCTTGAGACATGCTCCTTTTTTTCCTAAGAATTATTATATTCGGCTACACAGAAATCAAGGTGTTCCCTCCTAAAGTTCATAATTTGTTTACATGCTAAATGGAAATAACTTCATTGAACACTCCCAGAAAGTCTAAATAAGTCTCATCTGACTAAATTGCTAAGGTAATCCACAAGTCCAGGATTTTAATCCTCTTTAATTTCCTAATAGAGTCATTTACGTTGACTTCAAAGAACTGCAGCTGCATTTCAGAAAAGTACAGCAAAGCTCCAGTGAAACGAATTTCTTTGGAAAGTGTTCCTGAAGGCTTCAAATCCTTGTCAAAACCTTGTACTACTGCACAAGAAAATCTGAATACAAAATTATTCCTTATCCAAAGACTGGACTGTTCTCAGAGTAAATGCTGCTCAATAAATGCCTTGTTCCTTGCAAATGAAATAGCTATTTTTACTACTTGATATTCCTGCTTTGCGTGGTTTTAAAGAGATGTATCAGAATACACATTTATTCGCATTTTTGTCAGAAATACTCTCGATATAAGTTTACTTGAAAGCAACTTCACTCTCAATGACATTTTGAGCACCTCATTTTCACACCAATTTTCATTACACCTGGCAAAACTCACAGGAAAACAAAACCAAAGAGCATTTTTCTCCCCTGATTCTTTTTAATGTCTCTTACCTTTACAGAATAAGCCAGAGAAATAGTGACAGCCAGCGGGAGTCCCTCAGGAACAGCAACCACGAGGACAGTGACCCCAATAATGAAGAATTTCACAAAATACTGGACGTAGACAGGAGTGCACTCAGGCAGCCACTGCTTCTTGTTGACCACAAAGGTGTCAATGGCAAAATAGAGTACCAAAATGATGACAGTGATGGCAGACATCACCAACCCTGCAACGAGAAAGCTTGGCTTGCCAGACACCCAAACACAACTGAAGGCCTGTGCAATTGGAAAGCTGCACTGGAATTTGAGATGAAATCATTTTCTCATTCTCTGTGACATTTTTCACCGATACTAATACCGATGATAATGATAAAGTGCACAAGAAGAAACACTGTTATGATAACATCACACCAGCCATAGGTTCCAGTACATGAAACCATTCTAGAGAGCAGCTGGATCACACTGCACTCATTTTTAGGCACTGCTGCCTTTAAAACTCCCCAGTCAGTGCAGTTCTCCAGGAGTTCCTCTGTCACTCGGCCAAGTTTTTTCAATTTACTGTTACTTTGCCTGGTTCAACATTTTTGTGTCCTTTTAACCTCTACCTTTCACAGATTCCTAGTCAATCCATACTCAAACACTCACCTTTTTCTTAAATAAATGTACCTTAAGAGACCTGAGAAGAATAGTCTTCTCCAGTTTATGCTGCTGTATCAAATAGTTTGGACAAGCCCTGTGGATGTGTCTGGGTGAATACAAGGGGGCAGTAACACAGAATTACCCACTGAACAGTTTTTCACCACGTTTCTTCAAAATGTTATAAATGCTGGTATTTCTAAGGTCTCCCTTTTCAAAGGGACGTGCAGAAAGTGTGTACTTTCATGAGAAGAGGTGCAAAAGAGGGAGAGACTGTAATAAAAGTTTTACAGAATTCACCAAAGATCCCAAACATTTAATGTGCCCTGGCAGCAGCACAGACTGCCAGGATAGCACTCCTCCTCCGGAGTTTTGATCCTGGCTTGGAGTGCCCAAACAAAACTCCAGCAGAGCCTCAGCTTTGCCCTGCCAGGATTCCTGCTCTGTGGCAGCTTTCTGTGAAGCAGTTAAGCCTGCGCTTCAGAATAAATGAATTTCTCCCTAATGAGATCATGCAGTAGAAGAGGAACGCTGTGAATTTCATGTCTTGACTGCAGTTGAAAAAAATTGGTAAGCTGAAGGATGCTAAGGTTGACAGCAAACAGATGAGTCAGGGAGATCACTGTATGCCAGAGGATACAGGAAAATCCATGAAAATATTGTAGAGCCAAGTACTCCTGACAACACACGATATCCCCATAGACTGCCCAGTGAGAAAACAGATGAGGCAATAATTAATTAATTGAATTCATGTTACTCGCCACATTATGGTTAGAAATCCCTATGCCATCACTTTAACAGTGATCTTCACGTGCCTGCTGAAATATCAGGGTGCAAGAATCAAAGGCAATGTGGAAGGGTATTTAAGAAGTTAATAATCATGGGAAACTAAGGAGAGAAGCCTGAGCCATATGAAAGTGGGCAAAGCGTTAGCTGGATGTCAGAGATGATAACCACACTGTTCAGGCAAAGAGAACTGGCACCTTGGCGTTCTGATCAGCTGACTGTAAGGAACTTTAAAAGCAATGGGAAGGAACTTGTGGGGCAGGAATCAGGCTGGGGAAGGACAGGGGAGATGGAGCAGAGGCACAGAGGAAGCTGTTGTAGGACCTCAGCCAGGCATCTGCACAGAGGTCAGAACCTCTCCAATTCCACTAGAAAACAAACCTAATGGACTTCAGGTCATCACAGAGGGTTTCCACTTCCTACCCACATGTTGGAGAAGTGCTGGTTCCAACAGCAGGGACCAGCTGGTTCTGGGTACAAGAATCAACATGTGTCATACGTGGGTAAAAGGCAGGGACATGAGTATTCAGAGAGAGCAGAGTGATTTCAGAACCCATCGCAGGGGAATACCGTGTGAGTGATATTGTGAGATGACAGATTCTGGAACTGTGCACTCCAAAGTTCTAAGGGGAGAGGGAATTCAATATGTAATGACTGTGCTTGCGAATATTAACCAGGAGAAAAGCTACATTTCCTTTTGATTCAAATATTCACTACAATCCAAGTTGCCCAAAGCTTCCAGCTTCTCGACAGTCAAAGCTAATTTTCAGAGGAAGAAAAAATTGTCAATACAACGTACCATGCTTAGAACAGGTTTATGGTGACCCATTTCCAAATATTGCAGCAAAAAAAGGCCTGTCCCTTTCAAAACAAATTCGTTTTGCAACTCTGAGGTCTCGCTAACACAGTGGGTTTTGGTCAGCCCCCCAGTCATACCTGCTTTGCCTATCTGGACTGCCAGCTTGGTCAGCTTTCCCTGAAGGACAGATTTTTCTTTCTTGTGCATGTTGGATTTCTTCTTGTCCTTGTCATCTCCCTCTCCCCCTTCTGCGCTCTTCAGTGGCTGCATCTCCATGGCAGCAGCCCCGTCCTGCTGCTTGGCTGACAATGCAGAACAGAACTGTTACTCCAGAGCTTTTCTCCATTCTTTCAGCTCAGTGTTCATACTTACTGAAGCCAACCAGCTGGCTGGGACAATTACGACCAGAATCACCCTTGTCCTGTGTCAGGCAGGTGCCCCGTGAGCCCCCAGGGTTGGGCAGGGCACGGCTGTACAAGCACATCCATGTGCACTCCATACACGTGGGGACATGGACCAACAGCAGGTGAGGGACCAGGAAGACCACTGGGTTTCTCTCTGATCTTTGAAACCACCCATGACACTCTGCCATACACATATATCTCACTTCATGTCTTGCAAATGCCTTGGCAGCCAGGGTGCCAGCACTGCAGGATTGCCTAGAATAGCAGAGCTCGGGTGCTTTGGCAGGCAGAGGGTCTCGCTCCAAATTGTGGAGCATTTTGAAGGCAATGTGGCTGCACAGATGATCTGTGCTCACCTCTCCGGCCGCACAGGCACCTCGGTGACCAGGGGAGCACACTCTGCAACCCACTATTCTAGACAATACCAGAATGACAAAGTTTCCTTAGCATTCAGTGCTCGAGTAAATGATCCATTGGGGCCCGTGGGGATGGCACCATCAGTCTCCCCCAAAAAGTACACACCATTTGAGGGCTGGACCATCCTCTCTTGAAAGAATGCTAATACAAGGAAACTTTATTTTAGGATCAAAGACATGTTACTTAAAAGCAATGACACTGCAGTTTATATATGTGTATGTGTCTGGTTTGTATCAAACACAATAAATCAAATAGAATGAAATGAAACGGCTTTGCTTTGACATTCATGAAGAGATTGTACGAGACCATGCTTATGTCACCTGGAAATCTAATTTGTCTATCTAACCCTAGTGATTATTCATTTCATAGCATTTTATTTGGCAGTTTTATACCATTAACAACTGAGTTTATCTGTTTAGTTTCTGATCCATCACCTTTGCGATCTTTAGTGTTATCTGAGAAGAGGAAGTTATCATTTAATTTGGTATAACGCAAAGAACTCATGAGAGCTGTGTCTCATAAATATAAAGGGAGCCATGACTTTGCTTCAGAGAAAGCAAAATATCGATTTCAATTTCTTCCTGAGATTGCATATTAAATAAGAAACTCCTAAGATTCTTTCTCTTCCTGTTATTTATCCTTACAATTGCCTTTCACATTGCTAAGTAACCCTTGGGCCTTAAGGTTTCCTTTTGTTCTTGCCTTACCCTCCCTCTGCAAAAGCAAACAGGTCCACATGACACCATTAAACACCAAAGATGAAAAGACATACAGAAATTGGGCTGGAAAGTCATTCACAATGTGCAGCATACATAACTTCCACAGGGAAAATTAATTCCAGTGAGCTTTGAGACACGAAATAACATCTTCAGATGGCATATTCAAGCAGCCATCTCCTATGCTAATATCTGACATACCGAACTTCGGGAAGTTACAATCTCTTGGGGAGGTTTTTGTTGGGTTTGGTTGTTCAGGGGGTTTTAACATTCTGGTTGAACAATAGGGCCATTTTCACATACAGGCACAAATCACAGGTTTTCACTTTACTTTTTCACAGAATTCAACTACATGCTAAAAATAAAATCCACAACCTCCTTAATATGAAAGAAGATTACCTTTGTTCTGGCTGTTCTCCATATTCCCATCCTGCATTTTGCCTATATGATGAAAAATTTCAACAGACAATAGACAGTAAACAATCTTCACCCAAGACAGAACATGAAAATGGGAATTCAAATCAAATGGGCAGACAAAAGCCATGAACATGTCACAGGGACTTGGTCACCATCCCTTCTTTCCACACATTCCCACGGCCAGCTTAGCTGGGCACATCCAAGGAACTGCAGGCACATTTGGTGTTTTAACATGCTAAAGACTGAACATCAGCACAGAGCTTGGAGGAAACTGCATTAATTAAGAGGGTGAAACTACAAAGAGAATCCAGTGGAAAGCTGAATATTGGAATAATGTTCCTGAACTGATATTTCAGAGAGCTGGGCCTTAAAAAATTGGCAGGTATAATTGTGGTACACACCAGTATAGAGTGAGGCTTTTGGAATGTACTCTAGAATCAACTTCATTATAGAAATATTAGTGCTAATACATAGATAGGAAAAATAAATTTGTCAGTCAGATACAGTTTTAAAATTATATCTTCCTCAGTTGGTTGTATTATTTAGCAAATCACTTCTGTAGCAAAAGTGCAAGGGGTTCATCCTTTACTCAGATTTATCCTAAAGAAAGATTTACCAAGGGCATCTTCAACTTCCAATTTAACATTTTAGCTACACAAAGTTTTACTAAACCAAAATCCTCTTTGTTTGGGCCTTTTTTAACTGAAAAAACTTCATCGAAAAGCGTGCACTAAATAAAAATGGTAAAATACAAATCAGAGCATACAAAACTTCTGTACTCTGAATAACAACTGAATATTTTCAAACGTGTTCAAAAATTCTTGGTGCAATCCCTTACGAGTATGAAGTTCTGGCAAAGACTACTCGAGTTTCACAAATATTACATTCAGAAGGAAGAACAGTTTCTTATTGCAGCTATGTATAATGCCCAATAAAAAAATAATGCTAAGGAAAATTAACTTAAAAAACCTTTACAGGATTGTTGACACATTCTAGTCAGAAATGTGCCATTGGAATTTATTCAAAAACGTGACAGCAGGAATATCTTCCCCTCCTGACTTCCATATATATTCTGGGAATGAATAGAAGCAAAATTGAAATTCTTGCATGTTTGTCTTCTCACTAAGTGGAGACCACTAAAGACGGCCTTCTCCAAAGAGATCCAAAGTGGCCAACTGAGTCATCAATTTGCCCAGGTAGGCCACCCTGAGAACCTGCAAGTCCCAAAGCCGAGAAAAGGACATCTCCTGACCTTTCACCACCTCGGTGCTCCCATGGATTGCTGAAGAAAACATTTAGCACCTGCTGCTTGTTGTTATTTCCCATCCCATTCCCCCCTTGGCTCTGCCATGACTTTTGGACCACGAGGATTCATCTCCCCCAGCTCCTGCTCGGCACAAATCTGTGAACCTGAAGGGAATTCCCATCGAACCTTTGCACCCAGCGCACAGCTGGGTTGGGTTGGTGCCTGCCCAGGGGCTGCTTTAATTCAAAGGGGTTTTGACAAAGTTCCTGGAAGACATAAAACATCTCTGGGACTCTGATTTCTGGGGAGAGCACAAAGGCCTGCTCAGGGACTGGGAAAGGGTCATTTGGAGCAGCCATGCTCCATGCCCTGCTCTGGAGCTCCTTCTGCAGAGCCCAACTGAAAACCTCGCAGCAGCACAACTGAACCAACCAACAACCAACCAAAGCACCACCAAAACCCAGACACGACTTTTCACAAAGCAGACGTTATTTTCCAGCGTAAATCAAAGTATGGAGCTTTAGGAGATATATTTGCTATTTAAAAGGGGCATCATAATTATCAATTGATGTAAAAATACCGGTACACAAAACAAACAATCGTTAACAACAATGTAAACTTAGGTATTTAAAAATATATTCTTCAAACTCTTAGCATTTAGGTTACTGAGGGATGGAGGGGAAGGTCATCACAGTTAATTACAGTGCAGTTATTTAGACAGGACAACCAACAGGTAAGCTGTGTAGTTATGAAAAAGAAAGCTGTAAAGGACTTATTTCCTTCTGTTCCAAAGAATTTTAAGGCTGTACTTTGCCATAAATCAAGACCAAAGGGAGAAATTAAGACAGAAATAAAGGTGACAGAATGACTACTGCTGAGAGATCCTTTCTCCTTTCAGGCAGTGCCAGGACCAGAAATGCTGCTCATCTTTCTGACCTTTGTACATTGATTGGAAACATTTTACATCTTTAGTATTTATTAATACTTTGATAATGTGATTTGAAATAAATTTCAAAAATAGAATTTGCTTTTACATAATTCTGCAAATCTTTCCTTCTTTTCTTTTTGAGTAATAAGTAAAAGGAACAGTGTTCAGGCTGGAGAAATCTGAGTTTATTTTTATCCCTTTTCTAAGCCAGGGTGAAAAATCAGAACATTTAGAATAGAATTTAGAGCCTCCTAATCCAACTTGTATTCTGCAGTTGCTTTGAAGGTTTTGAATCTGAATAGAACCTGTTTTGCACGTTGCCTTTGCTCACAGTTGTAACTTCTTACCCCAAAACCATGAACTTCCAAAGACAAGACTCCCCTTCCCCGGGCTCAGCTCCTGGAGAGCCAACGGGACACAACAACAAGGCCCTGTCTCTGGCAGTAGAAATCACTTAGCAGTTGCTCCAGGATTGCATCGGGAAAACACAGTACAAAAGAATAAATCTGATTTCTCTATTTCAAACGGGAAGTTTTAGCCAATTCTTTTAGGCACTCACTAAACAACTTAAAATTCAGAAGATATTTTAAAGGACATTCCAACTGCAAACTGCTTTGCAGGACCTGAATGGGAGTTCAGTTCATACACCAGGATTTACAAAATCTTTCAGATGAGTTTTTCCTCTCTGCAAAATCTTCTCCCTGTTTATAACCTTTTAAAAACTGAACATATTGTCCATAGTTTTAACAAAGAGACCACCAACAATTAAGTACTTTGACCTCAACTCCTGGAACCCAAGAGAATTTACAATTCCTTCAGTCCAGCAGATAACACGTGGGCTGGGTGTGTTAGATGAACTTATCACTGTAGGCTCACTGACTGAGAACAACCCCCTTCTTTTGTGTCAATTGTACATTGATAACTAAGAATAAAAATATTTTATCTGCAATGGTAATGGGTTAATTTTCAGGTAACAAGCAATAGCATTTCCTGAGCGTGGTACTTACTCAAGTATGTAATTTTTATTTTCTTATTTGAAGGTATTTTCCACACAAAGCTATGAGGCTCTAGGCAAAATGCTACAGTAGCTGATATGGGGCTGTGTTTTGGATGTGTGGGTGAGGTTCATCACAACATCTCTACTACACGATCAAAGAAGTGCAGAATTAACTGAACTGCCTCATCTCAGAAGAGACAAAAGCCAAAATCTACCAGCTGCACCAAAAAATTGTCCTGAACCCTCTGTGCCCTGACAGGCAGTGGGGGTGTAACTCCCAGCTCCCAGATAAACAGGTCCAGTAAGGACTGTTTGTGATGGGACGGAAGGATGAGAGGAAACCACATCCTTCACACACTGATTTAACCCCCCTGGGAACTCAATTTCCTCACTAGGTCCAGGCATTGAGACCAAACAGAGAGACCAAACATGAGTCTCTGCATGGGCGTGTTTGGTTTACACTCCTAAGCAAACTCATCATGGAAATAGCAGAGAATCCCACAATGGGTTGGGCTGGAAGGGACCTTAAAGCCCATCTTGTTCCAGCCCCTGGACACCTTCCACCAGCCCAGGTTGCTCCAAGCTCTGCCCAAGCTGGCTTTGGACACTTGCAGGGATGGGGCAGCCACTGGGCACCCTCTCATTACTGGAGAATCAAACCTCCATCATGAATTTCCTGCTTCTTTGTCTCTAAGGAACCTGGAACCAGGATGATGGAGATTCCTGTCATGCAGTGAGATGTAGGGATTGTAAATCTTAGTTTTCTGGCAAACTCAGGTTGTGAGGGAGTAGAGTTTTAAATCTGGTTATATGTTTCTTTGAAACTATTTAAAAATAGATTCAAACACTTCCTCTGTAATTGCTTTAAATAAGACGCTACACGAGCACATCTCAGTCCTTTTGAGCAGTTGGTATTGCTGTCAGAAACTCTCATTTCTGTGCATAATGCAACAACTGCTGACCCGCCTGGAAAAAAAAATTCTATCCCAAACATGGTGAAAAGTGGAATTATTTTTGTCAGTGTTTTTGGCACTGCACAAGAGGGAAAGGTTTTTATGGCAAACAAAGCCTCATGTACCTGATTAGCAGAAAAACACAGCTGATGCCTAGACTAATATTGACCCATTCCATTCAATTTAATACTGGAATGAGACTATTAGAATGAGATCCTGAAATATTTGCATGCTAAGTGGGGTCAGGAACCTGTACTGAGGGACAGTCCAAAGTGACCACGGTAATATTTAGTTTGCTTTTAGTACACACAGGCAGGCTTAGCAGGATAGCACCGGGGGCACACAAAAATATCCCCAAAACTTCTCGGTTGCTTCTGAAACAGATGCTCAAAGCAGCTAAAGCTGCTCCTAATGCAGTGCTGGTTGGAACTGAGCCAGACTGCTGATCCCAGCAGGGGCTCTCAGAACTCCACAGACACCCCATGGGCACTCAGGATCCTGAGTGTCATACCAGAGGACAAGATAAAGTGCATTTATCAGAGTGCTCCTTCAGATCTAGGCTGAGAAAGGAGCAAAGGGCTTCACAGGGAAACCTCACGTGAACCTACTCAAGTTTGGAAGCAAGTCTGACTTAACTGCTACTTTTATTGCAGTTTAATTACTGGCAGATCCACCATAATTGCTACCTCTTCCCCTCCCCTGCTTAATTCTGTGTGAATCAAGTAAGCTGCAGCATGTCTGTGGCCTCTCTGCTGAACTGCTACCGAACTGATGGAGTAGGATCTCTCAGAGGGGAGTCACAGGCACNGAAGGGAAGGGAAGGGAAGGGAAGGGAAGGGAAGGGGGATGTGACACAGTCAGGAGAGAAAGCCCTCAAATCAGACACGCCGGGTGTAGTGACGTACCATTGACTAAGCTGGCATTTGCATTATCGGTGGCATTTGCACCTGCTGCACCATCTGTGGCTGAAGGAGGGTGGGAGGAGGGATGGGAAGAATCTACTGAGCAATAATGGATAAAGAAACAATAAATAAAAAATAATAGCAACAGCATGAACAAATGCACAAAATGAAAAAAACAAACATCCATGGCATTTTTCCCCAAAATCAAACTGGTCTCAATTAATTAACGTAAATTTCAAAAGCAAAATGATATTATAAAGGTGTTATAAAGTAAGGCAAAAACTCAAGCACGGAATAATAATAATAATAACAATACTAAATCAATATGAACCACATTTAACAAAGTAAAGGAGTTGGTGAGGATGGCCTACACAGTACTGTGTACAGTGTTTTAGTCCTTTTATGTGTTATTTTTTGTATTTTAAGATAATGTCATGCAAATACTAAAAGGGTTGAAATACTCCCTTTTGAGTTAGTTCATTTACACAATACATGGGTAGTTTCAAAATAAGCAATTAAAATATTCCTTGTTTTTCCACACTGTATATGGAAAAGGCAAATAGAGGCTTGAGGAGCAAAATGAGTTATTTCAAATGTTGAGAACGAACGTGACATATTTCCTGGTTTGTGGAGAAGTGAAAAAACTACCAGAAAACTCTTCTGGTTTTCAGTAATTCTCCACATATCACAGAAACTGGTCAAGAAATCTTTCCTAGCAGGAAAGAGAAAAACTTGAAGAAGGTTTTATCATTTTATTATGGGCTTTATACTAGAGTTGAGAAAATTAGTCTCTACAAATGAGAGATAAGCTTCATTTTGTTTTGTTTCTGTTGGTTATTTGTTCACAGTAGAACACAAATCCTACAACAAATCCTGACTGAGATTCAAACTTTTCAGTACTTGCCCCACAGGGACCGTTTGACACTGTATTCTAGAAAATGTTCTAGAAAATTCGACATCGTATTCTAGAAAAAAGGTCTGATTTTCTTTACGAATGGCAAATGGGGAGGAGAAAATAAACAGCCCACCGGATTTCACCCCCCCCATGCAGTAAATTCATGACCATTTCCACTGCAAATGTGATTCCCGTGATGCCAATGGCTAAACTGGCTCGGTTGCTCGTGCTTGTTTTTGCTTGCCTTAGGTGCCCCCCGGAGCAGCCCAGCGGGAGCTGCTCCCAGCACAGCCCCCGTTCAGTCCCTGCTGATTCCCTGCTGCACAGTGGCCGCTTAGCCGAGCTCAGCACCAAGACTGCAACACCCACAATGCGTGTGCTCCACAAGGCTTGCCACCACCACCCCTCTTGATTTGAAATCGTGCTTTCATTTAACTCGCCTGATTCAAAGACAATTATTTCATTATTTCAATCAGCGGTTCAGCCCTGATTTGGTGTGGCACAATTGTTACTGTACCTGGCAGCTGCTGTGCATCCTCCTGCTTCCCACCTGCACCATGGATTTACAGGGTTAACGGCCCATCAAAGCACACAGGGAAACAAGCACTTCTGCCTGCAGCTTTATGTGCAAGAGTCCCTTAGTTTACTTGGGCCTCCATACACAACCAGTTCTGCACGAGCCCCAGAAAACGTGGACGAATTTCTAGGGCATGTATTTTCTATATTTCAATCAGATTCAGTGTCTGCATCCAAATTCCAAGAGAGCTCTGGAGGGATCCCTGTCTCTGGGCACTAAGTCATGACTGCAGTGTGTCCCTCTACCATTCCTGATTTACCTTCCCTGTCTTCCCAGACTCTCTCCAGGGAAACCCCAGGGAACCAGCAGCAAAGTCCCACCCAGGGGCCAGCCCAACTAAACCAAGGAGCTCAGCTGTCACCACCACACAGTGATGGAGCTGCTCCTTCTCACCCATAACAGCCTCAGACACCACCAAACACATCCCAAAAAGCTCTGCGAGTCTTTCTCCCCATGACAGCAAGAAAACACTCTGAGATACTGTTCTGAGCTAGTCTGACACACAAGAGTTTTACTCCCTTTCATTTCGCTGGGACTCTTCATGCCTGGGAGGAATTGGGCATTTCTGTGTACAAATGAAATGGTCAGCATTTCATAAAACGGGTTTCCTTGGAGCAGCAGGGAGTCAATGGCAACCACTTGTGGAATATATTCAGAAAAGGAATCTATTTTAATTTGGCCTTCCTAACTGCAGCTTCAAATTAAAAGGATGGAAGTGAAAAAAAGGCGGGATCAGGTTCCCTGACGGATCCCCAGTAGAAAGTTCAGGAAAGCTACAACTGTTCTTTTTATTAATAGGGAAACCCACCAGAAAGCACAGAAATATTTAAACCCCCATATTCACTGGCTCTTAATTATGCCTGAAAGACAAATATTCTTAGGACAGACTTGGAATGAAATCCTGAAAGCAGAACAATTTACAAGACTGAACAAAAACTGGAAAGGACAGACATTAACTCATGTTCCTGCTTAGTGTGCAACCCATAAATGAGCAGTAGCTTATGACATCACACTGTAAGAAGGTGAAAAGTCTAAAGAGGCTTCTTGATTTCATTAACTGATACGGGCTGTGAAACTTCAGCTGGCTGCTAACACTGACTACTACATTCTCATCTTGTACTATTCTTAGCTTGCCCTTCACACCTTAAGAAATTAAAATGCCTCTAAAGTCACTCACTGACATTAAACAACCGGGCTAGCAAAAAGCCACAGCTTATCTTTATTTTATTTTTGAAGCTCTAAACTGCTATTTCCATGGCCAGGAGGGTTTTGGGTTTTTTCCCTGAAAAAAGACAAGTTACACAGATACAAATGCCCAAGAGCAAAAGCTCAGCAATGTGCAGGTGAGCATGGATTCATGTGCAGAAGCCACGGCAATGGGAGCGTGCCCATGGATCCCCTGGCATTTACCCAGGTGCTGGGAGTCTGCAATTCCACACTGGAAAAACACCTTGTTATCCAATGTATTGATTGGCTAACAGCTTCTGCTGTTTTTCTGTGTGCCATGGCATGATAAAAATGTATCCAAAACCAAACCAAACCAAAAGGTTGTTTTAAAAACTGTGCTTATTTGTCAAGGATGGAGGAGAGCTGTGGCTGCACGAAGCCCAGGAGGCCCCTTAAGAGCACCTTTACGTGGTGTGGGATTTACCTTTCTTGTCTTTCTTTTCCTCCTCTTCCCCTCCAGCCCCCAGCAGGGTGAAGATGATGCCAGTCTGAGAGTTCACCCCCACAGCAGTTACCAGCATTCGCCCCGAGCCTTCCATGACATGAGTACCTGAAAATAACCAATATAGGTCACATGTAGCTAATGAAAAATACAATTAGGCAAGGCTTCTACTACAGCACTGAGCAAGACTCGTTTCACTTTAAAAATCTATGGCGAGGGGATTGTAACTCCATAACTAAAATAATCTCTGTTGTGTATTATTGAAATTTAACATTTAAATTTAAGCTAACATCCAATGAATTAAAACACTTGATACTTCTCCTCTGAAAATGTCTCATTACTTTCTGCCTTTCTAAGCACGATGATCAGAAATAACTGCACTCAATCAAACAACAAGATGGCTTTTAAATGACAAAGAGCCCAGGCCAGAGTCTGTGAGGTGGGTTGTGCTGGGTTTCCAAAGCCTCGAGGCACGGCCCATGAGGACAAAGCCAGCTCGGAGGAAGCAGAGCATCCAGGGGGCCTGGGGCAGCTTTACCTGACAGCAGCATCGGGTCCTTGTCCACAGACTTGCGCACTTGGTCTGACTCCCCAGTCAAGGAGCTTTCGTCGATTTTGAGATCATTGCCTTGAATAAATATCCCATCAGCAGGTAGGAGGTCACCTTTGGGGGAGAACATGGCAATGGAAAACCACTGTGCGTTAGTAAGCTTGTGTTTATCATTACAGGAGTGTTTCCATTATAAACGCACAATTAACAACAACTGCATTAACATAAAAGAAAAAGTGAAGGAATTACCACTGTTTCTGTCCATATTAACCATAGAACTGCAATCCTGTAAGGAAGGACCTTTGCATTTCCAACATTCTTTGCTTCGTGCAGTCTCAGAATCAGCACACATTGTATTTAACACATGATGAACACCCTGACCACTGAGGTTTGGCAGGGGAAGTGAGTGCTCTTCATGACAAGGTTGCTCTATCAGATGGCAGAGGAATTAACTGGCTAATAAACAGTGGAGCTGCCCTTTCCCATTCCCCTCCCAGGAAACCCTTGCTAAGTCCAGGAGAAACTTCATGGCTGACAGAACTGGAATTTTGCTGGAATCTCCCAACTCCCACAAATACAGAGCACACAGAGTTCCTGCAAGAGTCCTCCCCTTCCCTGGGGCACAGAGTCTCCCCTACGGCATGGGATGATGAGGCATCGGATCTGGGGGGACCCACCTCCAGAGAAGTGTGCCTGTCCTGCTGAAAAGGGAAAGGGCAAGAAATAGAGTCCGTAAGGATGCAGTTGGTAGAACTCACCATATTTCACCTGTGCAATGTCCCCAACTACGATCTCTGCCACCGGGATCTGGATAACCTGTCCCCCTCGGACAACAGTGAACTTCTGCTCCTGCTCAATGCGACTCTGCAGCCCACGGAACTGCTTCTCCTTGCTCCAGTCATTGAAGGCAGTGACAAGGACAACACAGATAACGGAGAGTAGGATGGCAGCACCTTCAATCCAGCCAGCTTCGGCCTCCCCCTCATCCTCAGCTCCTCCTGTTGCAGTCCCACAGCCTGCAAAGACAAGGCTCGGAGTCAGCTCAGGGAGGGGCGGGTTCCCCACCAGGAAAAGGGCAGCAAGGTTAAGGGATGGAGCTGCTTCTTCAAAGAACTGCCTGCTAATGAAATAGGGCAGAATGGAGAGAAAGCACAAACAAAGCTGTCTGTGGAAAAGAGAAAGGAAACAAACCAAGAGGAATTTAAGCTCTTTAATTTTCCTGCTGAACAGCCCGTCCTTGGTGAAGCCAAACTGAACAAACGGGAAAAGAAAGCACCAATTCTGTTCTTTAATAGAAGGGTTTGTAGCTCCACCTGAGCCAGGAGGCACCTGCAGAAATAAGGAGGACTTACTGAAAGAAGGACTAAAACAATGGATGGCATTAATCAAAGCAATGACATTAACATTAAGTCCCCCTTGCCGCATTTAAATTAAAGGGGATTCAACAAATAACTTTCAACACAATTTCTAGATGTTCTCAAATAAATACAGTTGTAAGGAACAGTTGTTATAAAAATCACTGAGATGAAATAAATCTATTAGTATTTCAGTGGGATAGTGACATGTATTAGGGAACACTGGGTAAAAACAATAGCCTAATATAAATTCATCAATCTTCCTTACAGAAGAAGATTCCAGAGAAATAGTGGCATACCTACAGAACTGCAAGGACATTATTAGGACATTATTGCTGTCACTGGTAAAACAGTATTAAAAAAATATACTCTATGTATTCATTCTGAATTACTTCATACACATCTGCTGATTATTTATTTGCAATAGATACATAAATTTAAATAGACCCCCTAGACAGTACTCACAAACTAAATGTGACCCAGCTCTCTTTCCCAATGACAGAAGGTCTCGAAGAACTCCTGGCCAGCAAAGCACACCGACTGGAATCCCTGAAGCCAGAGACACCCGCAGTGATGGGGAGAGGAGAACTCAGGGAGAGGAACCAGCAGAGCCTCCTCCCCGGAGTGACCAAGGCACAGACCTTTGCATGTGTCGAGAAGAACAGCCAGGTGGGCATTTGACACCCCTTTTCCACCTTGCCCAGGTGCCAGGGAGTTTGGCACCTTGGCAACTGGGGTGCTTCTACCCATGACTAAAGTTTAATTTCGGTGTGTTCATCACCTGTCACTAGGAGGGAATTAACAAGCAGTTTGATTTCTATTTTTAAGCTACAAAGACTTCCCGCTAACAAAAGCGTTATAATTCATTAACCAGCTGAGTAATTACTCTTGGGTATGAACAATAACAAAATTACCAGAAGTCAAAGGAAGGAAGATGAGACTAAACGCTCACTGAGTGACTGGAAGAAAACTAAAATAAAGGGAGTTTTTGCCAAAGTTCTCTGCAGTTTGCATTCAGACTTCACCCAAGGGGAAGGCAAAGGCCACTGCCAAGAGCAGGGCTCTCCTGGCAGGGATGCCCTTCCACTGATGACCCAGTGAGTACAAGAACCTGCTAAAGAAACCATTTTTCTAGCACTCAAGAGAGAAAGGAAGCAACCTTTGCTAAGTTCGGTACCTCAAGCTACTTGAGACTAGTGACAAATGCAACTTCAAACTCCAATATGCAATTTCCCCCTTGGGCAGAATGTTCCTTTTGGGAAGCACTGATCAGTTTGGCTCTGTTTAACCTTAACCTTCTCCATTGGTCTGTCTGATCTGAGACTCCTTTTCTGAATCAGCAGATTCACTTCTGCCTTGTTTCTAGTAGGTGGTGTCCTAGTACAAGTAATTCTGCTTTGGCAAATAGAACATCAGAATTCACTATCAATACTTTTCACCTGATATGATGTCGAATTAAGTCTATTAAGTTTTTAAGAGCATGCCTCCTCTCCTGTTTCTCACCAGAGAAAGGTGGCCTGGTGTAGCCACAAAGACTGCCTTTATTTCCTTTTCAGATGGCTGGCATTTAGTCCAGCTTGTCCAAACCCAACTCTTGTTTCCCAGGCTGACTGACACCAGTTCCAGGCAGACTGGCCCCTGAAGGTGCCAGCTCAGCTCCTCCAGCGGGGTTGGGCATTTCCACTGGGCATTATTAATTTATTTGATTCCGTAGCAGGCCTTCCACTGAAAGGCCTTAATTTCTGTATATGGATTACCAATAATTTATCCTGTGGTGTCTTCTATAAAATGAATTTACATTATATAATACTTAAATACATCACCCCCCCAAAAAAGAAATCAGGCATTTGGAAGACACAAGCTGTGCTTTGCCCTTTGTTAGAAGAACCCCATTATGGCTCTGGACATGTGTAAACTTCATAGCAATGTTAGCTGAGTAGAATATCCTCCCTCTCCAGCGAGAAGCTACCAGTTTGGAGAAAATCATTGCCCTTCTTCCCAGGAACCACCAGCCCTGGTCCCTGCATAGGAAATGTGTCCCAAACCCAAAATGACAGTGCACTTGAACCCAGGGCTAACACACTGCAGCTGGAAAGGTTTGGAGAGGAGCATCTCCAAGCCCACTCTGAAAAAATAAACATCTTGACTCCGCAAAACCAGGTGAAAAAGAAAAGTATTCACTGACTTTGTCTTTGTGTGTTGTCAGAACTGATCTCCACATTAACATAAACAGCACCATGAAGCAGGCAAATAATACAAGATGTTCCCATTAAGATGAAAGGAATTGTGTTTACCTGCAATATCTCCCAGATTATGCACAAGCAAAGAACATAATTCACTCTTCAGCTGAAAAAGTTTATTACACCTGAAAAAATGTTTGTAAGAATGAAAGAAAATCAGAAGAAAACAGACTGATCTCAGATGAAGCTCTCGGAAAGCGCCCCTAAATTTGACAAGCTCCCACACCAATTAACAATTCATGATTATAAGTTTTAAAATCCTGAGAAAATTCTCCATAACCCAATGAAAAAATCAAAACCTTAAACAAACTTACTTTCCTTTCTGTTCGTTCAATCCAGCAATGGCAAATCCAGGCAAAGGAGAGGTATTTGAAGGGGAGGAAAGAATTCCAGGAGAGGGAGCCAGGAGAGTCCAATACCTCCTTCTCAGCGTGTTTGGGGTTCAGAGGAAGCGGAATTTGAGCTCCATAAGGAGTTTGAATGCAAAAAACCAGATATCTCCAAGCTGAGCAAGGCTTTGGGGTATCTAAGACTTGCAGGCCCCTGTAACAACAGCTCAAACACAAAGCTGCTCTTCGTGTGGCTCGAACGTAACCAAAACCCAGCGCTCCAGACCATCAGCCAAGCTCATCATCAGACTTCCCCTAAATCTTGCCTTTGCTTTTTCAGGTCCCACAAAAATGAGATGGGATAAAAGTGCCAGATAAATTAATGCAAAATACGCACATCGTTCTTGTTACAGGAATAAACTCTGGCAAGTAACTCTGGTTCTTCCAACAGCAAGATTTCAGAACGGATTCTTTTTAAAACACAGATTTATGGACCAGCAGCATTTTAAACTGCAACCTGCCCTTCAGGAGATGACCTGTCTGTCAGGAAACATTTCCTTGAACTATGTTATGTTCTTGCTCTAAGACTATTTTGGAAGTATTAACATTTAATAAGGGGGAAACCAAAAAAAGGGCACTTGCACCTCCATTATCCAGTCTGCCAAATAATTTCTTATATACATGTAAGGGAAACAACTGGCTTTTCATTTTCCTTCTGCCATTATATCACACAGGGGTTTCTGGAAACATCACTGTGCCCTTACACCATCTGTCCTCCCTATGGCAGTACCCAGAGTGACCCAGTGACTTCATGGATAAGGAGAAAATAAAAAATACAACTGAGACACACGAAAGACACCATAATAATATGCCTAAGTAGCAAAACACAGTTTAAAGCATCTAATGTTTATTAAGAATGTTCTTATAAGCTTTAAAAATGTCTGTTATGGTCTAAGATTGCTGTTCTGCACTCACAGATAGCATGTGGCTCTCCGTGGTCCCAAAAACATGCCTGAGATTTACTGAGGAGCACAAACTGAGAGCATCACAGAAGAACTTTTAATATTCATATGTGCTTTGGGGCAGGGTTTTATTCCAAGGCAGTGAATTGTGAGGTACTCATTTTAAATTAGACTTAACACAGGTCCTATCTGTCAGAAAATCCAATTCCAGAGGAGCACACAAGTTTGAAATATTTCTCCTGTAAGTCTTGAACATATGCCATGTGTCTCATGCCCCAGAGTCTCCTCCTCATGGGACAGAAAATGCACACAGGGTTTGAAAGCGATGCTAAAGATCTGTGTGCAAATCAAGATATAAAGGGCCGGGCCTGCTTTAGCATAGGAAAAGCAGATGAAAGCATCAAATGGATCAGTTTATTTCAGAGGTGAACACACAGGTGAGCTGGGCCCCCCCAGAGGAGGGCCAGGAGCTCCAAGGGCAGCCTCAAAGAACACTCCGGAATACAAAGCAGGACTACGGCAACTGTGTCCACAAAACATCTGAAAGGACCTTACCAGAACCTTGGGGAAGCAGAAGAGAATTTTAAAAGCTTCAAATTGGATGAGAAATAGGTCAGCAAAGGCTGTTGGAAAAGTTTTCTGTAGGAGGGAGATGAGAGGCAGATAAAATCCAAAGGTAGGGAGGATTCAGGGAAAAAAGACCAGCAAAGTAATACAAAGCATCGCACGTAGTCACTCCTTCCGGAATCACAGAGCCTGGGCTCCCACCTCACCAGAGACTGCAGCACCCTGGAACTGGGGGCTCAAAACCTGCCCGAAAGGTTTGGGCGCTTCACTGCCAGGAAATTCAAAATCAGCCTGAGAAACCTACTCCACATTAGCAGTGTTTTAATTTTATATAAAGGTTTGGAAGGAAAAAAAAAACCCAAGCAAGCAAGGCGCAGGATATATTAAATGGGAACTGTCTGGAAAGACTTGAAGGCACTTGTGCCAGAAGGGGAAGGTGAGAAAGGAGAGGAGGACACACGGGAGCAGGTTCAAGCACCTCAGGAAGACAACAAGCAAGAGGCAGCACTGCAACTGGCAGGAGAAAATCATTTGTTTGATGTTAGTAATCATTTCAACTTGGTAAAAGCCAGAAAGGGGGAAAGGAAAAAAATTAGGAAAAGGCCCCAAATAGGCAGCCAGCCTCATGTGCCAGTTTCCCAGGCTCGGGTCCTGTTGGCAACTGGAATGCTTTTAATATCCCAGCCACCATTTCAGTGTCTGTTTTTGTAATATCAACCCAATCTGGGCAAAAGCAGGAGGAAGCACACGGGCACAGTGCTGCTAAAAAGGGTATCTCTTGGAAATTTCACATACTTCTGAGGAGATGCTTAAAGCTGATTTGAATAACACAATGATTATAATTACAAACTATACCCTCTTAAGCTGCAGCACAGTAATTTTTAAATCAGAAAAAGTACCTTTTTCGAAATCTGTGAACATCTGTATTCCTAAGCCCCAACCTACAGCACATACCTCTCAGCTACTCAGTTCAACCTACTCATTGCTATTTTTAAGCTGAGAATACCTTGTGGCATTTAAATTCCCCAGGAAAATCTCCTAACACCCCCAGAGGTAATTTTTTTTAGTCAGTCAAACTGGTTTTGTCATCAGAAAGACAACAGTTCCCGTGATAGAAACTTTTTATTTAATCGTTTTCTCTAAAGACATTTTTCCTTCACTGCAGCCCCAGCGCTGGTTTTCTTGAAGCAAATTGAGCAGTTCTGAGCTGGGCTCTTCTTACCAACATCACCAGTCATGCTACTTTATCACACGTATTTAGTTGTGTGAGAAAATAAAAACCCAAAAATCATGCAATAAACGTAATACGCCCCCCTCAGTAACAAGGGTTATTTTTTTAAAGTACAACAGATACCATAATCTTTATTTCTACAAATCCCTTGTTGTGTTGCATCGTTTGCTACAGAATTAGCCCCAGGACTGGCTGGCAGCTCCTGAAGCAGCACCACTGCTGCTCCAAACCCTGCCTGTGAGGAGGGACCGTGAGATCCTGGATCCCTTCCAGGAGGGCACCGTACAGGCAGCGAGGCCACGGGCTGGCACAGCTCGGTGCCGCCACAGCTACAGCAAAGGGCCACAAAGCGCCAGAACTTCAAAAAACCAAGATCTGTGCGTGTCTCTCGGGCTCTCCGAGGGCTGAGTCAGCCGCGGAAAGCATTCTCCAGGTGCCTGCAGGACGGCAGGTGTGCTGTCCCACACCTGCCTGTTGTGTAAGCAGCCCCACGGAAGGGAGGCACAGGTGTGAGATTTTGGGTTTAGGGGGCTTGAACGTTCCCTCAAAGGGCTTTTTTGGATACGTCTGTGAAAACACCACCAGAATTGCTCGCTCTGTGATACATCAGTTGGTTATGTAAGGGCTCCGAGGGGGCGGGGAGGGAGGGAAGGAGCTCCTGTCCCTGTGGGTTAGTTATGTAACTGTCAACTTTGGAGCTCAATATTAAATATTTACACATTTTCGACATATGTATGCAAGGAAACAAATCTGTAAGCCCTGAAAGCAGATATATTCACACATTCCTCAGCCTGATCACAAACATTCGTGAGCAGAGAAATGTTAATTAGAATATACTCCACTTCAAGAGATGTTGTTGAGCGAGATTCTCCTGCCTGGCAGCTCCAAGGAAACGCACTTTGGAGAGATCAGTCAAAAGGATGGGCCCTCACTGCAAAGGCAATGCAAGAGAACAGGACCAAGCAGCTACTTCTGTAATACTTACACTCAGTTTTACTTCCTTCTGTTGCCACAGAAAAGGCAGGGAAAGGAAACAGGGGACTTTGCATCACAAGCCCTGGTTCTGGGGGCTGCAAGGGGCAAAGCTTGCTGCAGTTTTACTAACCACTGCTCCGAGCCAGAGGTGCCTGTTCAATACAACCACGTGTTCCAAAGGGAAACCACGGCTTTCAGGTGCAAGAACCAGCCCCTGCAAGTGGCTCTCTGTTTGTTAACAAGCCTTCAAGAGCAGTTATTCAACCACGCTTGCAAGGTCACGTCCTAGCTGAGTTCTACTTCCAGAATTTAATATTTCTGGACAATCTCTTCCTGGAAAGCATGGGAAGATTTTATATTTCATCCCAAAGTTCTAACTCTCGTTACCTTGTGTTCCGAGTTGAGAGTGAAGTGGTGCTTGGCAACCTGGAAATCTATTTAATGAGCAATATCTGACAGCAACCCACTTTTGTCAGTGATCTACACATCTCTAGTCAAGGGGAGGCATCTGTGGGACCACAGATTTGTAGGAATCAGACGTAGGTCACTTCACATTATGAAATAATTATTTCACTTGCGGGCCCCTCCGACACAACGTTGTTCTGGACACCAGCTCAAGTCTTAGACTTCTGTCGTTCATCCGTATCACCGACAGCCCGCCAGGAATTTGCTCCCTAAGCACACTCTGTGTGGTGGACAGTATAAAACGGACAGTGGAGAACAGACTGATTTCCACATTGCAAGAAAAATCTCAATTAACACACAAACCCCAAGGGGTGCTGGAGGAGCAGAGAGAACCTCCCCTGTTCTCTCTCCCTCAAAAGGTGGTGGGCTCAAAGCAAAGGCAGAGGCAAAGGCAGATTGACTGTGCACCCAGCCAGAAAAGTAGGAAATTCAGAATCCAGAAGTTCAAAATAGCGAGGCTTTAGAAAAGACAATGTATGCTAATGAAATTTTAATGCAACCTTGAGGAATCTAGAAGCATTTTAGAACCTGGTGAAAACACAGAGCAAGAGCTTTGTCTGCACTAGGAAGGCTGTGCTGGGATAATTTTAACAGGGACCTTCTCTGGAAAAGATAAAGCTACAAACACTTGTGTATCTTTTAGTATGACCTATAATTATTCCATAATTATAGCACATACTTATTAATATTTAGCTACCTCTATATAGAGATTTTGGAAAAAAAACAATCAAATGTAAAAAATACATCTGTCAATAACAATTGATTCCGAAATAACTTTTCATTTCAGTACAAATGTCAACGTCCACAAGGAGAATTCTGCTTAAGGTTGAAGGTTTCTTTGTATTCAGCCAGGACAGGTAAAAATAGAGTTACAACATTCTCCAAATTTCAGTCACTGTTCCAAGAAGGCAGACAAGGTGCACATGGTCTTAACCTCAAGCAGTCTTGCTGGGTCATTCAGTTTAGGCTGTTTTGTCAGGGTTTTTCATGGAAAAAAAAAAACAACAAACCCAAACTGAAAGAGCCCAGTGAGGTTCCACTGCACAATAAAATTACATATCAACACCTGGCTGTGCAATCCTTTTCAGGTTATATTATTTACATGTCCTAACGAAGACAAAGCTGAATGAGAAAGGCAAGCTCAGGTTGAGAGGGGTGTGTAATAACCTGAATTAACAATGCAGGGAACTCTGATCCCAGAGAAGGGCACGAGTTGTGCAATGCTGAGACAAATGGCACTGGCTCAATTCATGCTCACGTGTTGTAAGAGCACACTTGGGATAGGCTGCTGTGCCAAGGCAAACAATCATTAGGGATAAAACCAAGAGAAAGACATTCCAATTTTTTAGCTTGATATTAGCAGTGAAGTGGCTGCCCATATGTTGACATTTACTCACTTGGATAAGTTTAATTAAAGTTTTATTTAGAATTCTAACCTTGCTATTAGGGGAAAAATGGCACAGGGAACAGTGCAGCTACTGGGATAAAGTTGTCTTAGAAGAGCCTTATTAAACACGAATGGCAGGGAGAAATATATATCATCTCAAGCAAATCTGCTAAGTTTGGAGCTCTGCACAAACACGTCAGAAAGCTAAAGCTGCAGTTGGGTTCTAAAAACAGGAAGAATGCTCCCATTTCTCATGCAGCAATCCTTGACAACTTCCAGCACTTCCAAAATACAGCTGGATGGAGAGAGGAGGGTGGGAACACTTCCTCAGCTCCCACTCTCAACACACAGCGCTGAGAGCACCAGGAAACACAGAAAGCCGTGCAAATAAATAAATGCTTCACAGCAAACCAGCTCTCAGGGCAGCAACTGGCTTTAAATAGACCTATGAAAAACATTTAACATTGCCAGAGAACAACAAATAATTCCCAAATACATAATCAGATGGAGAGCTGTCTGTCTTGCCCACGCTTCAGCTCCGAAGGGCTCCTCAACAGAGCCTTTGCTCTTTCTGTCTGCAGCAGGAGCATGGAAGGAGCAAATCGCTGAAGGAGGCTTTCAGGGTGGCACCCGCCTGAGTGATGGATGCTTGTACTGTTCCAGCACTCTTTGCCTGTGTTCTAAGATCAATGAAATGTACTTGCTTCCAAAAATATTTTCCCCCCTTTTTTTCCCTCTCCGTGCTTTAAAACAAGATGTTCTCACCGAGATGATTTTAGTGTGTTTAACAGAAATACTATCAAAAAATTGCAAGGCAAAACTGAAAAAAAAGTTGCCTTTGCCTGTAAATATTGACAAATGTTTCACCAAAGGCCCTAAAACCCCCAGGTGGAGCAGGGGGTGAAGTGCTGATTGCTGCCTGACACACTTCATACACCTGGACTGTTCAAAGAGTATTTGCCAACTCCTTCCAGCCTACAAGCCCTGCAGGAAGAGGTTACTGAGAACAGCTTTCTGATTTAATAGGCCCCTACACAGCAATTCATGGATTCTCAGAGGTCCATGGACTAGAGCTGGGGTGGGAAACAACATAAATGAGCACATCCAAGCAGTGCCTTTTGAGCTCAGCCCAGTGATGTGCTCTGGAGCCCACTCCTGAAACACCTCAGCCTCCTGCGATTCCTCACTCATCACACTCCTGAGGATGAGAAAACCTGCTCCAAGAAGAGAGGGAAGGTTTGCAGACCTCAACGCTCCCTCACAAACTAAAGTGTTTATTGGTTTCATTCAGTTTGACATCTTCATTACTTTGTGCTATAAAGCTTTAAGAGGTTAAAATGTTGTCAGTAAAAGATTAAACATTATATGTTTATACATTATATGTTTATACATTAAACATTATACGTCTTGCAGCAGAAGGCAGAAAATGTCCTATCACTGCTAGTGTGGCCCTACAAAAGAAGTTTCACAGTGCAGATCTCTGTGCCAAGGAAACATGTTTGTGGCCTGTGTTTTTCCATTTAGTTTCATCCCAGCCAGTTTGCCCGCTCCCCAAAAAGCATCCTGGAATGTGGATCACAGCACATCCACTGGGGACAGACAGGAGATGGGATTGCTGAGGTATGCTCTGGATCCAACCTGAAGTGTTAACACAGATACATCCCCAGCAAGCTAAGGCTGAAGGCAATTAGGATATTCTCTATTTAGAATGTACATTCTGTGAAACAAGATAAGCAGCATATCCTTGAGAGAAAAGGCAGAACTTAAGCAAACCAGAAATAAATCACAATCAGTTGTTTAAATTGTTACTTTTCTGATAGGAGAGAGATGTGTGTCTGTGTATAGATGCACAGTGTCCTTACACCCAGAATTAACTCCACTGCACCGGATCTCAGAGATGGGCACTGTAACACCCCCACTCACTGGCCTGTGCCTTATTCCTGCAGGTGGAGCTCTGCAGGATGGGAGCCTGTTCTATTCTCTGCCGGATTCCACTTTAAAATAAACCTCAACTGCATCCACAGTTTGAAGGTTTTAAGATTCTTCTCCTCAGGTCCCAGTTCGGTACCTGATTACAGAGACCTGGGAAGAACAAAAGCAGCCAAGTGCAATGTATTTCCTTGCCATCACAGAGTTCTGGTTCCAAAAGGCACTTCTGCTTTCAGTTACTTGCACTTAAACATTTCTTTCCAGTTAGTACTTTTTCATTCTAATTCAAACCCCCCAAGAGACAGGAACCACAAGCACACGCAGACTTTGGGTTGTAACATGGTTTGTCTGGGCTCCTGCAGACTGGTTGGCAACCAACACCCTCCTCTGAAACCGTAAAGCAATCCTAGAACCTGATCCAGAAATACTTTGTGTTAAGAAAGGTCACAGATATTGCAAATCTGAAAAAAAAAGGTTTCAGAAATTCCATAGTATATCCAGGTAAGCACAACCCAAAGGGGCACAAGCTTCTCCCTTACAGAAGCCTGTACAGGTGACAGCAAGAGCCGTTCTGCTCTCTGCTCCTGGCTCTTTAGACCTCGCATTGAAGTAGGATTTAATTAAACAGTAAGATAGGTTTTCAAGGAAGTTCTAAAGGACCTAAATGCATTGAACAAACCAGACTGGGGTAATGTCACTAGAAGCCATATGCTGCTTCACCTCATCCACGCCTGGGGAGGAGGGAGGTTAAATGGGGGTTCTGGCAGAACAAGCTGTTTGGAAGAGGGCAAATACTTCCGTTTCTCCTATTTTCCAGGCTGCCAACTGCTTCATCCCTTGTACTGACAGACTGTTTAGACTGCTTTAAAAATCCCTTTTGGGAAACTCATGGTTGAATTTTTATGAAGAATGAAGAAAGAATCTGAGTGTGTGCATTGACACTCCTCCAAAGCTGTGCTTTCCTAACTCTGAAAATAATCTATACTTTGGAGGTTATTTTATTTTGTATTTAAAAAAAAAAAGCTATTTTCTAATAGCTCAGCTTCTCTTGAGAAGTCCCTTCCCTGTGGTGCAGTGACAGCTGGGTCAGAGTGATTTGTTCAGCAGCAAAGATGATAAAGGATTCCTGTTAGGACACATCAGCTCTTAAGGCTGTATGGCTCTCACACGATCTGTATTGCATTGTATGTCTGTATGTACACATTGTATGTCTGTATGGCTGTACTGTCCATTGATCCCTTATTGCTCAGTGCCCGGAGAACATTATGTACCACACTCCGGGCAGACTTAGGCACTGATACACAGCCTCGAGGGTTTTATGCTAAAAACCATGTCGTGTCAAAGTGCTCTGAGACAAATGTGGGGGGTGCAATTTCGAATCTGCCCTAATTAAGGGCTAAAATGAAATTCAGGCCGAACTAAGCCCCCGAAGTGGCTGGTTGGGTAAATCCCCCTGGACCAGACTAAGGTGGGCAGCGCTGCACAATGGAAGCAGTGGCTGCAGCCTGCAAACAGCACAGCTCAGGAGCGGCAGAGAGAGCTCCCTGCCGTGCCAGGGGGTGATTAGTTGACAGTGACAGCGAGGATTACAGGACAAGCTGTTCCCCTGACCTCTGGAGAGATACGAGAGGTTTGGAGATGTTTGCCAATTATTGTTTCCAGCATCTGCAGCGAAGGCCTCCAAGTATTTTTAGTAATTGTGTAGGGATGCTGGGTTGGTTTGCTTTGTCCTGATCCAGTCCGTGGAACGTGGTGGAAGTTGGGATTGAAATCACTGCCAGGTATTAAAATGAATGAATCTTGGCTCGTTTTATTTTAAAAAGGCTCCACATTTTCTCCAATGCATTTTGCATAATGCAGAGGACTCAAAGAGATGACGGATCTTCGGTGCACCAAAAATATCACTTAAGACATTGTTCAAAGCGCACACACAAGCTGTGGAATCGGTTTCATCTTAATGCTGGCTCCAAAACCAGGAGGGCTGGTGAAGGATTTGCAGTTGCTCAGTGCTATTCACTGCTGTGATTTTAGCAGAGTTGCAAAATGACATTAATGTTTGCCTCACAAACTAGAGTTTTGTGCTGCCTATGTTCCGCTATTTTAATGCAATCTTCACTATTGCTTGCAAAATGCAAGATTAAGATCTAAAGCTGCCACAAAGACTAGAAAATGAACTTTGTTCAGCTCACTCGTTTCTGAGTCTTTCACTCATTAATCACATGGATTAAGTGCATATTAATGGAACTTAAGGAGACACATGCAACGTTTTCCTCTGTGTCCCAGGATCTTAAATCAGCCCTGCAAGACTCTTGGTATGGAAAAGTCTGGCAAAGGATGTAAAAAATGAATGTGCTTCACTGTGCATGCAGGTAACCCTCCTGAATTAAAACGCTAAGGGCAGTGTAGGATGAAATCAGGGATGTGGGCTGTAAGGGCAAAGACAAGGCAAAAATTAATAAATGTTGCATTAAAAGAATGAGTGTTTCTTTAATCGTGCTCATTGTGCCTCACTAGGAAGTAAAGGAACTGAATCCCTCAGAGGGTGGCACAAGATTTTCATGTGGTTATTCATCTCAGGTTACTTTTAATTCAGTTTAATTAAATTTGGTTCAAGTTCCTCAGTAATCGGTGCTTTTCCTTTTTTTTCTACAACAGTTTATTCCCCAGGGCCACTTAAGCAAAGGGGGCACACGAGTATTCCTTGTTTAAATGGGCTCTTGAGCCGTGCCTGGATTTACCAGTGCTCCTCTCTAGGGTTAAAATAACATGACTGGTCAATCTGAAAGACCAAACCAGTGAAAGCCCCGTGCTCCCAGTGGCAGGAACCGGCTGTGTTCCCCCCAGCAATGCCCACTGCCAGGGCAGGTGAGGTGGCAGAGCCCTGCAGAGCCAGCCCTGGGTGTTTGGAAGCCAGCCTCGCTCCCTGCCCGAACGACACCTGCGTGCTGCTCCCGCGCCAAGACGTGTCTGCGTACGCGGCATCCACTGCCAGGCTTCCCCAGCAGGCTTCTGGGACCCTGATTTCATCACCAAAATGGAACATCTCCAGAACCACCAGGGGGGGAAAAAGGGGCAAAACCCATCTACTAAGACACTACACTTCTTGGAAGGACAACAGAAGAAGTTTACGATCTGGGCAATAACTCTACAAAGTGTTTCTGTGAGAGCGGGAAGAAAATTTTTAAGAACTGGATACTGAATGAGAGATTCCAAGCATCACCTACCAAAAAACACTCAAATGAACGCAGTTCTGTCTCAAAGAAACTGAAGGGAAGAAAATCATAGTTTAAAAGCTGGGGGGAAAAAAATCAGAAGAATTTTATCAAATCTCCAGTCAAGCTGTCCTGACACACATGGCAACAGAAAGGAAATGCGCCCTCCAAGGAAGGTACAACTTCTCCACATGCACAGAAATGTATGCAAGAGCAGGAGGCAAACCCTGCACATGAATCCAAAGAGAAGAATAAATTGGTATCGAATTTTGCCTGATTTGGAAATACAGACAATGGTGGGGAAGAACTAACCTCGGGTTAAAAAAATAAAACATAAAGCTCAACCAAATGATGGCAAAGGTTAAAAGATGGCTGAGAGACTTCAGCTGCTTACATGTGCAAATAGAGAAGAATTAATGGAACTGCTACCGTGACCTTAGGGCTCCACAGAAAGGTGGCATTTCTTATTTCCCCTGGATGCAAGTGAATCCTTGAATGTCTGCTCCACGTTATCAGGGTGAAATTCCATTCGGAAGCCTGGATGTCATGCAGGAAGGAGGAAAACCACAGACTGCCCTGAGGAAAGCTGAGAAGTGGAACCACAAAAGGATGCTGTCCACAAGAGCAGAATTTTGAAATGTTTTCAAGGAGCAACGTCTTACTGAGATGTTACTACATCGTGTTTTTTCAATCCTGGAGATTCCAGAGTAGCTATAATGAGTGCTGGGGAATCAGGACAGACACCATACCCTGATGAACTTGGCTCTGAACCTGAGCCCAGGCTGAAGCCCAGCAGTCTATTGTGGCAGAATTTGCACCCAGGTAGGGAATGGCACAGAGGATTGGACTGACCCAAATTGGTGGAAACACTGTTACTGGTTTTTAATGTACATCAGTACGGACTATAAACTGCAGACAAATGCACGCTACTGCTACTAAATTCAGCATTTGCAGTCCTAACTAACAAAGAGAAGTTTGTTGCCAACTCCTTTATATTCTTGCATCTATATACATATTTTCTTTATAATAAATATGAATGAAATTTTGACTGATTTTTTCCACTTCCTTCCACAATACCTGCATGTGCCAAACCTTTCCCATTTTGACTTATTTCTACAGACCAGCTCAATGTAATGAAACACCAAGAGACACATTTCCTCCCTCCGTGGGCAGTACTCTGGGAGAAGGTGGGAACAGCACAGCATTTCAGACCCCGCACAAGAGATCCAGATAATGTGAAAGGCAATTTGTTTGCCTTCAGGTTTCTTCCCCTCAGACTGACTTTTACGCTGGTTTTTATCTCACCATCCCTTGGTTTCTGTAGGGAGGACTTCTCCTGGTGGCTCCAGCACCAGGACCATGTTGGCTCTTGCATTGCCCTGGCTGACTGACCTGCAGTCCCTTCCATCCCTACAGGGATTGCACCACGCTTGTCCCACAAGTGAGCACTGCCTCAGACAACACAAGGCACCATCCCCCCAGCAGCACCTTCTCTCTGGTTCTTGGATATTCTTTCTGGTTTAAATCTCCAGCTTCAGTCCCCACTGTGGCCTGCTGTAGGAATCATAAGGCAGCTGAGTGGTGAACCCCATGAAATAAAGTCTCCTGCAAGCCACGAGGGGCCAGCAGGCACCTCAGCCACAGCAACGGGTGGACACCACCACCAGCTCAATGCAAGTGGTTTGGGAGGGCCAAATGTCACGGACCATGTCCTGCTCCTGTATTTTTTCCAGTTCATCAACATGTTGCATGAGTAAGGGGGAGGTAACTCAGCCCAAGCTCTGCTGAGCAGCACTAAGCAATGTAACTATTAATTGAACTTCACTTTCAATATGGAGATTTGCTTGGGAGTTTTACACAGAATCTGCCTCAACCAAAAAGACTTGTCCTTTTTTTCTCACCCTTAAGCTGCAAAAACTTGTACACTGGAAAGCAAACATCATGCCCAGGGCTCACAGCAAACAGTGGGACGTCAAAACATCTCACCTCAGGCTACCTTCTTCCTGCTTTGTAATCCTAAGCACCCTTTCCTAAAGGAATGTTTCATTTCCTCAAGTGCTGGTTTGAGACCAACACCCGAGCTCGTGAAGCAGCTCTTTCTTTTCATACACAGAAACAAGGCACTTGATAGCTTCTTACAAACTGTATAGAAAAATTATCTCACCATATCCTGATATACAAAGGCAAGTACTTCAGATTTGCTCCTGGACTAACTCTAACCTACGTAACAAACCAACCAGCCCCAAAGCAGCCAGGCTCCCCTTTGCTCATTAAATCCCCTTTACATCTCACCTGCTCTGCATGGTCAGGGAACACCTCTAAGCCCTTGACACAGGACACACACGGGTTTTGGCTGCAGTGTTTTCACCTCGCCTCAGTCACACCTCTGTGAGATCCTCACGGAGCACAGGCTACATCTGCACTGGGAATTTCCTCTCAAAATTCATTTGCAGCAGCAGTTTTGTACTTTTTTGAAAGAGTGGCGAACTGACTCCGTGTGGATCAGTAATGAGAGCAGTAATTGCCACAGGGCTGACAATAATTTATGCAGAAGTTCTCAATTGCTCCTAATGGCCTGTCAGATGGTGAAAGGGAATGCAAAGCAGATCATGAACAAACCTCCAGCACAACTTCTGAGAACAACATTCTGAAACTTTCACTCTTGCTAAGAAACATGAAAATGAAAGAACTAAAGCAGCTTGTGGAGAAGCAATAACACTGCACTACCATCTATCTTTAGATCAGATGTTGTGATGGCACTAGAAAATGAAATCACACTTTCCAAGATTTTACATCCATATCGTAAATGAAGAATTGTAGAACAGAAGCTTCAACAACAGGTCACTACTCTTCCAGCTCAGGGTGGCTGAGCAACATCACAACTGATACTCCAAAACCACCGAAAGGACAACTTTCCACCAGGGTAGACTGAGTGTGACCCAGGAGACAATAGTCTACTTACCCTCCTCCAGATAACACCAGACTGTGTTGTGCATGTTTGGAAATGCAATTATGCTACAGTTGAAGAATGTAAATTTGGGGTTGTATCAACATTCATAGCTGAAAATGGGAATAATGGCCAATCTAGAAATACACACAGAAAATGAACTCCCAACTCAGTGCACACATGGGACTGAACACATGCTCTTGGGCAACACCAGGAATATTTATGTTGCTCGATACATTGGCTGACGTGCAGACCTGAGAATAATTTATTTCCTCATAAAGCATTCACCGAACTGAACTCGGCATTAATCTCCAATGCCCTCAGGGACATGGTGGCATTCTGGGCTTGTCCTGTGCAGGGCCAGGAGCTGGAACTGATGCTCCTTGTGGCTCCCTTCCAGCTCAGGATATTCCATGTATTTTATTCTGTAACAGGCTACTGAAGGCTACGCACAACCACCAAATCCGTTTCCAGTGTGACTACTGCCCACCTCACCAAGGCAAAAATCAAGCTGGACGTGTCCACTTTCCAGTGTTTAAGACTCCACTAAAAGGGCATCTACCAAGAACCCAAAGGTATCTTATCTTAGCAGCAGTTTATGACACACTAATCTTAAAATGAAAGAGAATTAGTTATACAACTGCCCAAAGAAAGACTTACAAAAACGTAGAGGATCTTTACAACGTGTTAAAAAAGTTGGATTACGAGACATTCACTACCTTGATTTATCCACCCTGTGTCAATCAGGGCAAAACCTTCCAGGAAAACAGTTCTGAAATCCCAGGGAAAACAGTGACCAGTGAATAAAACACTGTGCTGTGGGAAAACACAAACAGATTTTCCCAGGCTCTGCTGCTGAGCTTTCCAGACTGTCTCACAATCTCAGCTGTGGCATACCTTCCCAAGGGAAAAGAAATATTTTAAATGCAGTATCAAAATAAAAACAATTTTAAAAGAAAAAAACCCAGAAGCATTGCCTGATGACACATCTCCACTCTTCCTAAAATCTGTAAAAACACTGTTTTTAAAATTCCTTTCCCAGCAAATAAAATAAAATGTAAGAGGGCACTCTGTACATTTATGTCTAAAAAAAAGTCTAAATATTTTGCAAAGCATCCTTCATTGTTTACAATGACCCCAAAGCATTCCACATGGCCAGTTATAAGAGGCAATGGCAATAAATACCATTTTCTACAGTTAAAAACCAAATAACTCCTTTATCTTTCCATGCCTAAATTGAACACCTGCTGAACCAAACGTCACATATTCAAAATTCAGTGAGAAAGCAATAAAAGAGCCTCAATTATATATAAAGCTCTAAGGACACACGAGCATAACCCAAAAGCCGTGCCTGGCTACGTGCCCCTCCTGCCAGTGAAGGGAAAAGGAAGGAGGAAGGGGCTTCAAGGAGAGTGGCCAAAGGAAAGTGCAGCAAACGCAAGAAGAATTTCAAGGCTATATTTAGAGGAAGGCATTCTTCAGGCATTTGCCAAGCTGTTCACGTCATTTCACACAGCGTGTTTGATCCAACTGTGTACGGCTAGGAGAGAGCAGGAGGGGGGAAAGGATTCTGGAGCAGTCGCCAGAAATGGAAATCTCGCATTTATGGAAATCTTGCATTTATGGAGAGGAGTGAATGTTTTAAGCCTGTGAATTCAAAAGTACTTTCCAAAGGGGGAAAAAAAGGGGGAAGGAGGAGGGGGGCAGGCAGGGTGTTAAAACTGTGTGCAGACATCACAGAAGGACCCTGCCGAACGTGGTTTATCAGTAACATGACTTTGCCTCCAAAGCTCCCTTTTGGGCCAGGCTCACAAGCCTCAGCTCCACCACTAAAAATACTAGAATGTGTGACTTTCACTAAGTTTGAGTCTTCGGCTGGTACAAACTAGCCTTGCCTGTGTTCCTGTGGATCGGATACATCGGTTATATAAGCAATTACATAGTTCCCCTCCACAAGGTGGTAAACAGCCGCCCGGGATGAATTAAGCAAACATCGAACGCAAAGGTGGAAACTCTAACAAAAATACTCCATTTTTACAAGAATGTTATGATTCCTCTGTAACTCCCTTAGCATATGTCACACGGTTCAGCATTTGCATAAAGAAATGTCAGGATACAAAAAAATATGTCGGTACCAGATGCAACCAGAACAAATCACACGGAAATTTCCTGTTAGTGACCTTCTGGAGAGCGGGGATGGAATTCATTGGAGACACACACTGGTTTGAGGACTGGCTTTACCCAAACGTACAGAAAAAGGTTTTACCTTCGTTCCCTTCTCCAGGCGGCTGGTAAAACGAAAGCCCCAAAGATATGATGGCTGCAATTTCCAAGATGATAAGAGTCACATCCTGCAACGCTTCCCAAACTAGCTGTATGAATGTTTTTGGCTTCTTTGGAGGTATAAAATTTTTTCCAAAAATAAGCTTTCTTTTTTCTAGGTCTGCAGCAGTGCCAGCTAATCCTGTAAAGCAAAGGAAACAAATTAGAACTGCGGTGAAATACAAAATGCCCACTCGTATCTGCATGCCTATAAATTACTTCTCCAAGGAAAGCCACAAACCGTACCACCTACAGCACATCAACAAACAGATATTCCACTTCAACTTTGCTTTTGCAAGGTGATTTGTCCTTATATTCTGAACAGAATTCTTATGGGCCCCATTCAGTACAAATTCCTGCCAGGTTTAATCATAAACAAGCCTTCAGTTAGGAGATTTATTTCAATAAGACCTGTGCACATAGACACACGCATACATGTAAGCAAAAGGCTTCTGAAAATCCAGTTTAAGGATACAGCGTAACAACGTGTGCTTGTGTTGAACCACACACTTGGGGGGGTTTCCTATTTTTTAATGATGTTGCAGGATGAACATCTAGTGGTCTTTCAGGGTAAAAAAAGAAAAAAAAGAAAGGGAAAGAAAAAAGAGACAAGCATCAGGGTTTAATAAGAGACTGCATATATCTCTCTCAGCAGCATAAGGAACTGCAATAAGCATTACATACATCTGACAAATAATACCTGCTATCAAACAATTGTTTACACTGGAAAAGACCTTTAAGATCATCAAACCCCGCGCTGCCAAAGCCACCACCAAGCCAAGTCCGCAAAGTGCCACAATTACACATCTTTTAAATCCCTCTGGGGATGGTGACTCCATCGCTTCCCTGCACAGCTGTGCCAATGCTGGATAATCCTTTCCATCAGGAAATGTTTTCTAACATTCGGTTTAAACCTCCCCTGGTGCAACTTGGGGCCATTTCCTCTTGTTGCTTGGGAGAAGAGACCAACCCGCTCCCAGAACTGTGGGTTTGAATGGGACAGAATATAAAGTTATTTATGCCTATTCACCCTTGCATGACAGTAGGAAAACACTGAAGTTCGGGGCTCATCTCACAGGAACACAAAGGTACCTGCAGGAGAGCAAGAAGAAACCATCGACCCCACACTGGAAGGATTCCTCAGCCCATGCAATTCAGGGAGAGTCCTTGTCTCCCCTAAAGCACACCCAGAGTGGGGAACCCTACGAATACCACCTCTGAGATGCCAAGGAACACCAGTGACGCTCCTAACGTGCTGAGAGTGCCCAGTGGGGGGACTGGCCCCCATCAGTGGCCGTGTGCCCATCAGTCACCTCTCAGATGACAGCACTGGGCCCAGGAAGCATTTCCTCAAGAGGAAAGCGATGCTTCTGTGAACAGATCAGTCCTGCCACAGCGCAGGCAGACGTGACTCACCTTTCACTTCAGGTGTATAATTACAGCTGCTGTGCAGCTTCTGGCTCTTGGTTAACTCATCAAACTTTCATTTCACCTCCAGCTTCTAAGAAACACTACCCTTCTCCCCCAGATAAAGGCCCGCCGTAGTTGTTATTACCTCACTTCATTTAATTTTCAGTACCTAGTGCTCAGTGACACTGTGACAGGCTCCAGCCATCAGGAGGGGTTTGTTATCCTCCACGACTCAACCAACGGCATGTCAAAGCTCTCTGCTCCTCCGAGAGTTCCCGCTCAGCTTCCAAGGCAGGGCAAACCCCTTCCCCTCTGACATAGGTATTGCAGGCTGAGCCATGGGACAGCTGCCTTTTGGTGACCCAACACAGGTCGCAGAAGTCCGGGCAATGCACGGCAGAGCAGGGCAGTCACTCACTGCTGATGGCATCTGACACAGGGACAAGCCTGGGGCAAAACCCAAGCTAGTGCAGCCCGATCAGCTTGTAGAGGGCTGCAAAGCCCCTCAGTGCAAGGAAGTATTTTCACTAAAAATCAAAGAATCATAGAATCACTGAGGTTGGAACAGACCTCTAAGATCATCGAATCTGATGAATAACCCAACGCTGCCAAGTCCAACCACTAAACCACGTCCCCGAGCATCATGTGTGCAGGTTTTTGAGCACTTCCAGGGATGGTGACTCCACCACTTCCCTGGGCAGCCTGTTCCAGTGCTTGACAACTCTTTCAGTGAAGAAATCTTTCCTAACATTCAATTTAAACCTCCCCTGGCACAATTTGAGGCTGTTTCCTCTTGTCCTGTCCCTTGTTCCCTATGAGAAGAGACTGTCCCCGCACCTGGCTCCCTGCTCCTGTCAGGGAGCTGGAGAGAGCAAGGTCTTCCCTGGGCCCCCTTTTCCCCAGGCTAAGTCCCCCCAGCTCCCTCAGCTGCTCCTCAGAGGGTTTGTAAAAAGGACCCTCACAATTTGCACTACGTCCCCAAAACACAACCTACTCCTACAAAGAGCTGACTTCATGCCTAAAGGGAAGTTCCATGGGCAGCACTGACAGTGGCAGGGATTTGGGGCGGAAATTTTCATCTAATGCATCTCCAAGCAGCAACAGAAAACTCCGAAACAGGAAAAAAAACTTGAAAGCACATTCTAGAATGGAAGGAGGAGCCGTCTGAAGATGCCTGTTCTCCAGCACAGACCATATGTGCTCAGTGGTGGGCCAGGCCAGCAGGCCAGCACGTGACTGGGCACTCACCAGCATGGCAGGGACGGCTGGGACGGCACAGGAAATTGCTCCAGCATTCCCAAACAATCCTTATCCCATTTCCCAGGGCCTGAGGAACTCATGGCTTTGAAGCTCTGCCACACACCTCACTGGCAGGGGGAATACAAAGCACACGGCTCCTGTGCCATGTTTAGAGGGCTGCATGAACACACCCACAGGCTGAGAAGCCTCCAAAGCCAAGGAGAGGCACTGGAACTCAGTCTAAGACAACACTCGTTCACTTAGACCCCATAAGGGTGAGGACTGGACTGAGCTTAAAGCATCCATGAACAGCATTTTCCAGACTATAGTCCAAGCAATAGATGTTGAACTTCAGGCATAAATTTTATTTTAGTCTTTCCTTTTTGATAATACATATTATCTTCCTTAACAAGCACAAATAGACGAGTAAATTATGCATGTGATTTTATTCTTTTCTGTAAGACTGTGTTTTGGTGAAATTACTCACTCAATCTCATCTAAGAACCAGTATATTCATCCTTAATAATGAAATTTACCTCCCTGTAAATAATTTAGAAATCCTGGAAAACTAAATTCAATATTCAGTTCATACCAAGCAGTTCCCCTTCTCCAGAGACCTGGCCATCACTCAAAGCCCCATTCAGCAAAGTTTTGGGGCTGGTTTTTTTCCTCCCGCTAAATTCCAGAAATAAACAAACTCCCAAATTGAGAAAAGAAAGGCAAGGGGAGAGAGAAGAAATCTACAGGCCACATGATGAAAACAGGTAACAGTTCTAAGCAGCACTGCAGAGATAAGGTCAGAAGGGGGCAGGATCACAGAAGTGGAAGGGACCCACCAGGACCATCCAGCGCAACCCCCAGCCCTGCCCAGACACCCCAGCAATCCCACCCCGTCCCTGTCCCGTTGTCCCAACACCCTGGAGCTCTGGGGCTGTGCCCACTGCCCTGGGGAGCCTAGGCAGTGCCCACCACCCTTTGGGGAAGAGCCTTGCCCTGACACCCACCCTAAGCCTGCCCTGGCACAGCTCCAGCCATGCCCTGGGTGCTGTCCCTGGTCCCACAGAGCAGAGATCAGTGCCTGCCCCTCCTCTGCCCCTGCCAGGGGGACAAAAGTTACCCAGGGAGACGCAGCTCCAGGAAATGGGACTGAGCAACGCAAACCTTCCATAAACGCGCACTATTATTGCTGCAGGACACACAAGGGGAGCACTCCTTACGTTTTTCCAAGGAAGCTGCTTTGCCCAGAAACATAACTAGTCCCACAGGTGCTCTGAGCAAGCCTGAGCTGCTGGGGAGGATTAGAGGTGGCCCTGGCAGAGCTGCGGGAGCTGCTCCGACGGGCACCACAGATGGCAGCCACGTCAATGAGCACAGCAAGGGCTGGACAGGGACAGCTGTCCTCAGCGTGCTGGGAACCAGGAGATGGCTCTCCTGCTGCTACACGGCTCATCTTGGTTTGTTCAGATCACACACTCCTGCTTTCTGCGCTCTTCCTGAACACTGGGGGTTTATTTCTCACCTGTCCCAGGAGCCCCGGGACAAGGAGAGCGTTGCAGAGTTAAAATATCCTTTCTATGTGGAGATATAAAACATCTAAGGGAGTGAAAAAGAACCAACCAATACAGAAATACCAGCTCAATATGACTTCAGGCTTCACACCTTACTGGCACAAGCAGCAGCCTCTGCCAGTCTTAGACCCTGTATGACCCACCTTACATTCTGTATGGCAATAAGTCACAGGCTGGCTGCAGTTATGTTCATTTCTCCACTCCAGCATGAATATTTTATTTTTAAAGTGCTTTTCTAGGTCAAAGCCGTGTGATACTACTTGATCAAAGTGTTTTATAATGGTTGTGCAAATTTGGGTTAAATTTATACACAAATACTACACTCAGAAATACTACATTCAGAAATACTGTGAAAATTTATTAGTGATGCTCCCAGCACTTGAGTAGTTTCTTAAGTTTTCAGTTTGCAAAACTTTTCCCCCAAATTTGTTTGAAATTTGTGGTCAAATGAATGGGATTCCATAGAAGACATTTGCTACAATGTTGTGCAGTATATTGAAAGCATTTATGATTTAATCTGGCGTTGTTGCTTTTTTGGAGGCAGAAGAAGAACAAAAAACTGGAGAAATGCCACTTAGTGAATTTTCTCTGTTCCTTATCTACATCTGTCAGTTACTGCACGCTGAATATAAAGCCATCCTTTCAATTAATGCCTGGAAAATTGTGTTTCTCTGACAGTCATCACCACTGCAACCAAATGGAGCATGACAAACAGAGAATGATTTTGATGCTGCAAAAATAGCAAAAGCACAGCACTACTAAAGCAAGAGTGGGAAAAAAAAGAAAGAAAACATAAAACTTGTAACAGAATGTTTGAAATTTGCTTAAATTAAGAGAAGAAAAATGGAGAATTTACATTTGCACTAACTGTGCAACTAAAGCAGTCATTGCTTATTAACTTTCCTTTGTACATTTTCTGGTTCACCCAGAAAAGCAGGTAAAATTTTCAAATAGCAAAACATGTAAAAGATGTAATTTAAAAATCACAGTAACTTCCAGTGCAACATTTGTTCAGCCCAGAAAGGAAAAGCTTCAGAGATGCTTAGGGAGTTCTGACAACAGTGCCATGTGACGTGCCTGAATTCTTCCTCTCAGACCTGTTTTATCTCCAAACCCCATCACCCTGACCTCAAACTCTCTTCTCCAGTGGCGAGCACTCCCACCACCACAACAACTAGGGCTTCCCAGAAACTGGAAAGCAAAACACCACCAAGTGTGACCTCAACAATTACTTCATGTTCTTTGCCTTGTTTCCCCAATCCCATTTATTCCCATTTAACCCTGAGACGATCCCTGCCACCACTGGTGCTACATAAAGACCCAGTATAACCTGCTCAGGTATCTCGTGTGTAGATTCTCACATGTCCACAACATGAATAGGAAATATTAGCAGTCACTGCAGTTGTAACATGGAAAATTCAAACCCGCAGCCCCATTCAATACTTTTAGTGGGATTTTGCCGTCTGGCTTTGAAAGCAGATTTCTGTGCACTGTTCTGTTTTTCTCTGTCCTACAAGCTATAAGTGACAGCAGGGCTTGTTTCTTCCACTTCAGTCTAAGAAGCATTACTCATATAATGATAATACAGAGCTGAGAGAGCTGAAAATGTCAAATTTTCAATTCAAATCAAGAGCTAGTAACCAACAGATTCACTTTCTGAGGTCTGCCTTAAGAAACTGTCCCTACTAAGAAAGTGGGGAAGGCACAGTCAACTGGGATCACTGTCAGGGTTTAGATCAAATGCTAAGGAAGGTCTGGTTTGTTCTTTATGTCCAATGATGTCATCAGGCACGTTATGATGTAATCCAATATCAGTCTTCAATAGATCACAAATTCTTTGTGCCCCTTTTTGATCTAAGTAAAACAAGCACCCTCTTTTGAACCAGGTATGCCACAAAAACAAATATTGCATTAAACTGACAAAAGAGGGGTTTTCCCAGTAAAACATACACCAAATATGTGCAACACAAAGTGAAAATATTCACACCCGCACTGGATGTCTTGGTGACCTCGAGTTTTACCACAAACATTGCCTGAAAAAGACTTCTGATGCAGTACACTGAAATTCTGCTCAGGTAATATTAAAATAAAGCCAGCTGAGAGAATGCTGTCTATCAGTAAGAGAGGGTTAATTAGAGCATTTGCTAATTCCAACAAGGTGAATTGGAATTTCACCAGTGAACGAACCTCAAAGAAAATAATTTCCTTCTAATCTTGGGACGACAAAGCTGTCTGTGAGTGTAATGAATCTCATTACCTGTTTTCATTAATATCACTTGCATACACGTTTTTACAGAAACGTTAAGAAATTTGTCCAAACACTAAAAGCCTTTGGCAGTACAAATCATGCAGCACATGTCCTGCAAGCTCAGGCTGCTGTTGTGACGATTCCTAGGAGTCCACTTAGACTTAGAGTCTCCCTGAGTGCAATGCTTTGCGGCCAGAGCTGAGCAGCCAACACAGAGAAAGGAGTGGCACAGAAACAGGAAATTAATTACCTCCCTTTCCATTTCCTCATTAATCACCCTCCCTCTTCACATCTTACAGCAACAACTGGCCCAGCCACCGTGTCCTGCCCTCTGGAGCTCTGCCCGCCCCACAGCGCAGGGATCACTCCTCAGCAACTGGAAAGAAACAACTTGGCCACAAACCCCTCCTCTAAGTGCTCCAAAGTACATAAATACCTCTTAAATTCCATGACTTCTTTACAAATGAAGGAACTGAAGAGCTTGACAATTGTTCTTACTGACTGAAGGTCTAACATAAAGCTTAGCAACTGGTACATAACAACCTGCACTTCTACAACAAGTTCCCATCTCTCCAACTCCTTCTACCTGTAGAAATGCCAGAGAACTTTATCTCCATTCCACAAGGCAGGACAGGCTGAGGTTCTTGCCCCAGCCAGCCTGGTGGCACTTCTGGGGACTAAACTCCCATCTCCAGACATTCCCGACTGACACTCAGCTGCAAGATACCAGGCAGGGTTTATTACTGCCCAATGCTCCATGACATATTTCCTTTACTTCCCCATCTAGTCATTTTGGGTTTCTTTCTTCTATCATCTTCTCATTTACCTTTCAAGTAGACTCGCTCTCAAATGCAGCTATTCACCAGGAACAAATAATTTACATCAGATGACTAATAAGAGCAGAACCAGAAATGGTTCTCCACAGTGACTGTACCGTAGCCCCAGAAAAAGCCACCCATGTCAAAGACATACTGTGATTTCCTAATAATCTAACGACTGGACCCCTGTGCAGTGCATAAACATGAGCCACTAGTGGGGCAACAGCCGACACATCCAGCACTGCAGGCAAGACATGCACTGTAACAGAGAACTAACATTTTTTTGACTCAACAGAGAACAAAAAGCTTTCTGCAAAGGCTCATAAAGCATTCAACAAGAGCTGAAGGTCCAGGATGAAGAAGCGGGATCAGGATTTCTCTTTCACAAAAGTACTGCTGTCAGTGGGAGTGTGGCTGTTGAGAGGGAAGGGAATTATCCCACCAGAAATCACTTCTTCCATTTGATAAAGATTAAACCACTTCCATATGTCTCACCTTGGGTACCCCAGGAACCTGGAGATGTTTTCCTTTTGTTCTATCATGATGTGGTATCAAGTACAACAAAGCCATTACAGATTCTGGGCAGCAATACTAACAAATACTCATAATCTCGTATGTGTGTCCACCATCCAGCTCCCATCCATCACCAGCCCCAGAATAAGAGGTCATTCCAAATTCCTGGTTACATGAGGTAAATAAACAGCAGCTCAGAGCTTCATCTGGCACCAAGAGACAGCTGCCCAAAGGCTGTGGAGAGCTTTGCTGCAGCCAAGCCAGCCATCCCGAGCCACTGGGGTACCGCACAGACACTGGATACTCCAGGTTTGGTTTATCCAGCATCCACATCCTCAGGTTCTGAATGGTGTTGGAGCTTTTTGGAAGAGAGGGAGAGGGAATGGGGGATGTAATGGTATCTTTCCCCTATCCCCCCTTTCCAGGGAGTCAAAGCCTTGAGACAATTTCTTCAAACATCATCTTTGGTTATTAAGACAAATCTAGGACTTCCCTCCCACAGAAGGCAACATCAGGATTTAGAGTGGACTGTACAAATGGGCCCTGCACAGCTTTATGTGTTACCCACACAGCTCTGATTTCCTACTGTAAAATGGGACCTTTTCAATCACATTCACCGAGGATGAGGGAAATGGTATCAAAAAGGTGCTGTTACAATGCTGAGTTATAATAATATGATTGTTCCAGATAATGTGAAAGCTTCTTCTTGTCCTTAATATTTAAATCAAATCAAGCACCCCTGGCTACATCTTAAGACACACTTGCTGACTCTTTGGTGGGATCAGGCTTGGAAAACACTGCCACCAGGTAATGACAAAGGGCAGCTGTGTAATTTTAACAGGGGAGATCCAAGGTCTTAGCCAAGAAAAAGGAACAAGGAATAAATGAACATATAATAGAGTCAAACTGGAAAGCCTTCCTTAATTAACACACCTTCCTAACCACTTACCACCATTCTCACCGGGCACTCCTTGCTGAGCAACCCCAAACAAAGAAACTCACAATTACAAAAATAGCTGCTGGGGAAAAAAAACCAAAACTCTTCACCTTTGATTGTTCCCATTTCTTATCACAGTTTTTAGAATTACTTCACGTCACTCAGAGTTCTGCAAGTTCAGCATTACGCTAAAAGACAAGGATGTCAGAGAAACATCCCAGAAGTGCAGCCATCTGACTAATTCTGTACAGCTGAACGGGTCCCACGGACAGCCCCGGCTGCCTTCTCACACCACAATGTGCTTTCAGGCAGAGCGGCCCAGGCTCCTTACAGACTTTGCAGGATTTTGTGCTCACTTCCACAGAGCCTGTCCACTCAGGATGACAGTCACAGCCATCTGAGAAAACAAATGCCCAAGGAATAAAGCACATGAAACTGGGAACTCATGGCCTTGAGCGAGGAAAATATGCAAGACACATTAGACAGACGTCTAAGTCCAGCATGAGGCTCTTATGCAGTACCCTGAAAGCCCCCCTTTCAGGGAGAGAAACCATCTCCTCGTATAAGGAGAATGTTTACTAATATTATTTGCCACTGCAATCGCCACAGTTCCTTCAGGATCAGCAGTTCCAGGGGTCTACAGCTCATATTTATTTGATGCAGCCTACTGGAAAGGTTAAAAGTAACACAGCATAACAACATATGCTCTCCTAATAACAGCAGCATGGAAAAGAGGGCTCTTTCTACAGGAGGCCCAGAATGTGTAGGTTAAATAGTTAATTCCTCATATAGATGCTTTAATCTTCCACACCAAAATAGGTGACAGAGGAAGAAACTTCACATTGCAAAGAAAGAGCCACATTTTTATGATGCCTCTGAGGGAGCCAAAACGAAATACCAAAAGCCACTGTGCCCAGCCAGCTCCCAGACTCACCCTCACTTACGAGAAAGCACCAAAGAAACCAGAGAGCAAGGAGCAGCGTTTTTCTGAGCTGTTACCTCTGAGTGCTGCTCCTTGGCAACTCCTCGTTTCACTGCTGCCTCTGCCAGAGTCACCTGCTTTCCCTGGGAGCAGTGGCAGCTTGTCAGCTGCCCAGACTGCACTCCCTGCGAGCTCAGCAGACACACGGCACTGGCTCCACTGCACCTCACAGCGCTCACTGTTCGGGGAGCATTCAAGGTAGCTGAAACAAGTGAGAACACCCAAGAAAACACACTGCCACGAGCGTTATGCCATCTGTAAGCAAGAGGAAGGGCTGCTGTGGCTCCTGCAAGTGACAGTGATGTCACTCAAAGCCATAATACCCAACTTCGGTGAGGAGACAGAAGGATGAGAAGATGCTTTTGGATCACCCAGTGGATTTCCCGGCGCTGCTCAGGGGCATTAAAACAACGAGACCCCTGAAAGCCCTAACACAGAACACACGCTGTTACCTATGTAACACTCCTGCATTCTTTATTCCCCATTTGCTCTTTTCTCTTGCTCCTGAGCTGCGGCTGCAGCTCCCAATCCCCTCATGCCACGGCTTGATTTCTGCTGGTGTGCCTAACACAAATCTTTAAGTGTTTGTACATCTTTACATGTACATCTGTCACCTGCCTTTCTTGTAGACTTAAGTACCACACAGAGGAACAGGAAAAGTGAAAGAAGCTGTAAAAGTCCATCCAAGGACAGCAACATGAACACTGTTAAAGTCACTGTCTCAGAACTGAGCACATGAAGTTTGGAGTCCCTGGGCACTGATAATTTAACAAGGCAAAAAAGCTCCCTATTTCCCCATTTTCTGGATTGAGAAAAGATGGCAAAGAAAGCCTCAAGACTTTTAGTAATTAGTTAATTCAGTCCACAAAAGGTGTTCATGTGCCACAGAGCAGAGGACACCATCAGCAGCAGTGTTTCAGCTGGGCTGATGGCACCATTGAAACAGAAGTAATGTTATTATTCCAAAGAGTTCTCAGCCTTACATAAAGATAATAAAAATACCACAAAAAGTGAAAATGTTTTCTTTACTCTTGTTTTTGTTTCATGAGAAAATACCAACTGTGACCAAAGCAATCCCAAGAAGCACTGTGGGATACAGCATTATTTTATTCTCATCCCCACATGCAGCAGAACTCCATTAGGAACACAACACCCACAGACATCTCCTAATTTAGCCCACTAAAAAGCCCAAAAGAATAGACTCTCTCTTCTATGAAGCACATATTGTCAATCACCTTGATTAGCCCTCCACATAACTAACCTCATCTGAGTCAATAATCACCACTGAAGTTCCCCAGGTTGTTTTCCCGTGCAAATCAAATATTAAATTATAAAGTAAAACCTCCAGGAAGGTGTTCTAGTCCCCACCTGTAGTAGCCTGTGAGCCAGAAGCAGCCAAGGACTCCATATAGTTTTTATGCACACCAAACTGGTCCCACTTCAAAAATCCAGCCCTAATAGACATATTCCTGAACAGGCGAGACTCAACAAAGGCTTGCTCTGCAGTTTTCTCCACAAATGAATGGAGTATCTCCCTCTCTACTGAATACATAACTCCCAAACTCCCATTGTACATTCTGTAGAACACTGAGACTCTGGCCTGCACCTCACCTTGGGTGATGTGGAAACCTCTAGGCCTTCAGATCCAAACCCCAGCTCTCAGTGATGACAAAATTAGGAAACATTTTTGGGACAGGAAAGATGGAGCTCCAGTAAGCCAAAAGACCACTGAAAATTGCTCAGCTATAACGAAGTTCTAATCAAAGTTGAGAAAAGTCATATTTGGTCATTTTATCTAAGTTCTCTTTGTGTTAAGAATGACTTTTCCAGTCTTTTTAATTTTGTGTTCTGGGGTGTGACAGGTTGAAAACTTTGTGTGGCATTTGGCAAGTGCACGTTCAGGAGAAGGCACAGATGCAGTTTGGATCAAAGCCCGGGCAGAAGTGTGGTCACATTTCAAATGCTTATGAATTTGTGTTAGACACACCAGCAGAAATCCAAATATTTCATTGTCTCATGATAGAAGCACCAAATTCCTGCTAACAGCCATCCTTGGGCAGTGCCAGTGAGTAAGCAAATGTTCCATTTCCTTTATGCCCCCCAAATAACCCCTCTAGCTATTCATTAACCTTCATTAAGCATGTGGAAATTCAGCTTTTTAGTTAAAAGAAGGTCTCAAATGAGAAGCCATTTAATCAATTTCTGGCTCTAACCTTGCCCACTTACCTACCCAAAGTAGGAAGATCCACACCAAGAGTTAACCCATAATGGTTAATCAGGAATAGATGTTCTAGAACAAATCCACACCTGAGAACAGCTAAATCCCTGAGGCTGAGTCTGCTTGAGAGCACTTCGACCTCAGGCTCTCCAGGCTGGAGACAGACACCTCCTCACCCCCAGCCATGGCATGGGGGGACTGGGAGCTGCAGCCACAGCTCGGCAGCAACAAGAGAACACAGTAACTTCCATTGCTAAACCAGAAACTAATTCTTGCAAGTGAAGAGAAACAAAACACCAAGAAGCAAAAGGACATGAAAAAAGTAAGCAATATTCTTATTATATGGAAAGGGAGCAGAATGCTAAGCACTCCAATACTTCTATCATGTAACACAGGGGCATAGATTTAGATAACAGCTACTTAGGGAATTAATTACATACTTTACACCAGAAGAGACTGAAAAATGAAGTTATCCCAGTTATGCTTACCCCAAGAAAAGGAGCGCTTAAAACATTTTCCTAACTTAACCTAGAGGTGCTCATTTGTCTCATTAGGAACTTCAATTGAAAACTCTATTTTGATTTTCCAAATGCTTCTCTTTCAGAGGGAGAACAGGCTTTTCTTTGCACAGTTCCTTGTTTTGTCAGGTTATTTTCCTTGCATGGTTCCTGCCTCACGCAAAATGTTTTGGGGAAAACCAGTCCAAATTCCTGGGAAGGCTGATGTCCAAAATCTTACACAAATTACTACAAGTCAACTGCCGTACAAATATTATGAAACAGAAGTCTCCTCCATCCTTTTCAATGGCTGCTGAACACAGCATGATCAGCGACTTTCTATTTTTACTGAAGCTCAGGTTTCCAAGTTCAGAGAATAGAAGGCATTGGAATAAGTCTTTCTGAAATAGCAAAAAAAAAAAGAAAAAAAAGATTCCTTCCTTCCCTAAGAAAAACATTTTGGGAAACGGGCAATCTTCCTAAACCCCAAAACGTTCCAGAAACACAGCCGATGATCCCAAAGCACTTTGCTCTGTGTCCAGCCTTTTGCTTACAGCTGCATTGCAGCATTCTCCTCAGGACTGGGCACGGCTCTGAAAGGATAAAGTGACCCAGTGCCTGCTCTGTTCCATCATCATTCATTAATGAAGACACTGGGGCTGGAGATTGGCATTGCAGCCTTAAAAACCCTTCATTAATCCATCCCTTCAGCCTGACACACATTAACACTGCACAGGAGACAAAGGAATCCCACCCTCTGCCACGCGTGCTTTAGCAGTGTTTAGGGGATGTTACCGCTGCAAACAGCACTGATAACACCAGCACACTCTGCAATCTTGGTGACGGCTCCAGACACAGCAAAGACCTTGAACTAAGGGCTAAGATGAAGTCGTTCCTTTCAGACAGACATCCTGAGTGGGCATCTGTTTGTTACAGGTCACGTAAATGATAAGCACAGATGAGCTGGAGGATCATGCTCAAGTGTTCGGGATGCTGAAAGGCACGTTTTGTGTGTGTTGCCCAATTCTGATAGCCCTTTTGTTAGGCATATTTACAATTTTCTGTCTCCCAACGAGCCTCCTGTGTCTACTGCTCTTCCTGAAGACCCTCTTAACAGATCTTCCCCCTCTTCCTTTTCCATGTTCCTCATTTTCCCTTTCATTTTACCTCAGAGAAACCAACCTCACTGACAAATACCAGACAGCTCTTCCTTCTTCCCTCTGAGTTCCCACTGCTCAGCATAGTCCTCACTCTCTCCTTAATCCCTTTAGGGAACTGCCTCTCCTCTGAGGCCACAATTGAGATTTAACCTCACACACATCTTTGGTGGGGGTTGTTTGCCCTTTTAAGAAAGGAGCGGGAGCATAAAGCAAGGAAAATTTTGGGAGACCAGCATGCAGCAATGTCCATATTCTGTCAGAAGTGATGTCTTCAAAGATGACCACAGAGTACTGTGTACTTGGCAGGCTTATTTCTCCTTCGTTGAAGAAAAGCCCTTTCGAGAAAACACTAGATTTGCCCATGCTGCAAGACTTTGAAAATCTTAACAAAAATATTCTATTTGCTTAATGATTATGAAAACCAGCAGACAACAAAAATCTTCAAAAGTAATTATGTGAGACTATTAATAGCAAGGGCCAATGTGTCTTTCCATTTACATGCTCCTTATTAGAAAAATGAACAATTTCTATTATTACAGAAACAGGCTTGCAGATCATAAAAAGACTCTTAACAGCATTAATCTTTTAACTTCCTGAGCTTCGCTTGTGTCACAGCCTTTATTTGCAATTAAGCTTAGTGCATATGAGGTTCACCACCTGCCAAGCCTCAGAGGACTGATCCAGCCCAGGACAGGCAACCCAAGCTCCTTTTACACTGACCTACCAAACTCTGACCTATCAGACCTGCCTGGTAAAAGTGAGAAGGTATTACAATTTCATTCAGATCGTGATATCTGAGCAATTCATTCAACAAGATACCAATTATGCCTGATCCCCTCACCTTTCCCCCTGCTTCTGCACTGGACTGATTTGCCACGAAAAGGTAATCCTAACTCATGCTGAACTTGATCACAGTGACCTGAGCTGAAAGGCGCTGAATCCTGAAAATTATCTTTAATTCGTCCAGTTTGTTCATTTTTATAGTCCAAAGCTATGAAAGCACAGGCTCCTCACTTACAGATAAGTATCTACCACACTCTTATTTACATGCAGTCAGGATGATACACACAAAGACCACCATGTGCTCTGATAAAAACAGGGATATGAAGATGTTTCACAGCACCTACATGACCTCCTGTGCTCACCTGTATTGAAATATTAGATCTGTAAAAGGTGAAAAGCTTCCTCTGGCACTGGTTGAAGACAGCAGGTGACATTATCTGATCCAAACTCATCAGTTCAGTCCACCTAATTTGCTTTTATCTTATGAATACAAAATCAACTAAAACCAATGCTCTATAACTAATCAAATACAGCATCTAACCAGAGCCACACAGACCAACTTTCTCCAAAAATGATGCTTTGGAAGTGGATGGATTCACTAGTTCTCTCACTGCAAAGGACTTGGCTCTGCCTGATGCAGCATTAGGCACTTACTGGCTCTGAGTTCACCAGGCACAAAGCTCAAACTTTGCAACCCAAATCATGTCAGAAAGGATGGCAAAGCCACAGCACCTTTGGCTTCAGCCCCGGCAGGGCTCTGTCCATGGCCACACCTGGGGTGCCCAGGCTCAGTGGTTAAAGGAAGGAACCGAGCTGGATCCCTGCTCTCAGCACCTATTTCCCAGCGCAGTGAGGATGCAGGTGTCTTCCTTCGCTTTAGGAACACCTCACTTAGAGCTCCATCCTGTTCTGAGGCAGCAGCAGTTCTGCTGCAGGAAGAAGAGGGTTCAGAGCCCAAGGATGCTGCCCAGTGCCTGCCCCTGCCCCACCTGGATGGGCAGAGCTGCCCCTGCTCCCTGAAAGAGCTGCACTCTGCCCTTCCCAGGGCCAGTAACATCCCAGAAACCAGAGGCAATTACCAAGTTGTAAATGCTGTTTAAAATCTTCTTACACATTAAAAAAAACCCCAGTGCCAGGCAGAGACCGTTATTAAGCTCCATGTCAGCCCCCCACTTGGAAATGCTTTCCCTTATATTCTTTCACCATGTTTTCCTCTGCTCTGGCATTCCACTCTTGGTTTGGCTCCATGCTTTCCCCCTGCCTCTGAATGCAGACTGCAGCTGCTGTGCTTTATGTAACGCTGTTTTCTGCAGCGTCAGAGGACCTAAATACAAAATTTTCACCACAAAACGGCATCTAAAGATTTGGCTTTTGTTGATTTTAAACGACTAGCTTTCCCCCTGAGGCCTCAGCTTCTTAAAGTCACATTCCTTGAGGCTGAAAACGTTGAAGCACCCCTGAATCCCGGCTTTCTGAAGCTGCTGCCTTCAACACCCTTGGCTTGTCCTTGAGATGGCTTTTCTGCAGCCATGACTCACTCACTGCTACAGCGCTCGCTGTGCTGCCACCAGGGGAGACAATGCTGGAGGGACATCTCCATGGGAGGGGGACAGCAGCGAGATTCCTGGGGCAGGAGGAAGGAAGCCAAGCAATCCCATCAGTGTCCCTGCTCCTTAAAAACCAGAAAAGAGGAATCTACAATTCAATTTTTCTGACTTCCAAAGCACTTTCTCAAATCGGTTTCATTTATCTGCAGGAAAAAAAAATGGTACAGCCAAGCTTTGGCCTCACAAGCAACCTCTTAAAGGTGGAAAAGTGCACGGCAGGAAGGATTTGAATCCCATAGTATTAGGAGAAAACAACAAATTGCAAACAGACTGCTAATTAAGCTGTTTGCAGGACACTTTGCTCGTCACATCCCACACCACTGGCTGTTTGCTCTTCAGAAAGAAACTCCTTTAACATTGTACGTATTTCTGGAAACTTTGGGGTATAATTTTCCTAGTGGCAGAAAATAGAGCCCCAAGTGTTCTGGTGCCGCAACAGACTGTGAGGGTTTTTCTGAATAGTAAAATTCCCTCTGGAGATTGCCTTTGGATAGATGAAGCAAGCTGTCCAAAAGCTTCCAGGAATGATAATGCAGGCTGCTTTCTGGAACATATTTATTTATTTACCTGAAACCCATAGGTGGTGATCAGGCTGCTTGTTTCCCCATACATGTTAATAACCTGTGATATGTGGGGTATCATCAGAGCTCCTCCTAATCTCTCCATCTCCTGTGTCTGCTCAGTGCTTACAAATTGTGATGAGACATTAGTCCACTCTCTGCCACAGTGGGGATTTGAGTCATGACTGAAGACCAGCAAAACACAAACATACTGAAAAAAAAGTCATTTACACCTCAGTTTGGCAAATTCCATGTTATAGACAAGTAATTATGGATGCCTGAGCTCATTAATTTCCCCTGAAATTCACATACAGTGGTGGTACCAAAGCCAATTGTGAAACACCTCTTGTCCCCTGCCCACCCCGTGTCCAGCTCCCGAGCCAGCCAGGCATGTTTCCAGATGTATTTCCTAGCCCAGTTACACAAACAACTGTCCTGACACACAAAACTGGAGGCAACAAATAGCTGGAAACCAGAGAGGGTGACAACAGTCACAGCTTAAAGTATCCAAAGTGCTAAACAATACATTTAGCAGCAGCAGCAGCAAAGTTTTCAAATACTGTAGGTGTATGAGCACCCACCTAAGGTAGCATCAGTGCTATGAAAATCCCTGAAATTACAAGTATTAATGTGCAGCACTACAGTGGCAACCAGAGATTTACATGTTAACGGTCTGTACAAAAGCCAGCGATGGTCAAAAGGTTCTGTTTATCCTCGTAGCAAGGATTGTTTATCCTCACAGCAAATGCAGCCACACACTTTGGGCTTTTACAGTCACAGTGTTTGCATAACATAATGCTCAAGCCATTAACAGCAGCCTCCTTCTTGACCCTTCCATGCCCAGGTATTTCCAGTGTTTGCACGTCCATCATCTCAGGAAGTTTTACTCCTGTAGGAAAGAGGAGAAACTAATCTGCACGGATTACACCAAGTTTGTCCAATAAATGGCACAGCGTAGATCCAAAGTGTTTTTCTCGCTCAGCTCACACTTCTCTCTCACACAATGATGCCTTCACGTAAGGGAGGCAGAAAGGATGCACCCAACTGCAGGAACCGTGTCAGGGACGACGCAAGGGAAGGGGCAAGCCATGGGTGTGAGCACTGGTGGGAAACACGAACACAAAGCCCTGGTGAGACTCACAGGCTGTGCATGTGGTCAAACCATTTAAGGGCATTTAACCTTTTTGCCTGTTTTCAATCATCCTTGCACAGAAAGAAATGATCTCTTGACAGCAAAGGAGCAGACTCTGGTGGATGGAACCGCCCTACACGGCTCACGATGGTATAAATCCATTTTTCCCATGCCCAAAGCTTCTACAGCTCGGCATGAACAAACTGGTTTAACACAGAAATCTAATGCAGAAATCTAATTCACAATTGATAGGAAGGATGAGGAGGGCACAGCACTGTTATTTTTAAAGCTCTCCTTTCTAACACGCAACACAGAATTAAGGGTGAGTAAAGCTACTGTTTCAAGGGACACACGTTGGATTGGGTTTGGCACTTCTCTTGTTGATGATACAACTGCTTTTGAAACTCTCAGAAAATTAAATGTATTCTACCTTCCAGTTATTTCTAAAAATACATGCAGTTGGAAAGATCACGCTAAAGGTCTTCTATTTTGGATCTCTTCATGCCATAAATCTCTGGATGTGGAAAAAACATCAGACCTCTAGGAATGATAAGCACAAAAGAATGATCTTTAAATACCATCAGAAAATAAATAGCCACTGACTTGTGGATCTGAAGCTGAGAAAATAACATACATGCAAAGAGGGATTTGAGTAACTCTGCAAGTATTTTAAATGTTTCAGGGGTTTTGCATTAATTTCTATCTCACTGTAAATCTTATTTCAGCTATAATGAAGATTTCTAATGATTCTGCTGTTCAGCAGGCGTATCTTGCCCACAGCTTGCACTCACTTTTACAGCAGGTAAGAACTCTCAGCCAGGGAGGAAAATGTTGCAAAAGCAAGCAGCAATACTTCTTTTTCTTGAAAAACTACAAATAACCTGGCTTTAATTTTTGTTTTTATTATCAGCAAACTAACAAAATGTATGAATCCCGAGCATTCTTGTCAGTCTGCAGCATTAAAAACCAAACCAAACCAACCCAGAAGACACCATGGGGATGATTAGATCTAAATTTAATGCTTTCACACACAAAAAGTCACAGTCTGATCTAAACCCTCAGAAAGCAAACAGACTCCTCTTACTGATGTGTTCCCCCAATTGTTCTTCTTTTTCCCCCATTAGCTACTTGCCCTGCAAAGGACAAGAGAATTATTAATCTACTCTAATGATGCTGCTTACAGAAACTGGCTCAAAAATTAAATTAAGAAAATGGTTTGTAACAAAAACACCTAAGAAACACCTGAAAGTTAAAAGATCTGTGGTGTCGAGTTCACTTCTAATATCAAAATCAATCAAAAATGGCAATGAGAACCACCGAATATATGTCCTTGGCTAATTTACCATTCCAGCCAACAAAAAGGATTTGAAATTATTTTGCCAAAGCTCAGACTGATTCTTGGCTTTTCTTTGGCTTCACAGCACTAACTGTGGGTATCAAATCTTGAGGCAAGAAAGGCCAAATTCTGCAGCACCTGAACACTCATAAATGTTAGATAAGTCTAGAAACTGGGGGTCAGATTTCTAGGGGTGTGTTACACTAGTTGTTAGTGCCACTAAATCTCTTAGAGGTACAACATCTAGCAAAAGAGCAAAAATGAAATATTCCTGCATTTTATCGATTAGGTTCCTCAGAGATGATAGATGTGGGGAAGGCCACAAGGAAAAATCCAGGAAAAAAGAAATGAAGGAATAAACCCACTTAATTTATGGGACAAATACCCTATAAATGGTCTCAAGTTTAAATTCCCCATAGAGATGTTATTAGAGATGTTAAACCAGCATCCCCTGGGGAGCCTGAGCACCCTCCAGTACTTGCACTTTACAAGCTTTTATAATTATTAAGGCTATTCTTGTGCAGTCATTCAGCCCCAAACAGGTGATGGAGGGATGGAAAACGATCCCTGAATATCCAAGCAGTAAGTTACACCTGCTCCCAGGAGCAACAGGGATGGATACTCTCCCGAGCTGCTCCAGCCCCTGCAGCACAGGCAGAGGCTGTTATTAACACATTGCCTTGGCTCATGCGAGTTCCCTTTGATGCTTCACAATCCTAAGTATGCTGAAAACTCGGTGAAAACCAGATTCCTCCTACTAGAGATCTGTCTCATGCACCAGGCAGCTCCTCTGCATGTCAAACAGGTCCCCAAGAGAAAGGAATGCTGGATGGCTTAAGGAGACTGTGGCAACAGGAAGGACCACAGTCAAGGACGTTGGCATGTCCGTTCCTAGATCAGTGCAGCGAGCTCTCCGGGATCTGCTCAGCACTGATCTCCATGTACTCTCAATCATCTCAGCTGCACTGGCTATAATTAGACAAATAACTTGCAAATAACGAGAAATAGCTTGTCAACAGCACTTCATTGCTCTTAGGGCTGGCGTGTGAAGTGAATCACGCATCACATACACACAGACAGACTTTCAAACCCAAACCCCTCCCAGTATCAGCAAGAAGCTTTTAAATGACGCAAGTATGACCTTGCTGCACACATCTGTTTATATTCCTGCAAACACAACCTGGGGAGAACCCCCCAGACCATCAGGGGTACGTAGATCACAAATAGCACCGACAGGCAGCACTTTCTCGACTTTAAATAACTTGTCTATTTATGTATGTATACAAAATGCCTACCTACTGAATGTCACACTGAGTTTCCAGGTTAGAGGTCTAGCTGCTAGGAAATGTCAAGAATTCCAAAACGTGGGGAAACCTAAGAGGACCCACTGGGGCATTTCACACCTGTTTAACACCACAACTTGAGCTGGGAGGTGGAAGCAGCAAAGTGCTTGGATACCGGACTCCATTCAAACAGCCCCAGCATCCCTTCGGGAAGGATGCGAAAGGATAGGAACTACTTTAGGTGCAAGTAATTCATCGGCTGAACCTGATGCCCTGCTTTTCCACCCTCCAGAGACAGCAGTGCCAGCGTACCCACAGCCTGTGGCACTCACAGCAGGTCACTGCTGGAAGGTGGCCCCAGCTCCAGGCTCTACAGCCAACTCCTAGAGACTGAGCCCATGGTTCCCCGTGCAAACCAGAGCCTTCCGAGGCTTTTAGTGGAGGGAAAGTGGCAGGCACGTAACAAACCCTGTGTCCTGGTGCCAGAGACAGCAGGTAAGTGCAGTTTGCTGCTGCCGGATAACGTTTCCATTGGGCTGCAGGTCTGGAAAACGGAGACAGCACTGGAACCTGAGCCGCTGGAAATTTGTGCTGCTGCCTTTAATGGCACAGGGTTTGCTAGGGAAGAAAACTTTGGCACAGCCCTGTCCTGGGGCACCACGGCATGTAGCACTCGTGCATCTGTTTAAATCACAGCAACATTTTGGGGAAATACTCCGAAGTGTACCCCAAGCTTCAGACGGGTTTCAAGCGCGATGAGCACGCCAAGGAACTCATGCAAGATTCCAGGACGGAGCAGATCGCTCTGTCAGGAAGCTGAGTGTGGCATTCGCGGCTTGCAGCACAGGGCTCGGGGAGAACCAGTGCAGTTTCCATTCCTTCCAGCGGAGGACAGTGGTTTACAGCAGAAGGAGCCCACGGACTGCGCTCCGTCCGAGTTACCTGTTTCCCACGTGGGCACCGCAGGGATACACCTGCCCCTGGAAGCCCCAGCCCGGGTCGGCCCAAACACCGGTGTTTGCTGAAAATCTTCCTGGAGCTTTCCAATGATCCCCGTCTGGGGCTTCAGGACGGGGGAGCTGATGTCCAGATCACAACCTCTCATCACCTTCCTAAACAGGGACAACTGGAAGCAGCGCGCAGAACGCTGAAATATTTTAAAAACTTTTTTGGAACTATTTGTAGGATTCAAGATGTATCAGTTCAACTGTCCAATACAGTGATTTTCTGTCTGAGGCTGCACCACTTTAAAGGCTTGATTTCCACAGGGGGAAAAAAAATCTCTTATGTAATATTTAATATTTGAAATAAAATGCTGAGAAGGCATGGGTCTTAATTATTTAGCTTCTGACACATACCCTCCCTTTAAAAATTCAGCGTCTGACTGCAGATCTGAAAGACTTTCCTATAAATAAGTTATCTTCTCTGAAGCTGTAACAAATTTCAGAAAGTATTGCAATGGTTCTTAGCTGATCACAGAAAGCACAGGACTATCAAAAGGTTAAAACACATGTATTTGAATATTATTTTAAGGCAGAAAACCATTCCAGGTTGCTGGAATTAAGAAAAGGCTCAGAGCGAGCAGCTTTAACAAAGTAACACGACTTTTCCTGCTCCGAGTACTTTCTTTCCAACAAGTCAAGCACAAGACTGAGGGAGTAGTTACAGTTTCTCTTATCTGCAACAGACCTGTTTCTGCAGTAAGTGTCTTCTAACTGGAAAGCATTCTAAATTAATTAAATAAACCTCAAGAGACAGTAAACTAATTATTCTGGGCATACATAAGATGCTGTTGAGTTAATCTCTATGAACACAAGTGAGTTAAGTTTGTATTGACATATTGGGCCAAATTTATTGTCAGAGAAATTAACTTCAGTGGAGTTAAGCCAACAGTGAATTTTTCCTCATTAAGTAGAACTAAGTCTAAGGTCTGAATCGGGAGGATTTAGTGCCTCTTGGGGAAATCATGTTGCACTTCAGTTTTATCACTGGCTACTCTTGCACACTCATGTGCTTCAAATGCACGGAATTCCCTTTCACTACCCATTAATTGGTCTGTTACATGTGAGCCCTGACTCAGCACAGAGGACACAAGAAGTACTGCTAAAATATGGGAATAATTATTCCTGAGGCTACCTGGAGCTTCCCCACAGCACACAAGGATCAAGCAGGAGGCTTGGTTATCGCGTGGTTACCGCAGAACGTCCTTCATGTCTACATTTAACCCAAGAGGGCTATTTTTGAACGGGCATCTCAGAGACATTTTCATCTACCACACGGATTTTGAAATTTTTCCTATTTAAAAAACAATCAGTCACCTCAATTCTATAATGACTCTGTTCTACACAGGGGCTATAAAATGGCATATATTAATATTTAAATTATTGTGTCCAGAGGAGCAGAACTCACAGAACTGCTACCACTCATTAAGAAACACACATACTAAGAACAAAGCTAGGTGAGCATGGTAGATCCCACCATCTTAGGAGACAGTTCCCAAACTCCTTCAGCTCTAAATGCTCACCTGAGGTAATCCCAGAATCCTGCCCTGTTGTTACCAGGACAGCACTCCCAGCACTGTGGGGAGCTCTGTATCATCATACTTAGTGCTCATCAGCATTATCCTTCCAGACCACCTTGCCACTGCATTCCAAAGCCATCTGTCCACAATTCAGGAATATGTCATGGAATTACTCAATGCTGCCTACTAAAGGTAAAACTTAGTTCTTGTTTAATTTATTGTCTTCTACTTCTCACCAACCTCCAGGTCACACAGGCATCTCAAACAGAAATCTACTGTCAGCATGGCCAAAAGAAATTAGAGAAGTGTCTGAGGGCAAAGCAAAGCAAGCTTTGAATCAGCAACTATTTGGAAACAGCATTTGTGAGAACTGGGAGAGCTCCATGGAACCACGGGAATCCCCTCGACACAGCGCAAAGACCTCCAAACAACCTGAATATTTTCTGAAGTGCTGATATGTCAGTTACCCCACCTCTTTTCCTTAAGCAAGTCATTCTGAATATATCCGTACTCTGTGGTTTTAATGCTATCACATCAACCTGGTTTTCAAGAGTCCTTCCTTCACTGTAAGACAGAAAAATCCACCAGAACTCAGGCTGCCCCCAAGGCGTCAGGATACACAGCAATCACCACCCCTGCACCCTACATAACAAGGAAGAGAAAGGAGAGAGCTCAGGCAGGCAGGTTAATCCCAGTGCCTTGGGATCCCAGCCTGGCATCTGCACCTCCCCTGGCCCCACACCAGCTGCTGGCCCTTAACAGTGCTGCTGTCTCCATCTTGTCTAGACCTGCCCATCACCATCCTGGCAAAGGGAGCCCAAGCGTGGCTCTAAATACCACCCTGGAAAAGAGCAAGTTAAATGACATTAGGGAAACATCCCAAATCACTGGGTTTAAAATCAAACGCCCCCTGCAGGGTAGTGCTGTGATCACTGAGAAAACTGCTAGAAAGACCAGAAGGCTGTTTTCTCAGCCATACCAAGAGGATCTCTGCCCATTGTTGTGCCAAGACTCGCAGCACTCACAGAGATGTTTAGGTCTTGCTGAGGTTCATCACTGCACTACAGCTGCTCTTCCAGCCAGGGGGGAGTGTCAGCCTCCTGGAGAGTCTTCATTAAATAAAAGGCAATTTTAGAGCCGGGGGAGAGTATCATTACAAAGTGAAGCCTTGCTTTTGGATGTCAATGTACACAATTGCTCTTTGATCGTGTTTATAAATTGCATTTGAATCAAAAGTAAAATCATGACTGAATGATTCTGTTTAACTTATTTATCACCAGAGTTTAGGCTGAGGTGGTCACTAATTTATGGGTTTTTTCAGCATGTTTCCTCCAAGAAAGAGCAAATCCCCAAACTCCAAGCACAGGGGTCCTTCCCTCTTGGATGTTTATGTGATGTTACCCCCTTCTAACGCTGCTCCCAACAAGGATGAAACCTGGTGCCTGTTTTCTAGAGGTGACACAGAGGAGGAACTGGAGATGGTGCTGCTCAGGAGGAGCAACCACAGCCCAAGGCAATGGTAACTCTCATCCATGAAGCAGCAGCTTCCCAATTAGAGTTTATTAAGAGAAATGCTCCCCGACAAAAATGACACCAGTAGTGGAACCTTTCCTGCATCTCTAATATTAACGTGTTGTCAGTGCTCTAAGTGCCAGTTGACTGTACAAAATGACAAGTATCCAGGCTCATCCCTTGCAACAACTGGCATCTGTTTTGGAGTCATTTGAGTTGGTTTGAATGGCACTAATTAGAAGTAGTTACACATAAATGACATCCCAAAGACTTGACACAATAAACATTGCTATCTAGTGCCATTCATTGGCTCTTCCCATTCAAATATACACAGTATTTACGATAATTTCCATGTTCGCTGCCACCTTTATCCCACAAATAAGGTCATGAGACAGACAAACAAATATGCGAAGCACCACATGGAAGTGGAATACGTAATAAGTTATCAAATGCTCTGTGAGGCATGTAGGCCAGGATTTTGATTGCTTCTCCAAGTTGTAAATGTACCTCTAAGAATGTGGTTTAGAAGGCTGTCTCCTTGCTTAATGTTGGGAAAAAGCCATTAGGATTCCTGACAATCACTTCTCAGTGAGTATCAATCGGCCAGGCAGACTGACAAACCCTATCACAATTCCCCTGCTATTCTTCTGCTCTACAAGCACAAAACAGTGCTGGGGGAAAATAAAGATATTGCTGTTCTCTCATGCATGTAGACCCCTAGGAAGGACAATGGAGATGTGAGCTACAACAAGAAGTTTCCCAATTTTGCTTTTGCTGACAAGGTGTCCTCTGTTTCTGCACAGAGAACAGCCAGGGCCCTTTGTACTGCGCAAAAAGCTTCACATGCTCAAAAGTGCAGATTAAAAAAAGCCAAGATCACCTTGAAGGTTCTTCACAGGTTTTAGAACACATCTCTAGACCTTGGGTGGGTCTAACATGTTGAAGTACAGGACGAGTAGCCTTGCCCAGCAGTACAAAAGGCAGCAGCTAAGACAGACCTAGAACTGGTGCATGGAGAAGCGAGACAGGAGACCAGCAGGTCTGTGGCACTGACACAGCATTTTACACAGCCACAACTAAGATAATTAGTAGATGCAGCTGCCTCAAGAAAAGGCAGGAACTACCTGGTAACTTCCTTTGGTTTCCATCACCTTACATTTTCAGCATCTCCCCGCCCTTTTCAGACTCCCAGCTTTGTGAATCCCTATTTCACTGCACGTGTCTTTAACACTTCCTACAAACTCTCTCCCAGCCGTAGTGGCACAGCACTGTTTCCAAACACCTTTAAATAGTGCTGCTGATTAAATAACTCATCACTAATGTGATTTCAGGGATGCAGAGTGTCTCCTAAGGTGCAAGCTTTAACAGGAAATTAAGTCAGGCTGACAGAATTAAATCAGTAACTTTCAATGCAATGTCAAATTTCTGACAAACTGCACATTACCAAAGAACAAACTATTTACTAAATGATTAAAAATTCTAATTTTCTTAATGATGTTTCTGGGCATCACATTTGGTGTACAGCTTTGTAAAAGATGCAAGGAGGACCATCCCAATGGATCACATCCAAAACAGAACGCTCACCAAAGACTACAGAGACCTGCCAAAATTCAGAATCCCTCCCACCACCTTTGAAAATCCTGCATGTGGGGCTTCATTTTCATTGTTTCAGATCTCAAACAATAAATGCAGACTTTTCCTTTCCTTAGATACTCCCACTGCTGGCTTTAACGGTGCATATGCTTCCAGCAGCTTGACAGGAAGGCTTTGGAGTCTTCATTTGTTGCAGGCACAAAATAACAGCAAAACCCCCTGTACAGTGAGAAACATCAGCACAGAACAAGAGAGGGTGAATGAGTCCCGATTTTGTGTCCCTGCTCATATCACAGAGCACGGCAGCTTTAAAAGAACAGATGAACCAGTTCCCAGGCACTAATTAATTCTTTTCCAGAGCAGAGCCAGTTAACACACGGCTAACTTAACACTCAGTTTAACTCTCCCTATGGACGATCCAGTGCAAATGAAACCATTTGAGCACATGTCAGCATTTAAGCAAATGTTGTGTATGTGCTTTACATTGAGTAAATGTTCCAAACCTTTTGGAATGCCTCCCAAGGAATGTCTAATGCAAACCACACACAGCCTGTGACCTTTCGCATGCTCAGCTTCCAAGTCACTGCGGCGTTGTGCTGTGCCTAACACAAATCCTGAGAAATGTTCCTTCAAACAACCTCATGGTTTGGAAAAGCTGTCACGGTTCTGTCCCACGAATGCCATCAGCACAAAGACACTTGGCAGTATTTGACAAAAACAAGCGTTTTACCAGTGCACATGCCACAACTGTGTTCTCCAACTACCTTTTATTTAAGTCAACTCTTCATAAAGGAGTTTTTGAATTCACTTTCATCAATAACTGTGTAATCTTCAAAGTATAACACTGATGAAGTCTCAGGAGAAAAGACAGTCAGTGTAAAGCTTGTCCTGTTACACAAAGTGAGTTGAAGCCAAATTTTATAAACTCAGCATCAAATACCTACCAGACCATACTGATATTCTTGCCTGGCAAAGACCAGTCTTGAGAAAATGGATCTGTCTTTACCCCTCAGGGTTCTTTGTTTTGACAGAGCAATGCCATTCCCCAGGATTGGCACAGCTTCCCAAGACTATTAAAATCATTATTTCATTAAAGCACATGTTGGGATGACAACTAATAAATAGGTTGTTTCTTTTTTTAACTTGTTGCCTTAATAGTTCTCTCTTCTAACCAACTATGAAGCTATTTATCACAAATGCACACATTATGTCTGATATATATAACAATATTCATATTAGCAGCATTATATTTTAGGAAATACTGGGGCAACAAGAGCCCCTAACTCAGGGTTATGTCTGTGTTCATTAACCTGTTCTGAAGATGGAATTTTATTTAAGAAGTTCTTTTATTCACTACTTCACTTTTAGCACCCTAACTCTTAGGAATGATATTAAGGTAAATTAATTTCCAAATTCTTTGCCTTCATTTGAGATTGGCAAAGGAGAAAGTGAATCAAGAAGCAGGTGCAGTACAAATTAGGAGGTAAACATTAAGGAAATACAGCAAAGTGTCAAAAGACAGGGTAGAAGGGTTGCTCATTTCTTTTTACCATTACAAAGTGGGCAGAATCTTTAGGAATCTTAGGAACTGTGAAAAGGATTCACAGGGACTATTCAAGGGCTTCACGTGCACAGCAATCCTCTCAAATACCACTCAGGTTACCCATCAAACTTGCTCCCTGGCTGCGCTGTGGGGTAGGCAGCCAGCATTTTGCTCCATGCCAGAAGATGGTGAATCAGCAAGGAGCAAGGGAATTCTGTTCCACAGCAATCATTCATCAACGTAAATACAATAAATGCTAAAGGATAACCAAACACAAATGTGAACGACCACATTTCACTCCATCATGAATTGTTGATTGCACTGCCAATTGTGAAGCTAAGAAGCAGAATAAAAGCACCATGCTCAAAGCAAAGTTGTAGGCAGCAATCCATACCCTTACGAGCCATTTCCATACGGATCCACCATGTGCTGAACCGCTTCTCAGACAAGTTTGGCCATACCAGATACACACCCCCCTAAAAACCTCCAGTGCTTTTCCAGCAATTGCCCCAACACAGCGACTTCCTCAGTGCTGTGGAATAACCAAATCCTACGGCAAAATTCATTAGAAACAGGAGCAAAGCATGAGTGAGCAGCACCCACATTGCCAGGCCATCCAGCTGTTTTCTAGCAGCACCTTTTTGGTTGGGATTTCATGGTTGTTTTTGTGGGGATTCCTGTGTGTGTGTGTTTGTTTGTTCGAAAGCAGTTCAGTTTCAGAAGCTGGGATAGCTACAATACCTATGCAAGTGTTTCCCCAGAGACCTTGGAAACAACTACAGCCTTCTGCACACAGCATCTCCTCGCTGCTCCAAAAAACAGCTGGGTTTGCCAGGCCCACCTTCCCTCTGTGGCACTCAGACCCCCCTCTCTGGGGAGCCTCCTGGGCCTGTTCAGCTGTGAATTCTGCTGGAGCACCCTCCTATTCCTGCCTTCCACACTCAGCACAGGGAGCGAGGCGTTGGCCTTGCCGCTGCGCCGAACAAACCCTAAATATAGCAGCATTTCTAAGTATCCCAATGTTCTCTCACCAGTTAACTGTTAGCTCATGACAACAGGCAAGTTTGGTCCCGAGGCACACATTTTCCCTTTGTTGTCCTCTTGTTCCAGGTTAGAATAACGTTGGTAAAGAGTTGAGATGACACTGAGTTTGCTCCTTGAGGCAGCTGCTTGGATGCTCTGGGGGAAGGTAAAATGCACCCAGGACTAGTGATGCAGCCAAGAGTTTGGATTTTGCAAGTCACATCTCATTTGTCACTATCTGGGCCTCTGCTTTGGTTTTGTAACACACTATATATGGGTTAGGGATGTTTGAATTACAGCCTTGTGGATGTCCAGGGTGCTGCTCCTGTGGAACTAAACGGTAGCACAGGATTGATGGTGTGCTCTGTCTGAAAACTCCCGCTGGAGAGCAGAGGAAAGGAGGGAGAGGAAGGAGCTGAGGAATCCTCAGGAGCAGAGCCATATGCAGAAACGTCCAGAAGAGCTTTGCATATGTTCAATCAAGTGTAACAACAGTATTTACACGGAGTATTGTAGTGTTACTGTACAATAACAGCTGTTGCTAAAAGGAGATAAACATAAACGTCACCCCCCTCTCCTCGGCCCTTCATTAGATTTATAAGAATCTCAGCCCTGCTTTGAGCAATTTCTAATTTTTCCTCCACTGTTAGTAAGGTTTAGGGACAGTGAAATAAAACTGTTCTCTTCTACTGGCATATAGCTGTTGCAGAAAAGGCCTGGAATGCTGTGAATAGCTGAAACAGTGGAGGGTTCAATTCTGTCCAAACTTAGAAATAACTCTTCTTTCCTATGGAACTAGCAAGAGAAGCCAGAGGCCTTGTGCTGGATTCAGCAAAGATGCCTCATCATGCCCTATACACCCTACACTAGTAAGAGCAGGATCGAACCCAAACAGAGCTTGGCCTTAGAAACTCTCCTTATTCCAAAGAGTGTCCTTCAGTGTAAACACCTGAGCAAAGTGCTGAAAGGAAGAAAAATTACAATGTCCTAGAATATTAAAAACTCACAAAAATCCACAACAAAATGTTGTGCTGCGTGTTCAGTACGGAGCTCTCAACATTCCCCCTTCCCATGATTCTGCATTACAAATGGAATTCTCTATTATTTCAGCCCATGTTTTAGTGTCAGCACTGGAGCACTAAAAGTACCAGAGCAGAGGCAGAGCAGAGGTTACTTTAAAAGGAGGACTTGTGGAGAGCTATAAATCAAAAGGTACAACAAGGAAATTTAATAAAGATAACATTGTTATCATCAAATGTAACATGGATTCTAATACACAAAGGGCAATTGTTTTCTCACATAAAAGGCTTTCTGCAGGAATTTTGCCCACAGTGTGAAGCTAAGAATTGCCAGAATAATAGAAAGTTGTTCTTGGAAATTAACTGAACAAATAATCTTTTTATTATGAAGTGTAGAAGAGATAAATTCCCCTGTACTGCACTAGAATCTTTAACTATATTGTACCACATTGTTGGCATATTGCTCTATCTCTTGCCTATACACAACTAGGATTTGGGGAATACACCACAAGAAATCCCAGGATTTACCAGAATTAAGCCTTACACGTGTGCAGAATTCAAACTTCAAGAACAGGAACTGCCACTTGAAGCTGGCAGTAATACCCCACCTTGAGGTGCTGGTAACTATGAGGATGGGGAATATGGGATGGAAAAGACCTCCCCTCTCCTGCAGGTACCCTGGCTAATAATAATAATAACCATCATCATCATGGCTTAGCAATGATCCAGAAGGGCTCCATTTCCCCCCTTGTTTCCAATAGTGCTATGAGGGTTTCTTTGAAATAATTCCTTACTTTGTAGTAAAATACAAACCTATGATGCTTCTCTTATTACTTAACAACTGGAACATTTGTGTGAAAGAAAGCAAGATTTATGTTTCGTATCCCAACAGACAAATGACTTCATTAGCTTAATGGAAAATGTGACATTTCTACCTTCCCTTCAATACAACCCATGATCTGAGCTTAAGCCAGGAACTTAAAATATACTGTTGCATATAAATTACTTCAAATACCAATCCCCCAAATCAAATATTACTGGAGGAATCCAACCACTCTTTCCTTGACTAACAGAAATAGCAAAATGCTCAAACAAAATAGATATGAACAAACTTGAGTGGCAATAGAAGTCCTTTGCTATTCCAACACTGAAATCCCTGGTTCAAGAGCAAGCCCCTGGCATCGCACCCTGTACATGTCTCTCCAGTTCCCAGAAGGAACAAGCTGCAACAGGAGGCCATTCTGAAAAGACTTCACCTTCCCGAAGAGTCCTGCAGCTTCCTCAGGTGTCTTCAAGTCGAAACTGTCCGAGACATACCCTGACACTGAGCAATAATATTGATGGTGTGCATGTCAAGGACACCTCATGCTGAGCCCAGGCTTCTCAATTGTTAAAGGCACAGTTTTCTTCAGGTGTCTTTTTCACCCTCAAATTCTAGGAACAGGCACCTCAAGCCTCTCAGGTGCACTAATCTATAATTCCCCATTCCAAGCTGCAGCTGAGTGAACATTTCCAGAGAAAAGCACAACGTGCCAGGCTTTGTCCGTGCAGGATGACAGACAGAAGTGGAGGAAGCACAGTGTGTGCAATTCTGGCTGACCAGAGGCGGCTGATGGCTACAAAGCAGCACAAAGATCCAGCCCCGAAACTCAGGACAACTTCCTTCATAACAACAGATGAAAAACATCATTCTGAATACAATCGGAACAAAACAGTCCAAATACAAGATTCGTCTTCCAGGAGAGTCTCTTGAGAGTAATTCCCCATCACCACATTGCTCAGTTTGTCCATTGTAACAATTAGCATCTAGGAAGGCTGGAAAACTTTAAAGTTTTCCAGCTCGTTTCGTATTCCCTACAAAACCACCACGCAAAAATGACAACAGCTTGGAAGCCAATGCCATACACTCATGCAGATATGCAATTTGACCATTTTGCCTTTGAAGCCTTTTCAGATACAGAACATTAGCCCAGTGCTAAACAGCTGGTGTGACTTAAAAGAACTATTCCTGAAGGCCCACACTTGGAGTGGATTTTTCCACATCTCAGCAATACAACTGATCCAATGTGACGAGAATCTGATCTCTAAATGGCAGAGTCTCCTTTTCTGTTTATGAAAAGAAAGGAATATCCACACCTAGATCTATGCTGACCCACCACTCAGGCCAAACACTACCCAAGCTGTGCTCACACCGGTTTGAGAGCATGGATTACTTCAGTCACCTGTTGCTCTGAAATTTAAAGCAGATTACTTGATACGGGCTGCTATGGGCTTTATAAATGAGTCCTACCTCCATTTACAGGTCAGTAAAGGGCTCCTGGAAACAAAGCCTTGCCAGCCAGCCATCACTGACCTGGTTATTCAGCAAGGCAGGCAGCACAACTCCCCAGCTCTCCAAACAGTGCCTTCACTGGGTCCTCCTCTGAGCAGGATATTTCAGAATTAAAGCCGTCCTGCTCTGCGCTAGCCAGAGCCTGGGAATTTAGATGTGGAAACCCATGGTTTAGCAGTCTGAAAGCCCACTCAGGTACGATTTAATTCATGGATTGCATTCAGAACTCTCTTGCCATGGAAATGGATGTTTTGATCTGGTGGCTGATGCAGGTTTTCATATATTAAAATGCAGACCTTACAGCAGTAGAAAAATCACAGAACTGAATATTTTCTTTGCCTCCAAGTCATCTCACAGTTCTTGTTTGGGGTTTCCCAGATGTCAGTTTAACTCCCTTGCAGTTTACAGCTGCTGCAGGTTCTGTTTTGTTGTCTATTATAAAATCTCTAACTCTTGTTCTAATTCCCTTCAGCCTTTTTTTTGAATTGCAGGAACATCTCCAGTATTTCCATGAGAGAAAAGCTTGTTCAGAACCTTGTTCCAGGAACCTGTTTTTGCCAGTGTGAAAAACACAACAGCCACAGTAAAACATGTTCCTTTCTGAGTAAAGCAGCTACAGCCTGTGAAGAACAAGCACTTGAATTAGGAGCAAGTGCTACCTTATAAAATCAGGCCCTTATTTCCAGTGTTTGGAATGCACATTGCTGTCTCTGTTTGGGCAGCCCTGTCCCTGCAGTGTTCAAAAACAAATCCAGCAGTGATACTGAACACCGTAAGATTTGAAATGAAATCCACCTCTGCCTTGCTCTGCATACCTGTATTTTTGGAGATAATTCCTCCAAACACGGCGTTCCCTAAACCAGGCCCAAAATCCCCAAAGATTTATCTCCCAGGTTTTTAGCTAGCTGGAAATGGTAACATGGCCCATTGGTTGATTAATCTCTTTTTTTTATTATTTTTTAAATTTTTTTACATATCTTCTAATAAAATTTCATTTCTACTTTGGTTTCCAGAAGTTCCTAAGATTCTTCAGCATTTCAATAGTTTTCTTTTCCAGGACTACTGTTGCTGCTTTTAAAGATTCTGGGTTTTTTTTTGCCAGAAGATGGATGGAAAGTGAGGAGTAAAACCTGCCATCACGTTTCCTGCTAAACTATAGAATAAAACTATAGAATAAAGGCTTATTCTGCTTTACACACTGAACTCAGGACAATTAATTAAGGTTCTATAAATTGCTATTCCAGAGTTTCTCCCAGTTCTCAAAACCAAAATGACCTCGAGCACTTTTCAAGAAGTACAATGAAGCCTTAAGTAGGAAACAGTTGACTTGGAACAAAGATATTTTAAACACATTATACCTTATCACCCTAGCCCTAAATTCAGACACGGAAAAGTCCACAAGAGGGAACATACTGACTTTTAAATGGGGAAAATGCAATATTTGTAGGAGGGTGACCAGATTATTCAAATTTACCAGGGCAACATTTCTGCCATCAAGGACCACTCACACCAATATATGCAATGGTTCAATAACACAAGAAGGAAAATGTGGCTACTTTGCAATATGAATAAATACTTTCTAGGTATTAAATATCTTGAGAAATCTCTTTTTTTTGTTCTGATGAGCCACCACCAGTCAGTTGTTGAGCCAACACAGCTACCACAACTTCCATGGGCAGTCCCAGGCAGCTGAAACGTCCTATCAATTTTCAACAACAGAAGGAACTTTAGCAAAATGTTTCAAAATGGAAACAAGCTTAAGCCTATTCCCCTCATTTCACCTCCCAAATTCAAATGAAGCTGGCAAAAATGTCTTCTTAAAGATACCACAGCAACCTCATGCAGCTGAATCTTCTAAGGAAGATGTAAGGAAGATTTAATGAAGAAGTCTCCTAAATAAAATTCAGGACTTCCAAGCAACAATGCAAGTCAAATGGCTCAAAACAAAGGTAAGAGAGGGAGGAAAATCTCCCTAAATCACGATGAAATAGGGACCTAATCTAACCAGAAACCCAGGGGATGGCGAGCTGGGTCCCAGAATCAGGACATTCATCTCAAACACCCCATTTAAAGATCCAGTTTGCATGAACATGACTAGCTGAAGAGCTGACAGGCTTGCAAGAGCACCGGGATGATTCTCCAGGGAGGGATGCCAGGAGTGCCCCTGGCACGTGAAACAGCAGCTGGACTGACTCCTGGGAGCTGCCCCGAGGGGACCCCTCAGTGACACAGCAAGGTGAGGTGTCCCTGGGAGCAGCTGGGAGCACGGCAGGAGCCACAGGAGGGACCCCGGGGGTTTCACACCCAGCACACAAAGCCTCACCAAGAGGCCACAGTGATACCCTTGTTAAATGGGATTAACATCAGGAATTAAAAATAACATCTAGGTTGAGGGGCGGGGGGGAACAAAAACAACCTACTGATTTTACCTTAAGAGTCTTCATCTGTTGCTGATGCTAAAACAGCTATTTTAGCAAGAGTTATTTTTACGTCTTTTCAGACTCTCCAGAACTCTCACCATGCACACTACTGAGGGCTGAAAGCTCAAAAAGCTGTTTCTTCACAGATATTTATTGCACTTTCAACACAAACATGAGCACGGGCTCACTCTCAGCTTGTATGTGGTATTTTAGAGCAGTGGTTAAAGGACAGGTTAAAGGACTGTGTGTATTTTTTGTCTTCTACTAAGCAGCCACTTTAAAACAGTGAATAAGATAACTTGAGCTTAATGACTTCTTTCATGTGATACTTCCTATTTAAGCAAATGAATTCAGCTATGCTAAAGCATTAAACAGAACCAATCAGGAACAACTCATCAAAGAAAACAACTGGCCTTTGGCACTTACTCGGCTAAAAGTGTTTCTCTGGGAATACAACATACTGTGCACGTCCCTTGTGTGACCCAGAGTGGCCGAGGGGTTTGGGTGGCAGGTCACTTTTGGGGGTTCAGGTTTTACTTTGTGGGTCGGAGCAGATTAGCTTCCATGTTTATCAGCAAATAAAGCAGCAGAAGGTGAAATACAGTCACTGAGACCTCCTTGGGAACAAAGCCAACAGTGTATTTGTGCCATTTTCTGTAGCTACCTTGTCAGTTTTTAAAGTTTATTTGTAGAGTTCTTCAGCACCTATAGCTTTGAAGCATCAGATGGGCGAGGCCAGCACCAAAAATAAGCACATTTACCTTCCTGGGGCCAGCTGGAGCTCTCTTGTAGGACCACACTGCTCCCGTTTCATGCACCCCTAACACTGGTAATCACCAACAATTGACTCCTGTGCTCCCTCAGCAGATTATGCCTGAAGTCTGGAAAGGAATTGTTCTGAACACTTCACTAGTTCCTGAGCTGAGAGGCAGGGTGAGCTCTGTCAGACTGTCCCTGCACTGCTCAACCCTTCCCAAGTCACTGGCTTGAGAAAACAATAGAACAAAGGCGCAGGGACTGCCCAGCACCCCGAGAGAGCTGCACGGAGCCAGAGGAGAGCACACCTCAACGCTTGGAGAGTCTTCCACATTCACAGCGTGCTTCTGTAGGACACAGGGCTGCCTTCAGAGTTCATGGAGGTTCTGCTGTAATAACAACTCAATCTGCACATTGAAAATGCCATGTGCTGATCTCTTCCCCTATCATGAACAGGGGGGATTTTCCCCAAGGTTTCCATGGGCTAAAAGTCACCCTGTGACACCTGAGTTCAAGAACAGGTATCTATTTTGGCTGCAGGTGACCAGCTGGATGACCTCTGCTATCCATGTAAAACTAGTCATGACCCCACTGGCAAAGTAAAATGATGATGTAATGCAACTATTCATTACTTTAGGGCTTTTTTAATGAAGACAAAATCGCTTCAGGGTGTAATTAAAAAGCAAACAAAAGCAAACTAGAAAAAAAACCTCAGCAGTAGCTCAGAAAATAATCATCATTCCTTTAAAACTGAGGCTCTGTGCCAAGAAAAGGGAGGACAACATAGTCCAAACAACCACCAGTGCCTTGATTTGCCACCCAAACTAAGGCAAATGCTTGACATTTCTACAATAATGCTGAAAAAAGTACAAGTGGCTCTGTTGTGTTGTTTAAGCAAAGAATTACCTGGGGTGCCTGGACTAAAGCTTGTGCTAAGATCCTAAGTGCAGAGTTGCACTGCAGTTTCAGGGCATTCCCACACATATTTCTCCCTGAATTATTGCTGATGTGATCCCGAGCAAACAACATCCAGCCCACAGCATCCAAGGAGCTGTGCCCTCAGTTACGGAGGCCAAAGGAAATTCTGCTCCAGTTAATAGGATGCTCACTGAATGCTTTCAGAAAATTCTCCTCTCCTCTTCTGTACCTCCTTCAAGGGCAGGCTCTCCTTTAGCAGCCCACCTGGAAAGAAGTGGTCTATTCCCTATTTCCCCTCATCTCCAGTGCTAATCAGAAAAAAAAGAATCACGACAGCTCTTGAACTGCTCCATAAATTGAGTCGATTTTCCTTCCCAACACTCATTTTTTACAGTCTTCCTGTACCTTAGAGGACTATACCTGTCCTCATCCTGAAAGAAATCTTGCTCTGTGGGAAGTGGTGGGGAGGAGAGGTAGACAAAATGCAAGAGGAATAATCAAAGGAGTAGCGCAGCCTGTGAAGGCTCAGGGTTTTGAGTCTTAACAGAACTGACTCAGCCCACAATCCACACAGGAAAAGAGTATCTGCAGTCCCTAAAGACTTTCATTTGAAAGCAAAGAGGAAACAAGGGCTAGTAAATGCCATTGTGACAGAAATAGCAGCTACGTCCACCCAGCTATTTCTATGACATTACCAAAGTCTCTGCATTTAATATAATCCACAGCTGCAGTGCCAAGCTTTGGGCTGGCAATAAGGATGGGACACAGAAATGCATTGCTCCAAAGCAAGGACAAGGAATGCGACTCCTAATGAGCATCCAGAAAAGGTTTTTTCTTCTGCAGAAGTTCAAATTGAAGTTAGTGTACCATGCTGCAAGCTGTGGCTTCAGAACATGTCATCTGTTCTGTGTGAAAGCAGGTTCTTTGCATCAGAGAAAATCATTAACTTTTCAGGATGTGTGGGAAGGCTTGCCTTGTCTTTACATCTTTCAGGATCTGCAAGCAGAGTTTTTAGAACATCTGGATAGATGTGGAAAAAAATTACTGCAGACAGAGTACAAATGATTTCTAGAGGTACTTAGAAGGCAAGTCAAGAATATGCAAGTGAATCACATTAAAGGAAATCAGTATTGAGGGAATGCAGGTATGTTTGTCTTGAAAGCACACTGAGCTTATTGCCAAAAATGCATATTTGGTTTTGTTTTCCACTCACCTTTATAAATAACACGCATGTCAAACACCACCAACCTTTGACTTCTTAGAAAACAATTGGAAACAGCAAATTTGAGCAGCCTAAAGGATAAGTAGTTGTTGCAAAAAGAGGCAGGAAATCATTATTGCACCTAACACTGCTCTTATCCTAAGTCTGTTGACAAAAGTTACCATGAAAAGAAGAGTGACCATTCAGTCATGCTAATTCCACTCGCAAGACCACTGAACTTGCATATTGAAGCCACTGCCCCATTTTCTCCAAAAAGCTTTTTCTCTTTCAGCCAATAACATACTCCTCTTTCACAAAAACACAGAAATGCGACGCTGAATTAAATAAATAAGAAAAAAAAATTAAAATTACTGGGAAGAACAGCATTGTCATCATCTGTCCAATCTCTTACAGAGACTTCAGTAGCAAAATTTTCCAATATCACTTCCAGCAGTAACACTTGGCAAAACACCTGGGAATGCCTACCCGAGGTTCAGGTAGCTGTTTTGTCTTTACACTTTAAGGTGGCATTGTAAAGTGAGCACTTTTTTGCACTCCTCTAAGCATCACCTGAGACAAGAAATTAAGAGCTGCTCTAGCAGGGCCAGTCGCAGCAGGACAAAAGCACTGCATGGACTCTTTGCTTTCATAGGGCACCAACAACATGAGGCAAAACCCCTTCTCTCTCTCTGCTACCCTGCAAAGGCAAAGCTTCATTTCATCAAGGGCACACTGCTACATCGATCGGATTATTCACTTGGTATAATGCACTGGGCTCTCTTCCTGCAGCTTTCCCCAAACAAGAACAAAACGAAGATAAATCAGCTCTCACTCAAGGCTGACAGGCTCTGTATATTTATGGATTTCTAAGCCCTGCAATACAATGGAGGTGAGGTATTTAGCAGGCACTCCTTCTCCCTGCAGTCCTGCTGCCCTCACCCAGACACAACGCGGGAAGGAAAGGCTGCAGCCTCCTTCAGCTCCTTGCTTGCCGTCCCTGACGAACCTGCAGCTTGGCACTTTGATACACGTGTGTGAAAGCACACATGGCACAATAACCCCTTTTTAATCCTCCAAGCAAAGGCCTAATTGCCTCTTTCCAAGGGAGCAGCACCGACGTAATGCCACATTGCCATCTGGGCAGCTGACGTAAGGAGCAGCGTCCACGGAACCTAGAGATGTCTTCCCCCATCATCACAGACACCAGTGCCATTTGCTGAAGATCTGGCCTCATACTGCTCACACAATGAAGGAGCTGGCCCTGCCAACAAACCCAAACCACTGTTTCTGAGAATGAGATTACACATTGACCAGCTGCCCCGTATAAGGACAACACTTTCCCTCACTTAGTAATTTAGCAAAAAGCGTTTGACTTACTGTATTGCATCACTGCATTTGGATCAAGGAGAACCCTCTGGCACAACACATCATGCAAAATGTTAACCTACAAGAACCTCTTTGCAAAGAGAGAAAGAATTATGGAAAGTTGTCGGGCCAGACTTTCCTTTGACTTCCAACACACTGTAGTTGTGATTGAGTTGACTACAATGAACAAACACCAGTCCTGTGTAAAAGAGGTGCAAAATCTCACAGCCATTTACCGTTCTGTTCATCTGAACCTGAGGCACAACAGCAGAATGCATGTCTGTGGGCAGCAAACACTGCCTGCATGTATTTAATGTACTGTCTTAAAGGGAAAAGGGAATTCAGTTTGCATAAAAATAGCCTCCCCTCTAAGTGTTGCACCTGCTGAGGTAAGATAATCATTGAGGGGAAGACGATGTCCTGGCTAATCACATAAATAAATCAGCACTGGCCTCAGAAAATCTCTGATGCTACCGAAATACAACAGGCAGAAGACAGTCACTCACTCTCTTCCTTTCCTGGCCTCACTTTAAAGCAAGGCCCATTACACTGAGAGAACCTTTCTGCAAGCCATTTAGGATTCTCAAAGGAGCAGGTATCTAAACTATTTTTTTTTTAAAGCTTTATGGAGAAAATGCATCATGCAATATCTCTCCAGTTTTCCACAAGTAAACGAACAAAGCCAAAGTAAATCAGCAAGTGGCACGACACGCCAAAACCCAGAAACAAAATGAGCAATGAAATTGTACTTATCACTAAGAAAAATCTAAGCCATTCATTTGAGATGCTTATGTTTGGGTAACCTTTGGAAGAATGTTTGCTGTTCCATTATACAAACAATGGAAATATTAGATAAGGAAAATAAGCGCAGTTGCCAAGAAAGCCCTCTGCACTCCTTTCAAATCGTTAAACATTTAGATATGATTTTATGGATCTATAACATACTGCCTACAGCAGGAGTGTCAGACGTGCAGAGCCATTCCTTGTGAGCCCAGAGCTCGTGTGGGTGCCAGGAGCGCAGAGCAGAAAGCCCTGATGAACGTCTGCATGGCACCGTGCTGACAGACGAGGTGGGACGCGGGAGCCAACTCCAACCCTGCTAAGGCCAAGCATTACAGCTTCCCCAGGTCTGCTGGAGAGGACCCCGAGACAGCTCTGGAAGCCAAAGCAAACCTCAGTGCCTCACGTGAGCCATTAACACACCACCATCGTGCCTAGATCTTTCCCATCTGGTCCCAATCCTGTCACCCTACTGTGACAGTGGTGTCCCCACGGAACAGAGCAGGCAAGAAGTGCTCCAGTGCCTTTCCCTGTGCAGAGGGCGGGGGCAGGAGGAGTCCCTGGGGGTCAGTGGGGAAGGGAAAGCCCCTGTGCACACCCTGTGCTGCCCACCCAGCCCCAGCAATCAGGCACCCCTCGACACCTCAGAGAGAAAGGCCTAGAGTCATACGATCAGAATGATTTGGGTGGAAGGCACCTCTAAAGGGTTGTCTCATCCAGCCCCCCTGCAGGGAGCAGAGACATCTTTAACTGGGTTGCTCAGAGCCCTGTCCAACCCGTCCTCCAGTGTTTCCAGGGATGGGGCACCCACCACCTCTCTGGGCAGCCTGATGCAGTGTTTCTCCATCCTCACTGTAAGAAACTTCCTCCTTATAGCTAATCTAAATGAACCCTCCTTCAGCCTAAATCCACGATCCCTTGGCCTGTCACAACAGGCTTTACTAAAGGGTTTATCCCCAGGGCCCCTTCAAACACTGGAAGGCACTGACAGTGTCTCTCTGGAGCCTTCTCCAGGCAGCACCAACCCAGCTGGGACACACCTCAGTAACCCCAAAATGAAGGAGCAACTAGGACTCCCCTTCCTCCTTGGCCAGCCAGCTTCTCATGGAGAGTGTGGCTCACTTTGCCAAGCACAGATCCCTGGGGGCACGTGGGGCAATCGGAGTTCACTGATGGGCACCAGAAAAACGCCAGGTTATCACAGTCTCTCACCAGCTCAACCACACCTGGTGCTGCATGAATAACTAGATGAAATACGAGGTTAAAGTTTGTCTGTGGGTTCTTTTCCCACGGAAGGCAGGGAAAAAACCCTTCAATGCCTCAGCCCTGACAATGCTGAAGGCTTTTTTCACGGGGAAGGCTGTTTTCGTTGTTCAAACCAAACCTTCCGTGTGCACAGAACATGTACAAATAAGGGCTAGATGTGTACTTGGAGTTGGCCGCTGGCCTGGCTGTGTTGGCAAATTGGCCTGAACTACAAAAGATGTTTTGACACCACAAAGCAGGCATTAGACAGTGTGGTGATCCGGAGAGAGGATGAGCAGGTCTGCTCTTACAGGGCTTTCAAGATGTGCTTTGAAGGTTTCCCAAGGACTGCAGCTGAATGCCACAGACAAAACCTTAACGTTTCCTTCGGGACAGCTGGCAATACTGCTTTTTAAAAACTTATATAATCAGTCGGATAATATTCACCCTAACCTCAAATTTAAAATAACTTCAGAAAATCCCGAACTTACAGATACTATCTGGTGGTTTATGCATGATTAAGTGTATTCTTTTAACAACAATGATGCAAAAATGATGCTATTTCCAATTTCACTACTTTCATAGTCTATTTTGACAATGTGGTTTTTTAAGTGTCAGACTCTGGCAAGCCATAATTTTATATTTCTGTTTTAAACTTATATTTGCCTGAATCAAGTGCCTTCTATTCCTTTCACAATTCCTTACATATCTATAGCTAATTGAACACAGTGGTGCTACCACCTGCAACTCAGTATGGACCAGCAAGAGTAGCTTGGAAACACACTATTAACTTATTAAAGGTGCATTTTTATAGAACCAAGTGTAAGGAGTCAAAACTAAGAAGTACTAAAAGCAACGGGTTAATTTTATTGTATTCAGCCTTTGTTCACCTTTTATCTCATATTTAAAATTGTGAAAGGCTTTTTAGATTGCAATAATTAAAAAATACACCTACACAGCTGGCCTAATTGAGACTTGGTCCGTACCTCCCACACAACAAACGTGCTTTGGAAAAGAGAGAGCAACTTCTCTGGGATCTGTTTTAACTAAGGGCAGTTCTAATGATTGAAAAGTCAACTTGTACACTAGAAATATTATCACTTAACTACTAATTGTGTCTTCCCATAAAGCCTTTTTACAGTATCCAAAGAGACCCATAGTTAAAACCCTTTTTTCCCCCCTATTTTTTCCTATTAAAAGTAGATTCCCAATGGGAAATTACTCACTCAAGTACTTTAAGCAAGAAATCCTGGAAGTTAACTCACTATAATAATCCTGTAAGAAATAAACATCTTTATAAGCTAGAGAAAATGGAGATGAAAAACTCAATGTAAATAGGTGTACACTATCTAACTTGTGGGTAAATATAGTTAAGCATTGGAAAGAGTGGATGCCAGGCTCATTTGGTATTCACCCAGCTCACCCATCACACTTCACCAGCTGTCCTTGGAGGTATCACTGATGCTCCAGGGGGCCTTGGAGACTCCGATTGCGTGCAAAATTATACAAGTGCCATCCCAGCTCTGCCCAGGGGGGATTCAGCCCTGTTCTGCAGAGTGACAGAGCTAGGGCCTGCTTATTTGCTATATTCCTACAAGAGTGAAAGTGAAACTAATCTGAAGAGAAATATTTGTAAAGAAAATTCAAGTCGACACATATTTGTATTTTCTTCATATAAATTTTTCCCACAGATTGTGGGGAGGTTCTTTTTATGAGCGTCTAAATGGGAGCTTTTCATTATAATATAATCACTTTAATGCAGGAAATCCCTTAGGCATCACTGAGAGCTGGGATCCACACTGCAGCTATAGATAGAGAAGCAATCAAAGAAAATTTAAAGAAGAGTCTGAAGTCTTGTAATCCATAATAATATTATTAATTCATTCAGCATGCAAATATTATTCTACTCAACATTCAGCAGACTTCTCCAGCTCACACTGAATTAACCCAGGAGTTCAGCAAGCACTGCTAAGTGTAAATAACACTGGAGTTACACATACAACATCTTACCTTGGGAAACTCAAGGCCTTTAAAACAGGAGCTTCAAAAGGCACTTTTAGCGTAAGTGATTGATCCTACCAATCCAATAAGTCCTATATCAAATATTACCATGGGAAATGAATTGCTGAGTAACTCCGAGCTCATTGCTGCTTATCTTCTAAATGCTGAGTAAACTAGTAAATTCAGCCTAGGGCACATTTTCCCAAATTGTAATGTGCCTGCTCTAGGAAACATGTTTTCCTCTGTTCCAGTAACCACTTCAGCCACATCCCACACAAAGACTTTATGAAGATAAATTCTGAAGGAGTTTACAAGCCCAGGAAGAACCAAGTCCTACAGTCAGGTCCTTTTTGCTGTTTCATTCATATTCACTCAGGACTCTTGCTCAGCAAAACCTCATTTGCTTTAATGAACGAAGTGCCCTGCAGTAATTGTTGTTCCATTATTCCCCATAAAACTGTGTAAGATGTGCAACACGCCAAAGTAAGAAAAACAAAGGAAGCTCAGGTAAGTGTGCTCCACCAAAAAAAGATGCTGGCTGGAACAGTGATGTTGAGGCATACTGGGGAGTTTCAGGCAAATACCAAAAGATAAAAGTATGCATGTTAACAATTTACTTGCAAATCATTCCTGCTTGATGTTAAAATTCCATTTCCATATAAGAAATCATTATGCTTCTTTCCTAAGAATAGTTCTATCTTCAAGAATACCCTCTTCACTGCATTTTAAGTTTCTTCACTGAGCTCAGAAACATGAAAAGCAATGGCTAGGGACTTGGGTCTAAACATATGCTTCTATCTGACATAAGCTTTCAAAGTTTCTCTGCTCTGGATGCTTTCTCTCAAGTGACAACTTCCAAGTTTGACAAGACATACCTCAGAGAGATTCTCTCTTACAACAATTTTTCCAAGCACAACAATTAAAAGAGAGGTGCAAACTTAAGAGTGGGAATTCCTATTATGTAATCTAATTGAAAATGCAAACCCTGTAGAGCCTTGCTGATTCCAAGGCTATGCTGATTGCCATTCGAGGCTGGAAATGTTTTTCCCTAATGCACAAGTGATGAAGTGCACGTAATGCTTAGAGGAAAGTTACCTTATCTGCAGTATCAGATATAGATTACTGCTGGAGTCACTGCGCCACACTAGTTGGAGCCATACACTCTGTTCCAATATGAGGAATTAAGTTTCCCTGATGTCATAAGTTGAAAGGATAATGCAATTAACGTCTCCTTTGAAGTTCGCATTGACCAGGTAACCACTAGAATGAGTTGGCAAAACTTTACTGAAGTCACTGAAGTGAACACGACTCATCCAGACAGACTTCGGCCCCGGCATTCTGCAAGTGCTGAGGGATAGTTAAAATGCTGAGTCCCCATGGGATGTTTATAAATCACTGTTTATTCTGTCACGCAAATACAGAGATCCTGCACTTCTCTCTGGCACTCCCCAGAGGTGTCAGGGATGTGCCAGAATTGCTGCATATTCCCTGAAGAGTTGGTTCTCTTGTGTACATCAGCTATTAGACCACTCTTTCAAAGACTGATGGACATTTGCAAATCCCAGACGAGTGGCAGGGCCCCCTTCTCCTCCCTCAGGGCTCCTCCCAGGAGCAATCTCCCTGCAGGATAAGAGGGCGTGTCTGAGGGATCAGATATTTGGGCAAGACTAGGAAAGGGGAGAGATCCATTACACAGTGTTCCATTTGCTACTGGTTACTCTGGAACACAGGAGCGCACGTGACTGCCGGCTGCTCCTGTGAAGGCAGAATCAGCCTGAGAATCCTTTGCTGAAAAGGTGCAGTTCCCAGCTCTGGAGCTTGGAATGGTGAAACAATACTGAGGCTGGGGATGATCGAGTGTGAAGAGTTTTCTTCAAGATGAGACATTGATAGTCACTCCTTTGGGACTCTTCAGCTGGTGTAATTTATAGTATCACACTACAATTGACACGTTTATGATTGTGCCAATAATTCAAGGCTTCTTGAGGCATTTAAACACAAGGGGTAACTAAATGATTAATTTTAGAAAGAAGAGAATGGAACAAAGCCAAGACTTCTATCTTCTTGAAAACAAAAACAGCTTAAAAAGAACATCTTGGCTACTTTACAAGACTAGAGAAATAGTATAGACTGAAAGACTGTGTAATTTCCAAAAGTGTTAATATTCCTTGGAGATGGAAATACAGTGATGAAAATAGAGTTTTTAGAATGAAATAGAATTTTACTTGCACTAAAACAGAAAGATGCATAATCAGGAAAATTGCATGAGAAGCGGAAACATCCCACCACTGTCAATGCTTTATGGGGAGATATTCAGCAAGAGCATTGAGAGAAACAGAGCAATGTATGATAACTAGGTAGGAAACTCCAAAAACACTCAGAAGAACAGATGCTGAAAAGTTATGTTTGGTATTATTAAACATAAGAAAGCAAGGCCTTTAATTATATATACCACAGAAGTCCGACTAATAAAAACATTGATACAAATCAGCCTGATAATTTAAACTAAACAATCTATGGTAATAGATTAGCTACCTATTTATATATATACATGTAAACCCCATACTGATCTACAAAGTAACATGATGTGCATCTCAAAAGGTTATTTCATACTCTCAAGATGTCCAAATACCCAGAAGTTCTTTTGAAGCAACTATCTGGCACCTTCTTACCTCCAAGAACATCGATGTGAAAGGCTCCTTGCAATGCCATAAAACACAAGCCTTTTCAGGAAGAATTAATGCATTTAGCTGTTAGAACAAATGGCATTTCTTTGACTCTCCTGCCAGCTTTGGCTATAGCTAGGCTGTTTTACCTTCTTTCTTTGAAGACTCTTGTTTTATTATTTTTGGGCATAATGGCAGCACCATGAGAATTCTGTTCAGCTTTGAATCAAAACCTCTTTCTGTCACTACCCCGGGGAGCACTTAGGCAAAGTTCCCTGATTCAAGTGAAGTGAAAGGTTCTTACCTTCTGTTGGTGATGTCTTCAGATGTCTGCAGAGCCCCTCTGTTTCCCCATATGTCTCTTTAATTTTTACTACTGCTTCTGTCCCTCGCAGTTCCATGAGGGAGCGCAGTTCTTGCAGTGTGCACCCAAACTCTCCTGCATGGTTGGCCTCATTTCTTTGGTTCTTGGAATAAAAATCGCTATTTGTCATGTCACCCATTGTGGCCGGTTGTATTGCTCCACTTGTTGTAGTTGATACAATCTTAAAACTGTTTTAAAAATTGAAGGAGAGGAATCTTGAATTCCAAGCTAAGAAATTAAAAAGAATCCAGTGCGTGTCCGGCGAGCAAGGTGGAGGATGCCTCTGGCGTGCAAGGTGTCCCTGACTGCCTAGCGGTGCGCAGGACGGCTGCTCTCACGGCTGCAGACCAGCTCCACTCCATTCACCATTTCCCATTATGCTGCACCCAAGCTGTAGAATCTACATGGTCATTTCTTCCTCTGGACCTTTGGGAACAAGCAGAAAGGACTCATTACAGGAGCGTGCGACAGCGCTTTGCAAAGGCGATTTCAAGTTTATTCTGGCATGGCACGGTGGCTGGGCACGGCAGAGAGGCTGAGCAGAGCCCGGTGAGATGCCCCGAGAGGTGCTGCAGCACCCGCAGCAAGGACAGCACCCACCGGCTGTGCCTTAGGTAAAGCTCTCCACAGCTCAGGCACCGACAGATAGCGGTGCCGCTCGCTTTAATCAAGTCCCAAGAGCAGCCGCTAAATGAGACGACTCATGAATATTCATAAGTAAGCGCGATTAGTCCGGCTCGCAGGATGCCCCTCCAGTACGTGCCCTGCTCCATCCACCACACCAGCTGTCCTCTGACCAGAGCAACACCCTCAGAAAGGCCGGCGGGCACCACCAGTGGCTTAAACACGACTACTTGCCATAATGGGTTAAAGCAAAACTGGTTAAAGCGCAAGGAGAGGGCGACTGGTGGAAGAACTAGAGCCACCATTACCAATGCAGAACACATTTACATACATTCCATCTCGCAGCCTTGCCTTCTGTGCAAGCGAGCCCAGCCCAGCCCAGAGAAAACCAGTCCCCAGCACACACAGCCACACACAGGGTGGTGCTGGGTTCTTTCTTTCTTCTTTTCTCCTTTTCTATTTTCATTTATTTTTCCCCATGTGCAGTGTTGAACAAGTCCCATTTGGACCATCTGGGAGACAGTTGATCACTTGCTAAAACCAGCCTTTAAAACCTGTTTCCCGTTCCCACATTCTAATGAAGTTGGTTTTAAATACTGCTGAAACCAGCTATTATATTTGGCACGCAGAGTTTTAAAAGAGATTAAAGGTTTCTTTTTTGCCTCAAGCGGGTTAGTGAGAGTGCACTGTCTAATCTATAGGTCTCAGAACAGTTTTCATAATAAAAAAGATCTTTCAAAGGGCACACCAGCAGCCTAATGAGTGATCAACCTGTCACAGGCAAAGGGCATATGTTGAACTTTCTAGGCACAATAACACACAGTGGAAATGAGTACCCTGATAAAGCACATAAAGAGCATCCCGATGTGTTTGAAGTCCCAGTTTTATATTTGTGCAACAATTTTAATCTCCCGCCCACGTACAGTTGACACAACACGTAGGCTTGGAAATATTTCTACTATCTAACTGTTGCATTGCTCTGCACAGGACACAAATCAGGTGCCCTGCATGCAGCAATTTCCCTGCCCACGGTGACACTGCCTGCTTTGGAGCTGCCTCACACACCTTGCTCACTTAGACAAACTGAGTCTCTACCAGCCCTCTCATTTACAGCTTCAGAACTCACCATTCCTTTGATTCCCATGGAGCAAAAAAGGAGAAACTAACAGCTTCACTGTGCTATTAAAAAACACAATTAAAATAGCAGCCAACTGCTACACATTTCTTCTGCCCATCCTACTTATTGATACGTATTCTAGTGCTAAGAACTTCTGCCACCCTACATTTCACATACTGCTTTTCACATTCACAAGAATTTCAGGACAAAACATAGCTTTCATTGAACAAGAAAGAGAAAGTAGAAGTAGAAATTAAAAAAGGCCTTTGTGTGCCAAGCAATAGCCAAGGAGGGGGGGCTGCGCCCTGCCCACCATGCTGAGCCCTTCGTGCTGGGCAGTGCTCACAGATTCCATTCATCCCTCGGGAATTCCCTATGGATGGCACGCAGCAAAGACCTGACTCACACTAGTGCTTTCTCTGTTGGTAAACAGGGTGGCTCAGTGCTCTGAACAGCAACAGCGGCAGCCTGCAGCATGGGTTTGGAAAAACTGCAGGACACCAATGTCACAGATGCCCAGTCAAAGAGGCTCCATCCCGAGGGGTGTGGAATGGCCAGGGAGCTCCTCCTTCCCCCCAGCAGCTGCTCAGCCTCTCCTTGTGCCAGCTCTGAGAAGCTGAGGCTGACAGTCACATCAAAATGCAGATTGAGATTTGAGCGAGAAAAAGATCGTGAGGCATCAATAATAACAAGGAACAGCTGAAATAACAGGCTGCTATTTACTTCCAGTGGCAAAAAGAAATATCTATTCCTAAGATAAGTACAGTTCTTGAAAACTGGTAGTCTCAGTCATGATGTTAAGGAAAAAAAAAGGGCAAAAAACCCACACTATTCACCTAACAGAGAATTTATATGGCCTTGCTAGTCCTGTAAGCTTTTTAAACATCCCTCTAATAAAACAAAATTGTTCTTAAACTGTTCCATAGGACCACAGAGAAAAGACAATTATTAGTATTTTCTGAGGAGAACCATCTACTGATTTAATTTGTGATACAAAAGGTACTAAACACACATCAAAGACTTTTTCTACACGATTTTTCTGGGGGATGTGTCCACCCCTCTCAATCAAAGCACCTCTTTAGGCTCACTGTGCCATCACTATAAATGAATCTATTTACTTCTATTCTTAGAAATTCTTTGTCATTTGTCAGCCATAGCAAGACGGTGCTGTTGCTTTTTAGCATGAGTCATTTGCCTGCTTAATTTTTAATTCCACCTTCAATCAAATATTAATCGCCAAACAACAAATATGGAGTTTACACTTCCTTCAGTGCTTTAAAACCAAATCCCTCGGAGTCTGTGCTGTTCATGATTCACCTGCAGCTTTGCCACCAGGGAGACACCACCTCACGTTTCTGAAAGGCAGATGGCAAACCCCAGCAAGCACCCAGCGTGACTGACATTATTCACTGCTAATGCATCTCCCTAATCCCAGGGAACAGGATAGGAAGGCTCCATCCGAGCCTGAATCCCTCGGAGGAGAAGCCCAGGCACCCTGCCAGGGCGTGTGGCACACACCACTCACCCCTCCTAAGCTGTGAATATTCCTCTAACAAAAGCTGGGGAAGGGAAAAGCTGTGGCTGGCATTTGGCAACATTCCCATCAGGGGGGCTTTGCATCTCCAAAAGACATCCAATTACCACAAATGGGTGAAACTCCGAAGTGTCATCCACAAGAAATGCAAGTACAGCACGAGGGTTTGGGTGGGGAGTTATTTTGTTTGGTATTTTTTTTGAGGGGATGGGGTTAGGGAAGGGATTATTTTACAAAACATACAACATTGATATTTTCAAGATGTAGATATAGTACTGGTGAAACACCAAGCAATCCTAATGTTAAAAATGCAGGTGATAGCGACATAGTTTTCAATCAAATTGAACAATTAACATGATCTTATGTCTTATGACCTAATCAATAAAGCAAACTGGATTCCAGGATCTGCTTTCACTGATCGCAGCATCAGCGTGCCAGCAGTTCCCACAGGCATCTCAATGCCCCTGCTGAGCTCCAAGCTACCTGGGAACCTGGGAATAACCCCTCTGGAAGGCAAAGGGAACCACAGGTGTCAGCAGCAGAAGGTGCGTTGCACTGAGGGGGAAGTCACCAGGGAGTTCAAGAACTCCGGAACCTCCTTTTTAGGCCCCCAGGCCAAAATTTCTCAACATCTTCAGCCCAAGCTCCACTGAATCTCTTTTGATCCGATGACCACCATCTATGGTGGGCTTAGCGCAAGAGCCACCATACCCACATCCTGAGGGCACAGCTTTTCACACCATTCTAGCGCATGATCGTTTCCTCCTCCAAGAGGTACATTTGGTCTCATCATTCCCTCTGGGAACAACTTCTATGGAAAACAGTCCTCCTTACACACATCCAGCAAAAGAGAAATAAAAACTCCACTAAGTGAGAAACTAATTTCACCCACAAAGTTAGACTGTTCTCCCAGACAAGAGCAGCCACTTTTAATGGAGATTGTTTCCTATCAACACTTCTGAAACAAGCTTTAGAAACAAGAAAACTCAGTAAAAAAAAAAAGTCCCAAAGTGCAGTTTGAAAACAGTCCTATGCTGTGGCCCAGAGACAAAACAGCAGCCCACCCAGAGCCTCCTTGGGTAGCAAAAGACTTCACATACTACAACTGAGAAAAACACTGTGTTTACTTTCCTCAATAAAAAGAACGTAAGTCTTCACCTTGGTCTGGGATTCTGTCAGTGATGTCACAGGTTTTTGTTGTACCAATGCACTACAAACTCAAACTGTTTGCTGTTTGATTGGGGATTTTTTTTTGCAGAGTGGCTGTGTCTGGAGGAACAGGCTTCCATTCCTGTAGAGCCCAAGTCAAATATTTTTCATCTTCTAGCTGCTTAGAGGAAATGCATGCCAATTAAAACAGAAGCAATTTGGATGAGCTAACTGCAGGCCTGCTGGGAAAACTATTCTTTGATTTCCCTAATCAGGAAAAGTCTCATCTTGGAAGCTTGTAAATATTTTCACAGTGTGTTAGAATGTAGATATCATCACCATCTATTCTGACAGCTGATTCCATTTGGACTTCTACTGGCAGAAAAGTTAATAGCAACGTAATGAACCAGATTTCACCAGATCAGAATCACAAGACTTGCCTTTCACAGTCCTTAAAAGTCTGCACAACTACTGGATTCACAGTGAGTCAAAAAAAAAAAAAAGTAGGATACATTTATAATTCCACTGTTTTCTCTAAAGTGTCATCTAAAATCCTGCTGGCTCTGCTCTCAAAATCTGCTGATGGAGGCACTGCCTACATTACAGGATCAAAAGGCAATCACCCTCAGCCAGGGCAGAGAGCAGCAAATCCCAGGTACCATCCACTCACTGTGCAGCTGGGAAGGTATCACACAGGGCTGGCTCTCCCTGAATCAAACTGAGGGACCAGCAGTTCCCAGCCTGCTGTGAGGAGCATTCTGGCCCACTTGGGTTAGTAGTTGTTGCAGAGAAAACACCAGCTGCTCCTTGGGACCCGTTAGAGAACCCCCAAGCAAGGGGGGAAACAGCACTTTAGTGTCACTTTTAGTGAGTGCGAGGTACAGAACCAGATTCATCTGGGTGCACTGCATTGGAGAGCCCATTCCTTGAGAGAACAGGACTGGAAGCAGATTGAATGGGATTTTCCCTGGAGCCTGAGCAAAATCACCAGAGAGGGATCTTTCAGAGCACAGTTCCTCCGACTCTGCTGTGAGGTGCTGGGAGCAGCAGGGGGGCAACATATTGCAGAGCATGAAAACTCCCAGCAGAGCTCTGCCAGCTGAAAGCAGCTGAGAGACAAAACCACAGCCCGCTCTGGAGGAGTCTCCAGATGTGTGAAATAAATCACCTGTAGCACATTTTACAATTTCTTGTTCTTTTCCTGGCAAAGACAAAGCGTCCATCCATTGGTGAATATAATCTTCGTGGACCAGGATGAGATTGGATTCTCTGTCCAGCGGCCAGTGAATTTAATCAAACGCACCCAAAAATGCTCAAACTCACACTCTGCTTAGAAACACACTGGCTTTGAAGCGAAATTATCAGGAATGCACAAGATGCAGAAAGAACTAAAGAAAAACACCATTGGAATAAAAGCAGTTTGGCACCTTTACAAACTGTGAAATTCTTGTTTAATACCAGGAAGTCCGGAGTAGATAAAGAAAGAGAAATTGAACTTTGTAGCTAAGTGTTGTCTGAAAATATTCCTGACTTCATCCCTACATTTCTTAATGAATTTGAAGCTGCTTTTAGTTAACCTGCACATCAACAAAGAAGCTGTGGCTGCCCCATCCCTGGAAGTGTTCCAGGTCAGGTTGGATGGGGCTTGGAGGAACCTGGGCTAGTGGAAGGTGGTGGAATGAGATGGTCCCTTCCAACCCAAACCAGTCTGTAATTCTGTGATAATTCATTCACAATGAGCACACACAAATGACACATTCGGTGCTTCGCTCAGTTGTAATTCTTCGACAGAAATATATTTCCACTGCTAATAGGATGGCATTAAGACAATTAAATTAGAGTATTATTTTAAAAAGATTACAAAATGAACACATTAAAAAAACCCACTACCTATTGTAATCCCTTAGCAACAGTTTCAGTCCTTTCAATATGAACCCATGCCTGCAGTCAGCTTGGACTTCTGGTACCAGTTGTGTTACCAGGTGGGATTACTACAAAGGATCCCATGCCCGCTGTAAAATACCATTGAATATTTGAAAGCAAAAAGCCATTGTCACAAAATAAACTTCTATTAAAGGGCAACAAAATAGCTTTAATTTCAGTTATACAATAAACCTATTTACTTGGGACTTCCATCCAACAGAATCCAACTCTTGCACAAACTGGATGAATTTTTTCCCCCTCACTGTACTGATAAACCGAGGGCAACTTAAAATAAGAGTTGTGAAACAAAACCACCTCCAGTGCCTGCTGCAGGGTACAGTAATGCAGTCTAGAATTTGATACTAAATCTGCTTTCCACTGTTACGCATGTAAATGGCTGCAGCCAAGCCAAATGAACTCCTGACAGAACAAAAATCCTATTAAAGGAATCAATTCGGTGCCATTAAATCAATGAAGTGACTCCACCAGTGACTCGCGGGGGACCGGATCAGGTGCTGCGGAGGAAACCCTTGCCTCCCAGGCCAGGTCCCGGCTGTGGGAATGCTGTGAGCAGATCCTCTGCAGTGAGGAGCCAAAGCACCCCTGGGCTCACGGGGTGCTGAGCAGCATTCCCAGCGCTGGAGTGCCCAGGCTCAGGCAGGGACCAGCCCACAGGGATGGGCCCTCCTCAAGGTTACAGATGCCCACGGAGACACGATCTGCTCTGCAGAGACTTCTCCAATAAATCGGTCCCAGCCACCGGCTCAAAGAGCTCTCTCTCATGTCTTGCTTGTGCTAACACAGATTTATTTTTGTTTGCTTTCAGTGATAAAATGAAAGGTTATTTTTCATGAGCTATTTATTCTCCCAAGGCTCCAATTCCACACTGCAAAGCAGGTTTGGGGTCTCTTTTATTCGCTGCCTTCCTACACACCACATATTGCTGCTCTTGGGGTTGTACTTCTGGCACTGAACAAAGTCCCGTTCTGCAGCCCTACAAGCTTTGGAAAATTCACGTGTTCATGTGTAACTGCACTGACTTTACACAGCGACTAACACAGCACAGTTATTCCAAGGAATGCCAACTGTTATCAATTTAACCAAAAACGCAACCGAGAGAAAAAGCTAAGGATAATCAGCCTTCAGACATCCAGCTATCATTAAATGCAGTATATGTGAAAAAACCCCTAAATAAAATGTTCAGAAAGCAATAGGTGGTCAGCTAAGGAACATATCCAGCACAACCCCAGGATCCAGCAGAGATTACTGCCCAGTTACAGAGCTGGGGGGCACGGGGGAAGCCTTTTTTATGGCAGAAAACTCACTGCAGAGGTACTACAGGGATACTGCACAGAGAGATGGAATGGTCAGGTACAAGCTCATCAACATCATCTCCAGGACAACATTTCCACAATTTCTTCCCCCCCAAAATGTGCAGTTATATTATTACATAATATATGTGTGCATATATAACTACAGTTACATTATTGTGTATATTACAATAATATATAATATATTATTATGCTATAGTCCATTACACTATCAAGCCAGGGGACAAGGATGAAAAACCCTGCACAAAAAAGAGCCCGAAATCTCACCGGAGTCTAACTCAGATATTTTCCTCTACTTTCCTTCCTTAAAAGCAAATTATTGAGCCACAAGCACGAAAAAGATGCAGAGTTTTTCATTTGCCCTTTTTCTGTGCATTTTACACAGCAGATCTCTGAAATGTAGAATGTGCATTACCACCTGGCCTTGACCAGCAGCAGATACCATCAGCCTGAATTCAGCACAGCATTTCAAGGGAGTTTGAGAAGCCTGTGCTTTTGCAGTCTGTGTGCCTCGGAGCTGATTAGATCTCACTTTAATCAGCAAATTCTCCAGGACATCTTTAAAGAAACAGGTTGTCCAACTCCTTCCAACAAAGAGAATCTGAGGCTTGGCAGGCACTGATTAAACACTGCTGACAGTCCTACTCTACCCCACTTGGAATTTCTGGACTTCTTTTCAGTCTCTGTTGAGAACGGACACTGAATTTGGTTCCTAATTATTCCATTTTTTAGTACATTACTAATCACTTCACTATAAAAATATTACATGGCCTCCCTAATTTCATACCTTAAGATTACCCAAATATCAAATACTACGGGAGAAGCTGTCATTTCTCCTCATTAGTACCTGTGTACCTCGACCACGTTTTACCAGATTTTTCAATAATATATTGCAGAGACTTTTAATCCTACAAACTGAGACTGATTAAGAAAAGCTCATCTATGTCTGAACCATTTATCAGCCTTTTAATCAACAATTTCATTTCATGATTCCTTTGCCCTCCTGACTCTCTCTTGGGGGCGGCTTCAACCATTGCTGGTTTGGGAGCTCTTACATGGCAACTGCAATATGGCCAGAAGTGGACAGAGCATTGTCATCCCAGCAGTCACAAAGACTTCAAGGAGGCCAGAATTCTCTTACTTTTTAAGCTGGACAGAAATGGAAGCTTTTTCCTGCCTTATTAGGGGCAGGAAGAGCAAATCTGTACTTCCAAGGAAAGGTGGTGGAAAAGCTCTCATTAATGTAAAGTATGATTTTGATGGTTTACTTTCACTAAAAAGTTGACAGACATCATGTTTCCCGTAAGTACAGATCTATGGGATAACAGAGAGAATAAAAACCTGCAGCAAAACACATTTTGTGGTGTCCTGTTCTGAACTTTGAGGGTAAAGCACCCAAACCAAACCTTGCTGGCTCAACAGGCATTCCTTCCCATCAGCTCAAACTGTAAGGATGAAATGAGGCTGAAAACCCAGCCTATGGCAGTGAACTGGGAAACAGCTCAGTGGTTCTGTCCCTGCTGAGAGGTTAGTGCTTCTTAAACTGAGGAGAGGATGGCTTGGGCTGGAAGGGACCTTACAGATCCTCTCATTCCACCCTGCCATGGGCAGGGACACCTTCCATAGCCCAGGTTGCTCCAAGCCCTGTCCAACCTGGCCTTGGACACTTCCAGGAATCCAGGGGCAGCCACAGCTTCTCTGCCCAACCTGTGCCAGGGCCTGCCCACCTTGATTGCGAAGAATTCCTTCCTAACGGCTAATCCAAACCTTAATTAGATGCAGCCTGTGACCGTCCCAACAGCTGATTATTTAACCAGGAGCACCTGTTTAAGCAGCAACGTTCCTGCTGTGGCTGATTGCTGAGGGAGGAACCCAGTTTCTTCTAGAACCTACTGGAAATACCTCCAACATACACAATCTCCAGGCAAGATTAAATCCAAGCATTTTCTGTAGCAAAGACCTTTCCCATTTTAACATCTAATTCCACGTTTCTGAAGTATGATCAGTGTTGACACTCACATGTCTAAGAGAGAAGTTCAAAATTCTACACAGCAACCCATGGGAACCCATTCAGGGAGAATAAAAAGCAAAAGAACCCTGGCCTTGTTCTGCTGTTTTCTCTGTTCTTCTGTCAGCACCTATCACATAAATCCCAGCCATTAGCAGTGATAAGGACTGGCTGACTACTGTTGGCCATGTCATTCCATAAAAGAAGTAAAGAAAATCAGGGCAGATGAACAGACCTTGAGCCAAAAGACAGGAGACCACAGCACAGCCACACAAAAATGGAATCAGATTGCTGTATTTAGCCAAAAATGCTCTAATTTCAGTAGTAAACACAAAACAATGTCTTTTACCTAAGAGAGCCTTCAAGACTGAAAGCAGAGAAATCCATTTTTCCAGGAATTACTCATATTTTTCAGGGAAATATGACTGTTCAGCAAATCAAATACTGGAGCATGATACAGATCTCCATGAGAAACAGCTGTTCCAGAAAGGAAAATAAGAAAAAAAAGACCAAACACAAACAAACCGCCTCCAAACAAACTAAACCAGCTTCCATTCCAGTCCAAATTTGCAATCCTGTCTTCTGCCACCTTGGTTTCACTGGCAGAACCATTTTATTCTACTGTTAAATAAAGATATAAAGCCATGAAACTAATCCTGAAGCTTTTAGTGCAGCACCATTGGTTGTTAATGAGATTCAGAAAATCCAGCTTCCACACAAAATAACTGCAAGCACAATAAGAAAACAGGAAGAACACAAACTATGAAAGCAAATCAGCTGGTTGTTAAAAAAATCCAGCCAACACATTGTTATTTAATGACAATAGAAATACGTACAAGTGGCATTGAGGCCCTTTTTTCATGTGCACCATTCCCAGAATGGCCGTAGGAAAACTTCATGCTTCAATTTACTCTTCTGAACTTCTCTACACATTTTCTTTTTGTTAAGAGTAGAAAGAACTTTTGTATATTTTTATTTCTTTAAAAAGGCAATATTTTTCCATAAGATCAGGCTATTTTTGTCTTGGGGAGGGATACAGTTCTTTAAAATGAGAGTAGAGACCAAATTAAAATTAACAGCTGTATTTAGTGCTACAAGTTCCAGCTAGGACAGATTTTTGTTGCCACCTTCTTACTTCATGGCAAGAGACCATTTTAGTTAGCTGAGTGTATAAAACCAAGCCTACCCTGCTGCATACCTGTACATTGCCTGCACAGACTCTTCTCTCTCTCAGAATTCTAAAGGAGCACATGAAATGCTAACAAATTCAAAATCAAGCTTTAATATGTTATAACTAACTAAAACCAAAACTATCAGGAGTTGCAAAGCACCAGTTCACATATGAACGTCCCTATAAAACTCGCCGTCTGTTGGAATTTTTTTCATAGCCCAGAACTTTCAGTGCATCGTTATGCAAACAGCAGAGGTAAACAAAAATAACTCTTTAGCTTTGCTACATCTTATGCAAAACAAGTTATCCAGGAGAAGACGAAAGCTGTTTCTCTCCAAAAGCATGTAGTTTTTGCTAAAGAAACCCCACATAAATACACAGTCACAACAAAATGCCCAGCTTTATAAAATTTCACATTAAAAGGTGAAACTACTAAAGAGAGGTCCAAACCTTGGGAGCTTTGAGTTCCAGCTTCAAACGTGGAAGTCCTCAGCCACAAGCTCACACAGATCTTGCAGGTAATATAAAATTACCACAATAAACTGCAATGGAAATGATGATTTGGGTAGAGTTTCTCTGTGGGCTTGGAGGAGAAGAAACAGCCACCTCGCCTGTTCCCCAGCTGAAAGCAATGCCAAGGGCCCCACCTATTCCCCTCATCCTTTAATTGCTTTCACCTGCCATGAAACCCTCAGGTGATTCTCAACCTTTTTAATCAGGGGAGAGCAAAGGGAATGGCTCACGGTGGAGAGAATGAAACATTTACCATCAAATGGTTAATCTATTAGAGAATCAGAGAGAAACATCTGTTGTCCAGGGTGATTTATAACTACCAACATGTTCAGTGCAAGGGAAGAGCTGCTGGAGAGGCGAGTCTGCACCACGTAAATCCATGTGAAAGGATGGGAGAAGGGAAAAATCCCCGCAGGACTCGGGTGTACAATAGAAACTGTCAGACAAGGTCACTCTTAAGAAAGGGAGCAGCCAAAAAGGAGGTTTTAAATCTCAGTGGGCATTAGCTGAAAGACACACAGTGATGTTCTGCAGGGATTTTAAATAGGACATTCACAAAGGATTAAAAGTATATGCTTATCAGCCAGCCCTATCAAAACAGCAATTTCTTCTTGCTGGATGCTCCCTGCACGGATTATTCTCATACACAGGGAATCAAGAGATTGTTTTGGAACAGACACGACAAACTAGACTTTTATAGAAATCGCGGGCAGGCCCTGCACGAACATCTCAGCCCTTCCAACCCATGGTCCCACCTGCCAAAAGCACCTGAGGAGGACCAGGAACGTTTCCCAGCCCTGCGAGGGGACTGCAGGAGCAGAGCGAATGCCATGCAGCAGAGCTCACAGGCTGAGGGCACGCTGCAGAGGGCACTGGGCACCGTGGCATTTCGGGTCCTTCTCCCTGGCACCAGCCCACACCAGCTGGCCCACGGGAAGGCGCCTTCAGGAGGTACATATGTGGACAGAGCTGGCGCGTTCCTGCTGAAAACTGCCTCGTTAAACCTAAAAATTAATCAGCAAGAAGGAAACATGATCTGGGAAGAGACATTTTCAAAGCAAACTGTTCTTTACGTTCAGCTTTAAAGAAAGCATCAGTTTTTGCAAGTGGTTTTGAAAGGGAAAATAAAAGCCCCACTCTTCCCTCAAAAACGTCTGTGGTACAGGCACTACTCTCTTTCTGCTTCACAGAAGCAACATTTGGAAAACTACTTAACCTTTCTATTTTTATCTGGGTGCATTCAAATTACCAATAATGTACAACATGCTGTAACAAAACCACTGATGTAGGGTATAATTTTCCCTCAAGCACATTATCCTAGCTGGTGGCTCAGAAAAATAAGCTGATAAAACAGCAGCAGACATCAATTGATGGATACAAAGCCATCACAGCTATGTAGAATGTTGCTGCCCAACCTTAAAATCATACAATTAGCCAAAAAATATAAGCAGCAGGACAAGACATAGAAACAACCATGCATTAGCTATGGGGGTCATCCCAAAAATCCTCCTACAAACACATTTTTAAATAGACCATCAGATTATCGCCTCATAATTTAGCTATTAACACACAGATTTATTTTAAAGCCATCACTATGCCTGGTACTTCTATTAAACATCTTCTTCCCTGTCAAGTTCAATCGGGATCTCATCCTAACCATGATGAGCTTTTAATTTTCTGTGCTATTAATAGCAACTTAAAAATAAAATGTTCTCTTTTCAAGCTATAAAGCTGTAACTTTCTTTAGGAGCTGCAAGGGGGGAGAGAGATTAATCTTTCTACTCTGCATCTCTTAAGCTACATTAGCTATCTGCATATATGGGAAAAATACCCCAGAGAACGAGTAAGAAACAGGATTTTTTCTCTAGGAATACCTCAATTATAATTCCCTATAAGGATTCAGCATGGTTGCAGCACAGTAAGAAGGACTTAGGAAATGACAGGAAATAAGTACTTTCAGAATTGCCATGAAGGTTCTGAATCATTCTCAGTGACTCTCTTGCCCGTCATCAATAGATAATAGATTAATGAATGACATAATTAGCTGCAGGGTACACAGACTCCTGCCCAGCAAAGCCCTTCAGCAGATACTCAGATTTCAGCACAATTGGGGTCCTCATTAATTCCCCAGCAAACGAAGAAAGATGGAAAGCAGGAGATGAGTATCATGGCACTCTGTGCCCATCTGACACGTGGATCAGGTGGTTCCAGCTGCTTTTCTGCTGCTGCCCCTTCAGTTAAGGGCAGAAGGAGGAGGCACACAGCCATTCACGAGCCCTCTCTCACCTCTCCACGGCACACTCCCTTGCACCATCATGCTGCAGGGCTGCTTGCACGGGCAAGAACTGACATCAGTCACATCAACTCCGAGGCTATCACAGCTCCAGAAATGCCCACAGTCAGTAGTTTCAGTTTGATGCCCACTCACACCAGTGCCAGACGGGCAAGAGACCATCGTACTCACACAGGGATGGAAGGAGCAGCCTTTCCACTCCTCTCCTGACCTGTCTCACCTGCCTGGTTTCACTATGATCCTTAGAAGGCTGGAGCACCTCTCCTGTGAAGACAGGCTGAGAGTTGTTCAGCCCAGCATAGAGAAGACTCTGGGGAGACCTCAGAGCCCCTTGCAGAGCCTAAAGGGTCTCCAGGAGAGCTGGAGAGGGACTGGGGACAAGGCATGGAGGGACAGGACAAGGGGGAATGGCTTAAGCTGAAGGAGGAGAGATTGAAGTTAGAAATTAGGAAGAAATCCTTCCCTGGGAGGGTGGGCAGGCCCTGGCACAGGGTGGGCAGAGAAGCTGTGGCTGCCCCTGGATCCCTGGAAGTGTCCAAGGCCAGGTTGCATGGGGCTTGGAGCACCCTGGGCTGGTGGAAGGTGTCCCTGCCCATGGCAGGGGTGGCACTGGGTGAGCTTTAAGGTCCCTTCCAGCCCAAACCATTCTGCAATTCCTGATCCTACAACGCCGGTACACAACCAAGGCACTGGGCTGCTTTGAGATGTATTTTCTGTGATTGTTTAAAGGATTGTGACCTTTCTTTTAGGATATGGGCCTTGCCACAGCTATTCAAGCCTATCTTTATCTAAAGATTGGAACACTGAAGTGTGTTTTAATGAGGGATAAACTGAGACCATCTGGATGTCTCAGCTGCTGCAGAGCATGATTGTTTGCTGATTTTAACCATGTCTCTTGCAGAAAACATAGACCTGTGTTGCACAAAGTGCACTAGCTCAGCTTGATTTCTCCTTGTAATCAAATGTGTTGATCTAAAATCTATTTCCAGCAAATTACTTGCCTGTTTTGGGAACAGCTCCCTCCTCATCTCCACACGGTGATGGGGATAAGCAGAGACAATTGAGTTGAAAAGGTATTTTTTGCACGAGGCTGACAGTTGGCATTCTCAGGGAAATCTTCCATTTTGGAGCATGACCACCATTTACTCACAAACTACGTACCAGATGCCACCTTTCTGGATGTTGTATTAAGATCTTTTCTTTTTTCTATTTCGTTTTCCCCCAAGGCTCTTGGAGGTTTTGTCTGTTTGTTTGAGGGGAGTTTTGTGGGTTTTTTTTTCTTTACATGCGCTTGCTGTAAAAAAAATTAGGTAAATAATTTGTCTCTTTTGAATGGTTCACTTTGCCTTTCTTTATGCACATATTTCAATTGCAAGTTATACTTAGTACTGGATAACCATATTGTTATTAAACTTCAATATTTAATTTATTGACCCTGTGTGTATATATATATCTGTGTATATTTATTCTGCAAGATAAACAATGAGTGTATTTGGGGAGAAAAAGTAACAAGCTCCTTTTTTTCCTTTATTTTGGGGATTAAATTCCCCTCTAACTGTACAACAAGGGCACAAAGGTGGCAGCAGAGCACAAATGGAGCAGCCAAAGCTCTGCCCACAGCTCCACAGAGCGCTGCCTTTCCCTCGCTGGTACAAAAGCATCACAGTTTTACATTGCTCAGTCAAACTGCCCCATTTGTCTGCAATTACCCAGCAATTTTAGCGGGGCACAAATCTGTGATGTGGCCAAAGGGGGGCTCTGCACGGTGCCCACTGCCCCTTTCAGCCAGCCCTGCTAATGAGTGAACATATCCCCCTGCCCCCTCAGGTGCCAGCTGAGGCTCCAGCTCCTCCTGCACAACACAGCCTGCAGTTTAGTCTCTCAAGCTGGAACTGTTCTGCTTTGTCAGAAAAAAAGCACCCCTAAATCACCGTAAGAAATATATACTACAGAAAATTGATAAATTCTACAGAAAATTATTCTACAGACTAATTATTAGGACATTCTCTAGCTAGCTGAGACTTCTGCTCAGTTCTCAAATTGAACAAAATGAAGAGGGGATTGAACCCAAATTTCCCATGTTCCCACAGATTTTTCCATGTCAGAAGACCACAGGCATTAACACTTTGGGAAACGCTACAAATTCTAAAATCTAAACTGCTTTTGAAGAGACCAAAGCTGGGTTTGGAGATGGGGGGAGAGTGACTGCATGTGTAATAACTTCCACCAAAATAACTCAGACACCTTTAACAACTGCAGACCAAAACATTCTGCTGGAATTAGTGTAAGTGCTGTTAATTGTGTATTCACCACAAATGAAACCTTGAACTTCAGATTCCAAGCAGATCTGAAAAATAAAAGAGTAAAAGCAACAACTGTTCTTGCAAGAACTACCCTGGAGATACCAAGATCTGATGAAATTCACCTCTCCAAAAAGTGACGCAACACAGAATGTTTTGGCTTTTAACTACAAGGTGATTATTTGAAAATGAAATCGAGACTCGTGTTCATTTCCTAGCAGAGTATGACTAGATACCTCGAAGGGAATTTTTGAAGAGGTATGTTGAGATGCTTGGGAGAAATGCCCCCCAAAACACCAAGACAGGCTGATTACTCCCACTTGTTAAGCTACATCTGGTACCACAGGACATTCTTTATGGATTTGTTGGGCTCTAAATTCTCTCAGGAGAAAAACTGCTACAGAAAGATCAGTTTGTTACTGCAGTACTTTGATTCCCAGTTCCAAACCAAAATGTTTTCAATAAGACTGAATTCTTCATGTCACAACGCAGCTTTTGAGATTCACCCATCACCACCGACCACCAAAGATCTACCAGAAAGCCACATCCGATAGCAGGTCAATAAATATTTCACAAGTAAAGGATTCCAAAATAACTGTATTGTGTCATTATGGATGTGGATGCATCCACAAATGAACCAATTAAATTAAACCTCTCCCTCTGCAGGTAGAAGTGGCAACAAGGAATTGCCAAATTCTCCAAAGATCCACCCTAGTGCTGAACATGTCTGAAATAGCTAAAATTATTAATCATAATATTACTAACCGTATCTATGGCATGGTGTGTACAATGTGTACTGATTTAAGACAAACAAGTCTTAAACACTGGGATTTCCATGATTAACTGCTTGACTCAAACCCCCTGCACTGATTTAATACCCGAAATCTGTGAGTAAACAATAAATGTAATCCAGTTGTTTCCAAGGTTTTCACACTCATCAACTCCTACATATTTTCTAGGCGAGCAGGTTCGTGCTCCTGGCAATAGATTCAGTTTTCTTACTTATGTTTTGTGGACCCATCTGAAATAATTCAGACAGCAGAGACTTAAAATGACTGTATTTCTGATAATTTTAAGCATCTCTGAATCTGTTCTTTTAAATCAGCAATCTTACAGAGAGAGCACCCCCAGCACAATCTCCAGAATAATGAAATTGTTGATTCACCAACCACAATCTTCGCATGTTTGAGTACAACCCCTAAAAAAAATAAAAAATATAAGCTTACCTCAGAAAATGCAGCAGAACTGATGAAAACATAACCCACATCTCTGATTGGCAAGCACCCAACCCATGTGCTCTCACAAAATGCACGTGTACCCACGGCTGATTTCAGTGACCGACTCAGCCAGGTTGGGGATTAACAAGACACCACCTCTTGCTCCAGCCTAGTTCAGCCTCATGCTCTCTGTGTAAATCAGTGCAAAGTTTCTCTAGGTGAGCATTTTAAATAAAGACCATTTTATTCCCCTATGCTCCTGTGTCTGCTGTTTTGCCTCCTTAGAAAATGAACAGAAAATTCCCCCTCAGATGCGCTCCTTAATAACGTGATGTTTGTCTTGCTTTTTGTCACTTGCAAGGAAAAAACTTCCCAAGTTTAGCACAACATTATTAAAGAGTACTTATATTCCATTGTCCAAAAATCATTTTTAGCACTTGGGAGTGTGCCCCTGTGGAAATACAGTGAGTAGAACAGCCCCTTTTCCATTTCTGTAACAGCAAACCAAGCGACCTTCAGGAAAATGTCCATCCCTCATGTAAGCTTACTTAAGCATTCGTGCAAGCTGCAGTTCCTGTGTCACCCTAGGCCTGCCAAAAGCATGCACACCTCATTTTCCCAGCCTGAAAAGCACCCTTGTGGCACTGGGTGTGCTCTGACTCGTCATTTACATCCCAGGCAGGAGGCAATGACACAGGAAAAGCTGTGTGTGCTCCTGTTCAGCTGCTTCTCTGCTTGACCTGATCTGCCACTTGCAGGCACACAGGAACAACAGCTTATTTGCTGAATCCCTTTACCCCACTGTCATTCAAGATGCTTAAACAGGCAACAGTGAGATTAATAGAATTGAGCTGCAGTTGGAGCAGACAGGAAGCAGTGCTGCAATCGCCCAGCGCTTCTTCTTGTATGATTAAACCCTCCCCAGGGCTGGATCAGTGCAGAGACACCCCCAAAGCAGGGACACGCAAAGCCAGAGGAGCAGGAGAAGGGAGCAGTTCCTTTCTGGAACGGCTCACCAGTTCGAGAGGGACAAACGTGAATCACGCAAAGATAAGTTGCCATTTTAATTGCATAAGAAACACTGGTGGATTTGTCATTGCTTGTGACAGAGCTGTTCCCCAGAGTCACATTAGAGGCACAGCTCTCTTGCTGTTGTGTAAGACATTTCATGCACCAGAGTGACATCCCAGCACACAGATACAGAAAGCCTCGTAAACAGTCTGTTTCCATTTACCCCAGTGAGAGATGCCTCTCTGCTGTTCCACAACAGAGCAGAAAGACTGTCCAAACAAAACAAAATAAAAGCAAAGAAGGAGCAAACCAATGACTGAAAAGGAGTTCAAGTCTCAGCACCATCAGACTGACTAACAAAGCACACATTTCCTTGGCCTGGCATTGCTATTTATGGCACAGGGAAAACAGACAGGCAGCTTGCAGGTGGCATCCTCCTGCAGAGACCTGAAAACTGCTGGCACAGATGGCACAGAGAAAGTGGAGTAACACTGCGGGTGTATCCATTTGCTCAAGTCCTTCAGTAAGCTATTCAGTATCTCAGCACTACAAATCCCAGCCTATTCGGTTTGAATCAGTGGTCCTCACTCACAGGTTGTCAGGAAAGTCTCCAGAACAGCAACACAGAGTACATTTTTCATGGTGGCCACGGGCTCCTCGAGGCCTGTCACTGCATCCCATGTTTCCAGGCTGGCCATGTCTCAAAGTCACATGTGTCCAGAGAGGAGTGCTGTCCTGCAGCTGGAACTGCCCCCCGCCAGCATCCCAGGAGCTTGGTGTTACCCTTGCTGCAATGATTGCAGTGACATTGGCCCTCCAACTCATACCAGATCACACAGGAGCCACCAGTGGAATAACACACAGGAACTATTTCTGTATCTGTGCAGAGCTGATCTTTGCCTTTTCTCTAGCCTAGATTTTGATTTCCCTTAAGTGATCAGCGTTGGCCTAATTCTACTCCCATTTACATCAGTTGAAGCTTTACCCTCAACTTCAAAGAAAATGGATTTAACCCAATATAGTTCATTTTGATAAATTCTACTTTAGGGGAGAAGGACCTGTGCTTCTCCAGCAGAGGATAAGATGATGTATTTCCACAACAGGCTTCACAGCCAGATGACATTGCCGTGCCCTACATTCACATCTGGGTTTTGAGCAGCTCTGCAGTTTTGAAGCGACTCCTCCGTCCATGGCTGTTGCCGTGTGACAGCTCTGTTTGCAGAGCAGCTGTGCTGCTCAGGAACTAGATTGCTTTGGGAAAAAAACAAAGCAGCGGCCCTGCTGCAGGTTCACACCAAACCCATTCGGCACATGCAGCTCTGAAACAACCAGAGGCCTTGGGAAAGCTCCCAATCACACGGAGGCAGCACTTGGAGCCCACAGGCTCAGGTTAAATCTCTGTCCAAAGGGAAACCTGCACAGATCCAGGGGCCTCAACGCCGACTGCTTCAAGCTATTGATCTGCTCTAATGCACCAAATGACTTGCTGATGGAGACACATTTCAAACTCCAGTTCTGCTTCTTATCTCTATAATCTTTTTATTTCCCATGCCTTCCTAAATAATTCACTCAGCATTACTGATCAGCACAACCTTCTGTGTCTTACCCCCAGATTCTTATTTAAATTGCATAGACTTCCTTTTTGGATTATAACCTCAGAGCTATGCCTCCCTTTTGCAGGGAACTGACTCTAGTTGTTAAAAATTCCCTCCCAGAGCTAACTTTCCAAGACACTTCAGACACGAGATCATTTGTTTAGCAGTGCCTCAACCAGCAACTTCGCATCAAGAAAAGTTCCCTTTGTAAACAAGGGTTCTGTAACATCTTAGTGATGGATTAGGCACAAGAATTATAGTCCGCCTCAAGTACCTGCAAATCCACTATCAGAATAAACCACTGAAAAGGAACACTATGAAAATAACCCTTCAAATAAGGGTCCAAATTCAAAATCAAATCACTCGTTAGCAGGAACAGCAGTATTTTAGGCTTTTCAGCTTTTACAGAAGGGTGGTCCATTACGTAATGGGCATTTGCAATTGCTACATTGGCAATTAAAGGAGTTGCACTGAATTTCTTCAGAGAAAGCATGATTAAACATTGGAAATGGCTGCCCAGGGAGGGCTGGTGTCACTGTCCCTGGAGGTGTTTAAGGCAGGACTGGATGTGGCACTCAGTGCTCTGGTCTGGTGGTGCTCAGTCACAGGTTGGACTCAGTGATCTCTGAGGTTTTTCCAACCTAAATGATTCTGTAATTCTGTGACTTGTTAAAAGGTATCTCGCTCTGCCAGCAGATTGCCTTTGTAAAGAATGATTTATTTTAATTCTTTCCCACCCCCCAGATAAGGAGAGGAGCCTCTCCACTGTCAGATCTCTCGCTTCAGAATGAACCAGTGCTCTGGCCCCTCTGGCCTGGGCTGGCTGATCTGCACCTCTGCCCTCCCTGTCCATCCTATCCACTCAGGCCTCTGAAGGATGAAGCGACATCTATAAGGCCCCAGAGTTACAGTGACACTTCCCTTAGCAATTTTCCTATTATTAACAAGGGAGGGAACAGTAGTCACCTACTACTTTTTCTCCTTGTAACCTTAATCAGCACACCCGGCTTTTTAGAAGTTCCACCTTCACGTTAATCGAGCGTTAATTTTATCATATCCTAGCTCATTTTCCTCTTTATCCCCTCAGATTCAGACCATTATCTGGTGTATTGTTTACTATCTTGTGGTGCATCCCTCATTAATCCCACTGCAGCAGAACTCCCCTAATGGAAGGTGACACTTGCAGGAAAGGTGCTTTAACACAGAGATATTAATTAAGAACCACTGTAATAACACCACAGCAACAAGTGTCAAACACCCGCACATGGACTCAAGCAGTCAAGATTTAAGTCAGCATTTTTTCCTTATTACCCTAACTTTTAGATCGTTTCACACAGTAAATGGAAAACCCATGTAGAAATTTGGGGCAGGTCATTTATTGCTCTTGCAAGCAACTCCATGCAAATGTCTGAAGGGGAAGAATTTGGGGACTACACTTATAACAATTTTTGAGTTCCCTACATGGGACAAGGCTGTGCTGCTTTCACTCTTCTTTACCTGTTTCTGCAACCCTTGCTCTGACCTCTATGAATTCCACTTGCCAATCAAAACACCAGAAAACCACAAATTCATCATGTAAAAATGTAAAACTCTCAGAAAGAGGCCACACTGAAAGCATAACAACCCATTGTAACAGCTAAGCATGAACTGCCATTTCGAGTCAGTGTTCCCACACTGCCAGAGGCCCCAGTGACTCCACAACACAACACTCACAGGGGTCCCACCAAACTCAAAGAGTTGGACATCACCCACCAAAACACAGGCTCAGACTTCTCTGCATTTCTACTTGGAAAACTGACTTCAAATCAAACATCTCTCTTTTGGTTTGGTTTTCTTTTTAATGTTCCTAACAAAACCATCGGGTGGTTTAGGTTCGAAAGGACCTTTGAAGGTCAGATAGTCCAACTCAGTGCCAACTTCAAATGTGGAACAGCTTGCTCAGGGTCGTGCCCAGCTGAGCTTTGAACATCCCCAAGGATGGAGATTCCCACCCCTGTCTGGGCCACTGTTCCCACGTTGGAACATCCTCCTGGTGAGAAAGTTATTTATATTTGACCAGAATTCCCCTTACTGCAACTCATACCTATTAACTCCAATGCTTTGGCTGGGAAGCTCAGAGATGAACCTGGCTTTTTCTTCTTTTATAAACCTGCACTGGACAACTGAAGAAAGGAATAAAACCACATCCACCCAAGCCATCCCTTCTCCAGACTGAAGAACCTCAACACACTCAGCCTCTCCTTGTGTGCCATGTGCTCTTACCTTGGTGGCCCTTCATTGGACCTCCTCCAGTCGCCAGCGTCTGTACTGGGGAGACTGGTCACAACACTCCAGATGCAATTTCACAGGTTTTAAACAGAGCAAGGAAGTTAAAAAGAGTGAAGATGACAATTATTAGAGATGTTAATATCCACGCTTTGGCTCAAGTGCCTCTGACATAGCAGTTCAGTTGCACCTGCAATTCCAAATTGCTCTCATTGCTTCCAAATGCCACCATTTATACAGGACTGCTGAGAGCAAAAGAAGAGTTTGGGTGTAATCTGACAAACTCATTTTCAGAATCAAAGACAATTTTCATACTGGCACTGGAGGGGGAAAAACGTTTACATAAATGAAGTCTGTCCATTTGAACAAAAATCTAATCCTGGAGTGCATTTTCAGAAATACATTTGAACCTCAAGGTCAAATGTTGCAAATACAGATTAACTACATTCCTTATATATAGGATTAGCCACGTAAGAGAGATTGTTTTAAAAACTCTCTCCCTTCAATCCACAAAATGTTGGAATTAAGGGACTTGAGTCCCATTGGTGAAGGAGTTTGATACATTTACAAATCTCCATTCCCAATGCTATCAGGATAGTCTTGCTAGAAAGAATTAATTTTGACTGCCAGGGAAAAAAAAATAATTGTTTACTAGTTTTAGCAAGCTGCACAATTCCCCAAAATACTCAAAACAGTATTGACTTCTTCTGTATTGGAAGTTTTGTATTATACAAGATAATGCAATACCCAAAACTGAACATGAGCATTTAGGATCCAAGTAAGATTATTAACCACCTCTACCCTTGTTTCACAAACACAGTGTGAAAAGTGAGGCTTTGGGAAAGGCATACGCAGACAAGCAAAAGCAAATCAGAGCAGCATTCCCAGACTAACAATTCCACCAACTTTCTAAAGGCTGACATTTGTCCAGGAGGGCTCTGCTGGGGGAAAGGCCTCAGTATGCACGGGGAGGTGGGGAGGACACAAGTACAGTGGTGGGAAAGCAAAGGACCAAGTTAATTAGTACTTCAGTGGGGCCACAATATTAATAAAGAGAACTTGTACAGGAAGTCAGTGGCTGTGATTTTTAACCGACACCAAATCAGCACACATAAAGCAAAAGCAAGAGGGAGGCAGGTGGCAGCACAGAGAACAAGTGGGGACATCACTCAGAATGGGGCAGGATTTTAATTCAGCCCTTGAAAGTCTCCCAGCTTTATCTCCTGCTCAGCAACTGGGCAGCAGTGGTGCAACTCCAGCATCCCTGGAGATGCGGCTTGTGGAAGAGGCCCCAGTGGAGGCACTGTTGTCATACCATGTGCCAGGAAAGATAGGCAAACGGGAGAATAAAGGAGTCAGGAAAGTGTCTGCAGAGAGCAGGAGATGCCCTTAAACCCTTCCCAAATATGTGGCACCCAAGAAAGAAGGCAGGGAAGGACTGGAATTGCTACAGAGCCTCAGGGTGGAACCGAGGTGGAAGAGGAGCTCCCGATGCTGCCCTGCAGCACGGCTTTGTCAGGCCATGCTGGGTCAGAAACAAACAGCCTCCCTTCTGCCCCTGAGACACGTTGCCAGCCCTGTCAGGCACTGAGTACTTTGGCTGCGCTGTCCAAATATGCCCAGTATTTACACCCTGCTAACCAAACACCCGTGTGCCTTCAGAGCCTCTCACCTTCAGAGCAGTGCTCTTTGAAAGGCAAATCCAATTAAGATTGTCACCCAAAGTCTTGGAAATAAAGACTGGAGAGCTTTCTAAGGCACTCTCCAACAAGTTTGCTGTTCCAATGCGTATGGATTTTGCAACACTTACAAATCCCATTAGCAGTGATGAGAACTGTAGGACTTAATCCACACAATGCATTATCATTGAAGTCATCCCTATTTAATAACTACAGAAAAGGCAAACACTTTTCAGCTGATTTTTACATCATTAAATAGCTTAAAAATAGTTCCACATGTGCTTTTCCTCCACATCAGCTCCAACACTTGAGCAAAATCAGTCCTTCACCTCAACTGAGTCCTTGGCCCTTAGTGATCAGAGGTGTTAAGAACTGACACTTCCCTTGATCCTAAGAGTGCAACTTCCCCACAAAATCTCTCAAAATTCTCTGGGAGTTTCAGATCTTCACATAAGAAACGAGGCAATTACAGCTTCTTCATGTTCTATTTTGTGGCTCCAGCAGTCTTCTTAACCTTGAGAAAATTTTGCATCATTATTCTAATTACCAGAAGTGGGAGTACACAAAATCTTTCCAACAAAGAAGAGAAACTGAGCTGGCAGATGCATGAAATTTTATCCTGCAAAATGACAGAAGGGAAAGTAATGGAACACTAGAACTGTCACTTACCCAGGTAAGAGTCAGCTGCTGTAAATAAAAAACTACATTCTTTTAAACTCATTCAAGTGTTGATAAACTGACACCAAGTATTGATATTGTTACAAAATAAAGCTACAGTACTTAGAATTGTTTATTTTCAAAGCCAGTGTCACTATAGTACAACGACAAACACCATGCATGTGTTTGTGATACATTTTAAAGCCCCAAACCCAATAAAGGAAGGCCTCCCATGTGTCCTGACACAGCAGCATACATGAAATATGCATGTAGTTTCCTATTTAACTTACACATTGGATTACAAGGCTCAGTGTGATGAGTGTGTATTTAAATACCATCCTGAGCCTTCTACACCTACAGGAGAGCTGCTGACCTGGGCAGCTCTGGAACCCAAGATGCACAAGGCCCAGACAGCACGAAGACTATTTTGAGAAAAGTCAAGGAGTTTGTATTCAAAGAGTTCCCTGTTAAAGCCCTCAGATTTACTAAGGTCTCTATCATAGGAAATCTGGAGAGTTTTCATCCCAATAAAATCCATCATTACACAATATTATCTCAAGCATAGGAAACCTCAGTAAAATCCAGGAAGGCCCTTAGAAGCATCCCCATTTTAGAGGGGCACAACTGAGATGTCAGTGATCTCTGCCATAGAAGAAACCTTTGGATATATATAGTAATCAGAGATGCCTTTGCACACATTTAAGATCTACAGTAAACTCGGGTTTCAATCTTCCCTGCATCTTTCTTGATGTTGTACTTGGCTAACCTCTTATATAATCCCAAGACTTCCTTATTTTAAAACACATATAAAATATTCTGAGTTCAAGTACAGAGATAACAAAGTCGTCAAACAAATCTGAGCGCTTCTTAAACCCATTTTTTCTTTTGACAACCGTCTGAGAACAGGGAGTTCAGAGAGCTGTTCCTCCTTTAAATTTAGCTCCAACCTCAGTGAAAATTCCTTCCAAAGCTCCAACATTTGCTGCCTGGTCTTTCCATTCAAGTGGAACGGGACAATGAACCCGATCTGCCTGACCCATTCTCATGACTTGGTCGGGGCTTTGTAGCCACAGGGAAGGTGCAGAAAGGCAGAAGTGAAGGCGCAATTCATTTATTTTACATCGCAAGAGAGGAAGATCGTTGTATCTGTGCTAGCGCCCATTGCAGCAGCGGGGTTTCAGGCTGCTGCAGCAGCAGCCCTGCGTGCCACATCTTTTCCCCCCAGCAGGAAGGAAGGGCACCCAGCGGTGCTGCTGCTCCAGCCAGATGCGCTGCCCTCGGAGCCCACGGGAGGCTCCCAACCTGCTCACATTTCTGGTTGACATGGGATTTTTCTGAAATTAGAACATTGCCCCATTTTCAAGAAAGCCTCCAAGATTCCAGGGTTGTCCCTGTTAGCAAGGGATGTCCTTGAAAATGAGGACAGCTGATAACCTTAAAGAAGGAGGGTAATTAGTCACATCCCTGCAACCTTTTCTCCTAAAGAAACAGTGATAAAAGTAAACTCCTATTAGAATATCATTAAATGCATTATTATGCAATCCCACTTACATAACCATGCTTTCCCAACTCTGGGTATTTTCAGGCAGAATTCAGTTTCACAGACTTGCCCACATAGGAACATTTTAAAAAGTATGGATTGTCGCTCTGCAGGGGATGAAAAAAGCTCAGGTAGATTGATGAATGGCACATCGGCTGCCAATACTTCACATGCAACTTGAATCCTTTAAAAAAAAGCCTCTTTGAGAATCCCTTTTCAGCTAATTCTTCCAGAGAAGTTATAAAATTCCTTTAAGCATTTGCAAATCCAAATATATCACCCCAACCAGACGTTCAGTACCATTTGAATTTCAGCTAAAACTGCATCGTGAATCTCTTCAAAATTCAAGTATAAACAAAATTTGACTCCATAAAACATGAAAACTTGCAAAATGTTGCTGTATTTTATCAAAAATACTATCATCTATTTTCCTCTACCCCTACTTCTGATAAGAAGCAGGAATAGGGATGCATTCTATGTTCTCCTGCAATATTTAGTCTGATTTTCTTCCTTTAACAGGTTTAGTTAGTTCAGAAATCTTCTAACCTCCAAAATAAATATTTGAATATTGTTCTTACTGGTGCCTAAGCTCAGGCTAAGAAGAAATAAAATTCACAGCTATTACATAGGTCTGAGAGCAAGAAAAGAATGAAACAGTTCATGTGAAATTCTGACAAGTCAAAAGCTGGTGCTGAATGCATTTTTAAAAGATCATGTTTAAAAGAAAGGATGCACATTTTCCATATAAAAATCTATGCAAAGTATAAGCATTATTATATAAAGTTCATTGGTAAGCTGCTTATTTTCTTTCCCAATATTTCCTTGTAATATAAAACATTCACCATTATCTCCAAAATTCATCCCAAAACACTCCATTAGTAATTGGCTGACAAGTATGTTAAGTGATAGTTGTTAAAGAGAATATAAGCAGCTGATTAATATTTCAGGTACAACATCATCTCCAGGTAATAAATTCTGCAAACCCAGTAATAGTTTAGGGGTTTTTTACATACATAGCTCGATTCTAATTAATCATTTCTATTACCATCCTCTCCAAAATTAAAATGTAGGGGACCTTTCCGAAGCAATTATCATTTTCCTTCTGGCTCTGCAAACTACTAATGGCCACTGTGTCCCAAGCCTCAGCTGTGCCTCGGGAGGAGCCCAGCCTGTTCCCCAGTGTCCACACCCTGTGCCCCCTCCCTCAGGACACACACTGGCCACAGAGCCCCAGACGCAAAGGCCAGCAAGAGAGTTCCCCAGGCAAGCATTCGTGCCCATACCTGCGGTTCTGCAGCCCGGGGCTGGTGTTACTGAGCGGGCAGGGAAGTTGTGCAAGTGAGACAGCTCCCCGCTCCAGGAGGCACAGCTGGCCATGCTCTGATGTACTCACCCGCGGCTACACCTCCAGAGCCGGCTGAAGGAACGTGTGGCACAGCAGACACACCTTTCCCGCTTCTCTCCACCCCCTGGAGATGCCGGTGTCCCTCTCCCCTTCCCAGCTCACTGCACACACCGCCCGGGAAGGAAGGCAAGAGCAGCTCTGCGGCCCCGAGCGCAGAACGCGGCGCAGGAGGGAGGAGGGAACACCGGCAGGTAGAGGCTTTCTTTTGTTAACAAATCCTGAGAAACCAAAGGGTTATTTCTGACATTTCTGCGGTTGGCCATACTAGGAAACTTCACTGGTTTGCAAGGGAAGACAGCAAAGAAAGTGGATTCATTTGCCCTGTCAGTTCCTGTGTTCCTAATTTTTTAATGCACTGTGCCTATTCAAGAAAATCAAGCCTGGGCTTTGTGCACACCTCAGGCTATTGTGCCAGGGACAAGACAGCTCCACACGCACAAAACAAATGTAAGTATGTGCAAAACTAAGCAAAACAAGAGTCGCTCAAGTTGGACGCACTTAAACCAGAAATACTGACTTGTAAAACCCACTCTTAGGAAGGGCTACTGAAAAGACAGGAAGCTATTAGAGTTCCAGCCAGTGCCTCCTACTTTCATTTATATTTTTAAGTACTGTACATGAAACATTAGTAGCAAAGAAAGTCTTCACACCAAACCCAGAACACCAGGTGAGTTATCTGTTAGGGAAATATTCAGGAAAAGAAGAGATAATGGACTAAATGGGATCAAGCAGAAGCTGAAACTGAATCCCAGCCTCCCTCACTGACCCCTCAACCACTAAAACACCACAAAAGAGGGGAGACAGCTAAGGCACTGTTCCTGTTTTCCGGCTTCTCTTCAGAGGTTTGGACTCCATATAAAGCTGGCTCTCTATTTTTTGTAAAGCTTGCCCAAACTGAACTGTAACAGGTTTTTTTCCACAATGAACCCAACTATATTGAACTAGCATTCTCAACTTCAAGCTTGGAGGAAATAAAGCAATAGAGAAAAGGGAAAGAGGGTTCTTACTGGCTTTGATTTTTAACATGTCCACACAAAAAGAAGTGGGGCAAGAACTAGCAAGCCACGTTAAAAACCAAACCAGTATTTTAATGGGATGTATAGACATGGACACAAAGTTCCGGCTGGATCTGTGTTCTGAACACCCCACATCTCAGTCCTTGTTTCTCCTCCCCTGGACAACAACCTGCTGGGCACATCTGCACGAGCCCAGGAGAGGTTCAGCTCTGCACAACCCCCACACCACACTGCCTGAACACCAGACACTAAGCTGTCTTGCAGGTAAATATTTTATCCTAGCTAGACAAGGCAGAATTGTGATTAGAAAAGGAAAATAATTATAAAATATTCAAAAGTAAGATGGATTTTGTGCTGCTTTTTTAGTTATCCTCCAATATCTCATTAAAAGCTTCTATATTTTAATGGAGTAAACTATGTTCATCACTGTCACACTATGAAAAAGTCATGAAATTAACTGCTGATTCCTTTCCTTTACAGATCTTTATATTTGTAAAGCATAATATTTTCTCCTATAAACCCAAAAAAGACTTGTGCTACAGCATAGACACTGGGGCATTAAAAAATGAGTACTGTTGGACTTTTACCTCACAAGATCAAATTCCATGAGTTAACACATTCTTGACTGCTCAGAATTGAAAGCAGTATTTCACATGTACAGACCCTCCAGGTGAAGAAACCAACAGTCCCAGATTCTTTATTTTGTCAGTGTAAAAGGGGACTCCAAAAAATACTAGATAGCGTCCCCCAGCTATTAAAATAAATGGTTAAGACCTAGGTAATTAAGAAATTTTAAAATGTTACACAAAATGTGTCACTATGTAACCCTTTAAAAAAGTGCATTCAAAGCATGCAAACGACCCAAAATAAACCAAAATTATACCTGAACAAGAAAGCAGTATATGCAACCTCCATAAAGTATATTTCTGAAGTACTGAGAAGCAAATGCCCTTAGTAAAGTGCCTCATTTCTTAAGTGAAAGCGGTAAATATGACAAAGATCTATTTGTTACACTTTCTATGGATTTTTGTTCGTATTTCATGTCCAAACAAGAACTCGAGCAAGAAAGCCCTGAAACTGTGATGAATTGCTGGGTTTCACACTGCTCTAAGGCCAGAATGTTAGAGCCAGTCTGCAGCGTGAAGGACAGCTAAAATCCACGTGGAGCACATCTTTTAGTGGTGACCTCCACGTGCTGTACACTGATGTAAGCGTTAGAAATTCAGGTGCATCCTGAGACACACTCCTGATTCTGTCTCCCAGCCGCTCTCGCTCCAACCCAATATCTAACTTCGCTCTGTTACCCACAGCAGTGCATCCACAAGAAACTCCATTCTCTCCAGCACACACCCAGATCATTTCTAACCGGTTTCACTGATTTTACTCTGATTTACGGAGGGTTTGAACATACTGTACAGCAGACTGTGGAGCTTGCTTAGAGCAGGCAAAAAGGAACCAATAAATATCTGCCACAATTATTCAAGTGGCACCGTGACCTGCAAAAGCACAGGGTGCACCAAGCACAGGCAGCCAAAATTCCACTGTGCCCACACCTGTGAACAGCCAGTGCTGGGAGCTCGTGGGGGAAGAGCCATCAGTGGCAAACGTCACTTCAAAGTGACACCAGTGGCACTGGAACATTTATATAAATAAACACTTTTTATGTCAATCCCACTCTCAGTAACTGTTAACCAGCAGCCATTCTCAACCTGAGCAGAGGAGCCTTAATTTAAGAACTAAAGGAACTTATTTACCTGACATTTATCATACTTTCCATCCTGAGTAACTCTGAAATTGTTTTATCTAAATTTCCAGGGGGAAAAAACCCATCAGCTGGGGTTGGGAGTGGTTAAAAGTTACAGAAACAAAAGGCGAGAAGTTTGGTCCACAGGGTAGGAAAGGGATGTCCAAGACCAATTCCAAGATATTACTTCAGTAACATCACTTGAAGATATTACTTTAGGAAATATCAACATATTACATTAGGAGAGTTATTGCTTTAGGGAAGATATTATTATAGGAAAGTTTTTACTTTAGGAAAGTCACTTTTGCCACTGCTTTGCACTTTGCTTGCAACTGAGAGTAACTGAATGTTATCTTCACATTCTATTATTCCAATTGTCTTTGTGGGGCGGATATAGACACATGTTGCTGTACATAAATGTTATTTACTGGCCTGGATAACTCTGGGAACAGACAGAACATTGTTTCGTGTCCAAGCAGTTCTTAGGAAATGCGTACCAGTAGCAGGAGATTTTTATTTTGTCCAAGAGTTGTATGTAAGAGAGACGATAAATCTATAGGATTTACAAGTCATTGTACCAAGGCACAGACACAAAGCTAAGGGAGAGTGTAATTTCCAGGAATGAAGAAGGAAGATGGGAGAGGATGGAAGGGTTGGGGGGAGTGTTTCCTGTTGCTTGGGGGAAGGGCACAAACACCACTTGTTTCTCAAGCCGTAAAATACTTCTGACTTTTGAACTCGATTTTTTGCTATAGGAAGCCAGAAGGCCATTTTTAGCAGCATTTTACAATTTACAATCTCATGAAAAAAAAAAAAAGAAGGAAGAAAAAAAGCAGGAGATTAAGAACTAAATTAAAGGCAAAACTGGGAAGCAATGAAATGGAAAAAGGGCAATAGAAAAAGTAGGCCACCCTTTACCTGTTTTTCCATAAATTTAGCAATGTCATTTCAAATTCAAGAATAAAACAGCTCATTTAAAAGAACAGTTAAAAGAAACTACTATTTTTAAACAACAACTGTCTACCAGAAGTCTGAAATAAAGAAGTGGGTTTGATTCAATCAATACAATTGTATCTGTTACAGTTTCAGGGGTGACCTTTATATCAGTCCTTCCCTTTCTCACCTTCTCAGCAATTTTGCTTACACCAACCCCCCGCAAGCGGCGTTGAAAAAGGTGCAAGAACTCTCAATGATGAAAAAAGCCATGAGGTAAGCAGCCCGTAAGCCGGTGACCACAGGAAAACTCTTTATTTAATAACCAAGTGTCTGCTGGGGCTCAGGAGTTCGCAGCCATCCCCGCTACAGGCGCGCTCCAAAGCCTGCCCATGTAACCTCACCTGCAGGAAGGCGAAAGCAGACTCAACTCCCCAGATTTTTTGTGCTGTGGCAGCAGGATGCAGGATATCCCCCTGCAGCACGTTTTTCAGCCATAGAGACAGCAAGTGAGCAGTAATTTTTTATGAAGGTGTCACATTACGGCCCCCAAAGGTAAGTGAGAAGCGCAAGGCAGCCGTCGTGTCTCCAGATTGTAAAGATAATTGTAAAAACCTATCACACAATCGTGACCACCGAAAAATAATGCTACAGACCCTCCTTCTTTATGCAGGCTGAACGTGTCTCACGTGATGAAGGATGACCCAAAGTCAGTGGGGTGAGGTGGGACTGGCCTGTGTCAGCAAGAGCTGCTGTGGTTTGAGGCCAGGCAGAAAGGCAGGAAGGCAATTCCCCTTCTCCCTGTGCCAGTCGGGAACGGGGCCAGTGTGTTGTCCAAAGTCCATAACAAAGTTTGGTTCGTATCACATCAAATGTTTTCTCCAGCAAATTTATTACTCGAAATTCATCCAACTCATTTTTCATGAAAAACCTTTTTGCAACATAAGAACACAATTCCCGCTTGAGAAGAAAGTTTTAAAAGTAAATGTTACCTACTTTCTAAAGCCCTGCAACAGATTTTTTTTTCCCAAAAGAAGCAGTCTTCTTAAGTAATTCATCTCCTTTTTAAGGTAGGTAGAAGAGTGGAAGCCCAAGCTGCACAACGCCTTCAACATCAATAAAATTATCATTTAATTACATGTTCTGTTGTACCTCCTACACCAGGAAAATAGGATTCCAATATTGCATTTGTGTCCTTTCGCTACTGTTCTCACAGTCCGAATTCATTCCCCACCACGGCTTTTCCATAATTATGGCAACAAAAATATACAAACTATAATAAGAATGTCCCAAATATTTGACCAAAGCATAAACATCGCTTTAAAAATACCCTCCTCTCATTTAAGAAGCTCATAAGCCCCGTAAGGCTGAGTTGCAAACAAATATCTCCCAAGAAACTTCAACCGTGGCTACTCACTGCCCAATGATGCAGTTTCCTCAGCTAAATCTACACCAAAAAGTTTGGCATCTGCTTTGCTTTGGGTATGAAGGGCCAGTTGCTTTACAGGAGAGAAATCCTGCTGGTTTCAATGAAGAAAAGAAAACACCCACACACGGAATAAAAACAACTAAGGCAAACTTTTGAATAAATCATTCAGCAAAAGCGAACTCACAGCTGGTTCAGGTACTGGGAACTACACATCCCAGTGAATGGCGTTTCTAGGAACTACAGTTCACAGCTGTTCGAGTGGCGCGACCGTGGTATTTGAAATATTGGTATTGAATGGCTCAGGGAGCCCAAGGGCCGCTCACCCTTTAGCCAGTGCAGCACAGCCCCAGTCTCTGCACGGGAGCACCGGCACGGTTCGTGCTTCAATGGCCACGTCACAACCAAGACTTGGAGTGGCCCTGCTATGGGCCCGTGTATTTACAGCCTGAGAGGGGCTGCTGCTTCATGACTGACCGTGTCCTCTGAAATTCAGGCACACCACTAAAGTCATTACATATGAGGCATCAGAACAGAAATTTTTCTCTCTTCTTGTTTCTGCTTTTCCCTCAGAGAGCCAAGGGCTACAGAGATCCCAAAGCTTACAGTGCTTCACAGACTATTTCTCTGAATGCCTGGAGAAGCCACCCTGGAAGGATGAGAGCACCTTGCACAATCCCCATCAGGACAAAGCACTTCCTAAAAAGCTAAATGTTCTACAGGGCTAAATGCAACCTGCAGAATTCTCCTTTCAGACTAAAACACATCCCCCTCCCCCCCCCGCAAAGATTTTTGAGAAGGGGATACAGGAACACATGACATATTGCCTTTATCTGAGTGACCAAACCTCTCAGGTTATAAAAGCAATACAGGCATCGCTTCCTAAATTCAGCAATGTTTCACACACACAACCAGTCATTCAAGCGCGACTTTATCATAGCAGCTCTGGGCCACAAACACTAAAATCCCAGAATACTTTCTCCAGAGTCACTCTGCAAACCATGGCTTGTAAACAAGAAGTGAACTGAGAATGAGATCGTGGGCAGGGGGAAAATATTCTGCCCCAGTGACACATTAAACAGATTAGGAGGAGGAGAGGTTTGTTTTTCATTCTTTGCCAGTGTCTTATCTTGCATCAAACCATTCAGTGGGAGATGGAAGCCACTCCACAGCTTGAAAACTGGAATACCGTTGGTCCAAGAGAAATTATATATATACACACTTATTTAACAAAGAATTAAAATAGTAGCTCTCCTAAGTATGAAACAGTACAAAACAAGTCACTGTTCCCATTTCTGACCAGCTCCAGGTACATGAATGGAGAGGAGAAACCACTGTGCCCCTGTAAAACCCCACCAAACCCTTCTGCCAGCAGTTGCCACACAGCTGCAATTTGGGAACAAGCAGGGTGTGTAATAATAAGGTTTCAGGAAGAGCACCTCAAACAAACGAGGTAATTTTCACTTCACTCAGTGGAATTCAGAATGTTGAGATCAATATGAAACCAACCATTCCATGTTAGTGACTAAAAGTTCAATATGTTAATAATAAGAAGAAAGCGGTTTATTTTGCTCCTCTTTATCCCCCCAGATTAAATTTAATCCATGTTTGTATTAGTTGCATGAGCATCTTAGTAAAACCTAGAAATAGGAAAGAAAATGCTGACCTCCGTGATTTGAAAATAATTTTGAAAATCTCAACAAAATCTGTTTCCAGTAGAAAGAGAAAAAATGTTAATACTCACAAATGGCCTAAAAACACAAGCTAGCAATTCTCCAAAATTCCCATCAGTTTTTGTCCAGCACTTTATACTTTTGTATAAAAAAAAAAAAATCCCCACACGTGACTTGGGATTGGGTTATGTTGGTCATGGGACAAATTGCTGGTTCTGCTCATAGGATTCTGAATTCCTCAGCCGGGCTCTGGTGCAGCAGTTTGCCTTGAACTCAGAATACAAACAAACCCAAACCATCCTGTGTGGCTCCCTCAGCAAACTAGGAATGTGTTCTGAGACAGCAAGGGTGAAACTGTCACTTCCCAACTTAGCAGGAAAAATCATGGTTGTATGATTAAATATTAAAGTCACCATTTGTACCTCCAAAACTCGGAAATTTGGGTTGTAGGTTTCCAGCAACTATTTAGTACCATGTAATTTAGCTGCATCCTCATCTTGGGAACTGTAAGAACACAGCCTTTACAGTCAGCATGAGAAACTACATTTTGCTGGGGGTAAATCACGTAACATCTGGAATTGCGTCTACTGGAAACTTAAAACCAGCAAAGATGCTCGCTGGGATTTTTGGCAAGAAAAGTTGCAGAGGTGGACCTTTCAAGTTCTTTTGTTGCAGTTTTAAACCAGAGTTTTTTACATGAGTCTCAGCAAACATCAAAAGTTCAAATCTACAGTAAATTACAGATGAGTGAGACAGAGCTTGAGATGTCTCTGTTGCAAACTCCTCAGTCCAGCAGGAAAGTCATCCTCTTTGGGTAAGGAGTAGGTTCAGCATTCCAGATCGCTTTGATTCCCAGGCTGGGAGGGTGTATGGGTTTGCCTGGTTTGGGGTTTTTTGCAGAACTGCCCCAACATTCTCCTTTAACGATGAGATAGTTGTAAAAGAAATTCTAGTGTCCCACTTAAAAAGTTGAAGCTTTGACAGTACAGCTATTCCAAAGTCACTCACAGCAGGAAAAAATGTCCCTATGGACTTTATCATCCCTCATCTGTATCATGAATAAGTTACAGCATTGTAACCATATGGTCACTCAGCCATTAGAAATAAGATATTCATTCAGATTATAAAATTAATCTATTCCCTGACAACGCATGAGAAATGAGGTCACAATGTTTATTTGGCAAATAGGCACCCAGGAAGGAGCTCTCTCTTGGAATACTCTTGTCCTTCCCCGTGTGTTACTGCTGGTCCTTCCACTGGGAGCACAGACCGGCAGAGCGACCCCTTCTCACCATGCTGGGTGAGATGGCTGATCCAGATTGACTATTCTGCAATTACTCTTCCTGAATATTAGCAATGATTTGGGATTGTGTCAGAATAAAAATTCCTGGTCTGGTTCATGCTTAGCTCAAGGGTTTGGAGAATAGCTATTTTCATTTGGGTTTGTTCTCTACATTAACTCAAATGATTCTGCATTTACTTTATCTGGTTTCAAGTATTTCCACAGTCTTTCTCTTCTCTGGTTGCTTCCACCCATCTTCTTGATGAAGATCTGCAAAAACAGCGGGCACAATGATCTCACTGCAGAAATGTCAAGGTCTTGTATGTTCTTGAAGTATGACAAACATGAGGGGTGTTTTATCCTGTTCAAACATTGTGGGTAACAATCCAGTTCTGCTTCTGTGTTTTCAAGCCATCTTCTCTCAAGCAAAAAGAATGCAACCCACCCCACGCTTACTGCAGAAATCAGAATTCCTCTGGCTGCTCTGGAGGGAAATGGTGCACATACATAAGGAGAAAGTTGCACTTTTGTTAAGAAATGACACTGTTACATAAACGGTGAAGGGGGAGGTCACTGAAGTGGCACAAGGACTGTGTGGTCTGGTCACCTGCTTTTCACAGGGAGCAGGAGCACATCTCACCACCCTCTTCTGCCACGTGCCTGAGAGCCCCATCCACACCTTCACACCCCAGCAGAGCCTCAGCCAGGAGGGAGCAGGAGGCTCCTGACAGATGGCAATGGTGTAATCCCCGCTTTCTCCTCAGATAGTAGCACTTCCAGTGAGTCATGATGAACTGACAGATTTTCAGGAGTCTGAGTGTCACCTGGGGACGCATCCCCCGGGGTGGCTGAGGAAGCCAACTGCCCTGATCTTCAGCTTGACCCCGGGGCTGACCTCACAGGCACGGGGAGCAGGAGGAGCTGGGAATCAGCTATTTAAAGCTCATTACAATATCAATGTCAAGCTCAAAGGAACTGCCAAGTCCACTTAATCCTCAGTGCTGAAAACATACCTTCAAAACCGAAAGTATATTTATCTCAATGGCACTTAAGCAAAGCTGACTGTTTTCTTCTTCTCCTTAGAGAAATCTTTGCAGTTAGTGCTCAGTTAACTCGAAAACTGTTCAATGCTGTTCAGCACCTCCTCATGCCACCCTATTTATACACCTCCTGATGGTTCCTTTGCTTCCCACATCAGGATGAACTCCCAATAAACACTGCAGTAATCTGTTTACTACATCCTGTTTATCCAGTTTAGGCTGTACTAAGCATCCAAAACAGCTTAGATGTTCTTTATGTAATAGGGCCAAGACAGCACCACGTACCATGCCAGAGTGCACACAGCTTACAACTGGCCCGCCACAGATCACAACCCCCACGGGAGCTTCATTTATAGTTCTAATTAAGAAATTGATACTAACATTCCTGTACATAGGGGACATATATTCTGCATATCTGCCACTGAGAGCATAGCTCCTAAGGAGAAAACATAAAATACCTTTTATATCTATTTTTGCAACTTAAACACAGTATTGAGTTTGGACCTTCCTTCGAAAGAGCCCTACCAATAAGAAAATGAAGGAACAATAACAGATCTTGTTCCTGGCTGGAAAAGCCATTCAGTCACTGTAGTTCATTGTTCCCAGGAAATCGCAGCCATACACACCAGAACTTCAAGGAACTGTTGCCACTGCTCAGAGAGGCAGATTTACTGAGAGAACAGGCCAAGAGATTTAATCCCCTTCTCCTGCACACAATATTTTGGTGCTTCATGACATCCACAGCAGTGCAGCGTGAACCCCATCCTGATGCTGCACACCCCTGTACTGAGGCATAGGCTGTATCCATGTTTTACATTAATGTTGGGTTGGGTTTTTCCCCTGTGAATAGTATTTCTATACCTCAAAGCAGCAGCATCCTCTGGCTCCAGGAAGACCTCACTGTGCTCTTTCAATGTATAAAGAGGGTTTATTAAAAAATACAGAGAGACTTTTTACCAAGGCCCAATAGAGACAGGACGAGAAGCAGCTGTTTTAAACTGGAAGAGGGAAGGTTTGATTGGACACAAAAAAGTTTATTATTGTGAGGGTGGGCAGGCCCTGGCACAGGGTGCCCAGGGAAGCTGTGGCTGCTCCTGGATCCCTAGAAGTGTCCGATGCCAGGCTGGACGAGGCTTGGAGCAACCTGGGCTAGAGGAAGGTGTCACTGCCCATGGCAGGGGTGGCAATGAGGTGATTGTTAAGATCATTTTCAACCCAAACTATTTTATGATTCTATCTCCTATATGAGCTCTGTTTCATACAGAAAACAAGAAAGCCAAACAAACCAACCAAACAGAATTATGAATTAATTGTGGAAAAATCAAAGTGTGAAGTCATAACTAAACCCAAACTATTACATGTAGAACCCAAAAGAAATAAAATCCAAGTGTTAAACCCAGTTAAACATGTCATTATACATCCATAGGTGCTGAAAAGTAACTACAGTACCAAGTTATACTACAGCTTCTACTTCTCTGTCAGGAAATCCTCCCCTGAGATATCTTTAGAGAACAGAAAACACTCAGGGGAAAACAGATCTAAAGACTGAAACCTCTATCAACCCTCAAAAATTATGCCAGTGATTGTAAAAATATTCCACCTATAAGCTTGCAAGCAGAGAGTCTTCAGGAGTGAAAGGTCAGTAATTCCGAATTCAATCGCAGTGATCCGGCAAACAGTTCTATTGGTGAATATTTTAAAAATATTGGACTGTAAACCACTGCAATTGAGCAGCTTTTGATGAGCAGACAGGTCACTGCTTTACTTCTTTGCACTGTCTTTCCTCCTGCCACTTTGACCTTTGCTTGCAATCAGAAAAGTACAGAATTTAAACCCAGTCTGATGGCAGCCCAGTAAAATCTGACCTGTTTAGTCCCTTTCTCTGCATGAAATCTGCATGGAGTTCACTGTATATTTTTCGTCTCTGATACAACATTGGACAACAGACCCTACACATTTTTAAATGCTGTTATTATCAATTCCATTACCACTAGGCAATCTAAACTAAAATTTGAAATTAGAAATACCTGACTTCAGGGGAAAGCCCAGAAAAGAAGTCGGGAAGGGAACTCAACCAGCTAGACAGAAAACTAATCCATCATTCTGTCAGGAGCTGAAACTTTTCAAACACAACCACAGAATGGAACCACAAAGACAGGGCACAAATAGGAGAACATTTGTGAGGAAATCAATAGCCAGATGTAGGACATCCATTTCTCACCCTCTGCTGATTTCAGTACAGCTGTTGCACAAAGCAACACATCAGAAAGAGCACATTTCCCTCCATTTATGTTTCTCACACAAATCTGGGAAGTTGTTCAACATCTCCTTCCCAGTCTTTCCCACTCAGCTGCACATAGACCTGACTGGTAGGACAACACAGACTCAGAATCCCAGAATCTAGGCCGAAAGAAAAATTCAGGAGTCAGGAATAGAAGTTGGCAAATGGGAAGGGGTTTTGCTCTTAGGACAAGATCTCTCAAGAGAAAAGGATGAGAATTTGATGTCTTCTCCACAGCTGCTGGACAGGCAGGAACCAAGGGAGGAGACAACTCTGCAGCACTGATCTCACCAGGGACCCTTTTACTCCATATATTGGGGGGGAGGTGGAATTTAGGTTCTTCAAGCCCATCCCTCTCCTGCCCTTCTCATGCTGCTGCCAAATGCCCATGTTTGCTGAGTTCCCTGACGACCTGCTGCACAGAAGTCCAGAATGGATTTTCAGAAGAGGCTGCAGTGGCCCAGCTGACACGGGGTCTGCCTTCTCACCCTGTCACTCACACTGTTTATTCCCTCTCCATAATTGCTGTATCTGTGGGTGTAACACACTCGACACAGACAGCAGGTTTGGGAGGAGAGGGACATGCTGATGGGTCATTCTGCTGCTGGCTGGCAGCTAAATGAAGTTGCAACCTTCCACTTACAGAGTCAGGGGAGATGTTAAGCACAGAGAAAATCAGAGTCTTCATTTCAAACCAAGTTGCCCATGTCTGACCTTCCTCTGACAGAGGAACCAAAGCCACCCACAAATGAGCACAGCAGCACCAGGCTGCTCTAACAGCAGGAGGCACGTGGTAAGCTTTCCCATCCCCAGTGCTGTGATTTAGGCCACTGAGGCCAACACCCAGTCACCAGCCACCCCTAAAGGCTTATTTTCAGCGCTACCTTGTTCACCTACTCAGCAAAAGTATTTTGAAAGGAAAATACACCAAAGTAGAAAGGTGTGTGAAGAGTATTATAATTATATACCCTGCTTGATGGTACTGCAGATCATTTAGCCCTTAAAACAACTCCCCAAAACTGGGATTGTTAACAAGCTTAATTACCAACCCCATTCTTCACGCTGTTCTTTCTCATTTCCAGATGGCACAGTTTTCACCATGTGACTTAAAACAGTCACACAGCCCCAGAGCTTATGCCTACAGGATTGGTTTTCCAGTTGGACCAATACTTGAGTTACAATTTACCATTCAGACCTGAGACGAAAAATTCAAATCCTTGTGTCAGGCAAGGGAGAAGAGCACTACACATCACTCAGGGTCTGTTACTGGGATATTTGCTCTTTTCAGTGGGTAAAACTGAAATAAGGACATTTTCCTGTACTGGGTCAGCAGTGAACTCTCCACAGGTTCACAGGAAAAGAACAACACTCCAGTGACTGCCCTGAGACTGAATTCAAATGTTTCAGGATGGGACCTGCACCCTGATTTCAGAGCTGAGCTTCCACTGAGTAAGAGATCACTACAGGCAAAACCTTCCAAAGTGGTATTGTTGGCAGGGAAATGTCACACAAGGATTGTACTAAATATTAAGTAACGCTCTCATTTAAACACAGACCCTCTTTATTTTTCATGCTATTGTTTTACAAAATCACTCTTCACGTGCTGAATAGCAGGTCTAAGCAGAACTGTAATGGGCTCCAGTACAGCCATTGTTTAGTTTTTCACTAGTTTTTCAAAACCAAACCCATTCATTTAAGTGACTTCCAGTTAGATCTCACATGTATATTAATAAATACACAGAGTAAATTCAGTACAAACTATTAGGTAAAGGGAAATCTTACAGTCAGTCACTTCTCAGAATGCTCGAGGTTAATGAAATCAAGCAGCCATGTACAGAAATCATAACATTTGGGGGCTTTAGGACCTCATTACTCACAGTTGCAATCCATTTTCCTAATCCAGTGGTTGGTATTGAGCAATAAAACATTTCGGTCATCTGCTGCAAAACTGTTTCCTAAGTGATTATTTAGCCACTGACACTGTAGCAACTGAAGTAATGTGCAATTAAAGGAAATTATTTTTGGCTTAGCATAACTAACGTGATTTGGGATAGTTTTCATTTTTAACAAGTGAATTACAATATACATGGTATGAATACATGTCTGAAAGCATCATACACTTCTGCATTTAACACACTGCAAAGTACACACTGTTTGGAATAATACCAGTAGATTTTCTGCAATACAGTGCTGACATTTTATTGCAGAAAATGCTTGGGTTTTATTATCAATATACTGGTGAAATTAGAGGTTATGCTCACAAAACAAGTTTCCTTCTCCATAATTTGGCCAGGTGGCTTTCCCCTGCAGTGTAACACTCTCCCCAGGACACGAGGCTTTCGGAACTCTGCCTATCCCCATATCCCCCGACAAGTTGTGAATTCGTTTTCATGTTACAACAGAGTTCATGGAGCAGAGATAACTCACAAGCATTTAGGTCTGACAACTGTCTTGAATATTTGAATCCCGCTCTGGGTCTGAGCAGAAGGAAGACAAGTCATCAGCAGAGATACTGATGGCAAAGTTGTACCACAGCAGTTCTCAGAGGTTACCAGGTGGTTGGTACTTACACACCCTCAACAGCAAAAGCACAGACAAACCACAGATAAAAGATACAAAACAAATACAACCACTGTTAATATGTTCTTAATGGTTCTCTCATGAGCTGAAAGACAATAATATGATTGGTAACAGGTAAAACCCGGATGGAGCTGCAGAAAGTTCATTTAAGCCAAGCAGCTCCTTTGGATTTGGTTTCACTGTAGAAGATTTCTGCTTAGCTTCAGTTTGGAGCACTCTGTTATCTTGTTTAGACTTTCCAGACAGGTTTACCCATCCCTAATGAATGATATATGTGCCTAATTAGCCCTTAGCCCTTCGCTGAGAATATACTTGATGCCGGCCTTGTTAAAAATCTACAGTAAGATCAGAACCCCAACAAAATACACTGCATTACCCCTTCCTCCCCCACCAGCTGTAATGATCTTCCTAAGTACCAATTGTTTCCAGCTCCTGCTCAAAAGGGATAAACAAAAGAAAACAAACAAACAGAAAAAGACCCAACAAAACAACCAAAGGAAACCTCTGCACAGCTCGAAAACCACCCCTGCCCAAACCCAGCCATAAAAACCTTTGCAGATTTAAACCCAGCACCTGGAGCTGAAGTTCCCCCTCAGAGTCCTCCAAATACGTTCAGGTGACAGCTCTGCACAGGAGAAACGCTGCTCTTCCCAACCCCACTCCCTTCTCTTACAATGGCACACCAATGGTACCTGGTGGGCTTAGGCTGCTTCGTCATCACGGCTAACCCAGTTTTTACCTAATAATTGATTATGTTTTAGCTAATGAATGTTTAAATCCCCTTCCAGTAAGCCATTCACAACCCAAAGCTGGCGTGCAGAACTCCAGATCAGCAATGCTGATGACCAAAGCTATTGCCTCATGGCCAGGTGCAGCCCCTCGGAGCAGCACACGTCCTGCCAACAGAAAGCTCTCCAGTTTTAAGGCCCTAGATGTTTATTTTCAAATACTGAGGTTTAAGCCCTGTCACGCCCCAGAGCTGAGTCGAAACCTATTACACTGGAGTGATTAAGGCAAGGAGGAATCGTGGGTCCCTGGCCTTCCAAAGCAGAACCCATGAGGCTTCAGCAACACACACCGAGATAGATAAGGTATTACCAAAGCACAGTTCTTTGACATTCTCTTACAAGTAAACACCATCACAAGGGACTGCCTGTATTTGTACTTGCTTTTTTCAGCTCATTTTCAAAAGTATCTGCTTATATAAATGCATACTTCTTTAAAAAAAAATTACCTTTATAAGAATTCCCACTTCTGTCTCCAACAGATATTTTAGGTTTTCCCCTTTGTCGTCTACAGGCACCTTTATCTTGGATTTTGACAATTGTTTCATATTTTAAAATTAAGTTTCTAGTTAAATCTTCAAAAACACCAAAGAGAGACTTTTTTGTTTTAAAAAAAGAAAATAAAAAGCAAATTAAAACATGAGGTGAAATGCAACAGTGGAAGAACATACAGTACCACATTGCTTGAACTCTCATGAACTGCCTGATTTAGCTGAAGCAGCCTGGGGTTTTTCCACAGAATACAAATAAAATTAAAGTCAAAGAAAAGAAGAACGATTCACCTGCTGTCTCTGAAATAGACTATATTGTGAGCATGGAACCAGGAAGGACCAAAAGAAATAATCAGAAATTGCAAATAGCTTTATGTTTCGTGGGTGAAGACAAACGAGAAGGGTCCTGACAGCAGCTCTGCTGAATGGGAAGGGAATGTCAGGGGAAAGGCAGAGAGAAAACATTCATTCAAAGTACCAAAAAACCCAATCGAGCACAACAATTTATTAGATTATATTCATGTTGTCTACTAATTTCAAAAACTAACAACACAACGGATGTGTTATGACCACATACTTCATGTACACTACAGTCCTCAATTCGCATGAAATTAAATGCCTCATCTGCAGAATCATCTAATAGTTTGTTTTGTACCATTTTGTTGAAATGCATGGGGTAGTTACATGGTTTTCTCCAGAAAATGCTGTTAAAAAGAAGGAACTCTAAAAGAGATATCTGCTGGCCAGCACATGTATGTTTTAAAAATAATTACATTTTTTTCCTTCTTTACTAGATATATGTTACATATCTGCAAATATTCAGCAAAAAGAAAAAGCCAAGAGAAGACACATGAAAAGGCTCGGATTGACTTCAAGTGGAATGTCAAGCTTTGGAATATTTTCACGTGCAGAGAAGTGATATCTATAAGCACATATCTAAATTATTTATCACAGTTCTATTCTACAAAGAAAAAGTTTCAATCGACTGCTTTAAAAGGAAAAGTGAGACTAAGGAGTCCTTCAGTACCTGAAATGAAGTGCACAAAAGCAAAGAAGCTTCTAAAAGCCCCACGTGCATCTCAAGATGAAAACTCCATTTATTTCATGGGTACCCATCACTTCATCTCTATTCCTCCCTCAGCACTCTGAAGTCTGGTGGGTCTGTGTTTTGTCTTCACACCCTGTACTACCAGACTTTGCACGGTCCCACATGAGCCTGCCTCTTTCTGTTTCTTGATATATATCTTTACAGGCAATCTTTAATAGTAATAATTCATAGTAAAAATTATTGACTTAATAGCAATGCTGTAAACAATTACTATTTAGACTGCCCGTGTCACACACACAGACTGTGCTTCCCCAGAGCCTTGCAACAATCTGAAAAAACAGGTCACAAACAACAAGTCCCTCCACAAACTTTAATAATTATCAGGAAAAAATTGCAGTGAAAGTCAAGTGACTCCATTAAAAGAGAAAGACATGAAACAGAGTTTTTCAGGAAGGACAAGAAATGAACTCCAGCTGTGTTATTCCTCTTTAATCTAGAGATAAACCTAAAATACAGATGGAGTTAGTTCCCTCTCTCTTCATTTCGCTTCTTTAATGTGGATTTTTTTATGAATAACCTACAAATCTTTCACTCAGAATGATTTTGGTTATTTTAGTGCAGATGCACCCAACACATAAATGTGCACTGCTTTATCTAGTGTAGCTCTACTAGAAAGAAATAATTCAGGTTAAAACACTGTAAAACAGATACGATTGAAGAAATGTGCCATAACAAACAGTTAGCAATGACGCAGTTGTAGATACATGAAAATAAAGGCTGAAATGCTTTAAATAGACCTAAGAAAAAAATCATATAAAAATAAACAAATTCATAAATTCAGGTTTGGGTTTTTTTCTTCAACCTCTGAATATTTTACTGCTCATGATCCTATTGACTATGTAGGACAGTGCCAACAGCTGTCACTGCTATCTATCCCCATGTAGCATATATCACTTCTCAAAATCCAAGATAATGTATCTCAGAATGAACTGATGTTTTGGGGGGGCCACAGGGTTAATGGGATCTCTTAAGAAAAAGACTCTGACTCAGCTTATATTTAGGATTTTCACTTTTCCACAGCTTTGGGAACATTTCCTCTAAAACAGAATACAATAAAACTGTTAAGTTTGGAAAAGCCCTCTAAGACCATCGAGTCCCAGTGTTGCCCCAGCACAGCCATGTCCACCACCTCCCCATGTCCCCAGGTGCCACAGCCAGATGTTTTTGGAAAATCTCCAGGAATGGTGACTCCACCCCTGCCCTGGGCAGCCTGTGCCAATGCTTGACAACCCTTTCAGTGAAATTTTTTTCCAAATCTCCAATCTAAACCTCCACTGGTGCAACTTCAGATGATTTCTTCTTGTCCTGTCCCTGTTCCCTGGGAGCAGAGCCTGATCCCCTCCTGGCAGGGAGTTGCAGAGCCACAAGGTCCCCCCTGAGACTCCTTTTCCCCAGGCTGAGCCCCACCAGCTCCCTCAGCCGCTCCTGCTGCTCCAGACCCTCCCCATCCCTGGAGATGCTCCAGCTGTCACCCAGCACCCTCAGGTCCCTTCCCAGCTGTCCAGCTGCTCACCCCCCAGGCTGGAGCTGCAGGGGGATGTTGTGACCCAAGGGCAGGACCTGGCACTCAGCCTTGTTGAACTGCCCCCAGCTGGTCCCAGCCCACTGATCCGGAGTGCCCAGCAGAGCTGCGCAAGGTAAACTGCAGCCCCTCGAGAGCTGCTGTGAAATATGCCCTCTAGAGAAATCCACTGCTGGCAACTCTCAGTCAGGACACGACAAGCTGCAGGCATTCACTTACCAGCATTTCTGCTCACACAACCAGTGCCTGACCCTGAAATCCAGTGCTGCCCGTTCTTATGCGCGTGCATCCCAGTAAAGGGCGCCAGGGAATGTCCCCCAGCACCACTCTCACCAGTTCCTCAGAGGAAGGAAGGTTCACAGCAGCATCTGCCTTGTCAGAGTCACTGCAGGGCCCCCCCAGATCCCAGCAACACAGCTACAAACATTCTTTGCACAACGCTGGCAAACAATTCTGCAGCATCACAGCAGGCCACTTCCCCTTGATTAGAAACACTGGCTCCAGTGAAGTTATTTTGAGCTGCAACCAAGTCCATTACCTCGTATTAGTGAATGATTCATGCAGACAAATTTTAATTAAAAAATTAATATTTTGTGCCTAAGATAGTAGTATTGTTCTAGACCAAATGAGATTTTAACCTGAAACCCAGGCAGCACCATACTTTCTATGCCTTGATTATTCAGATATCAAACCCTTATCAAAACACCAAAAAAAATCCCAAATAAACAAAAAAAAAACCACAACAAAAAAAGCTGTTTGAGAAGCATCAGTTTTGAAAGGATTAATATATTGATTATGTGCAATGATGGTTAAACCACTAAAGATCAGATTCTATTTTGTCTATTAAAAAGCAGGGGGATTTATCAGCCCTTTTAAATTGTAAGCAATGTGTTTAGAAGGCCTGAATATGCAAAAGCCTGTTGTTGCAATTAAGAGCTAGCTGGCATGAAGGACACAATCTAACCATGTCCAAAGGAACAGGTATATTCATGGAGACTGGAAAGCATCCAGGAGTTGGGTGGCAAGAGAACTATTACAGTCCACAGGAGAAGAGGCAAAATAGCGTTTTGACAAATTGCACTAAATTATCCTTTTATGTTTCTTTCTCTGCAGGTGGATGTTCTACCTAAAAGTACCAGACCTATTAGGCCAAATTTCCTCTTTGAAAGAATTCTCAAAATCTAGTAACTACTATTTGCAGGAAACACTAATAGTTTCCATTTAATGGGGTTTTTTACACATATCCAATTGTACCTGACGTCCCCACTGCTCCCACCCTGAGGAGTCCATGCCTGGCAACAGTACATAATTTAGGGACAAATACTCGGACATCAGTGATATCTCCAAGATGCAGGACTATGAAAACATTTCACTTGCAAAATGTCTCCATCCATCTCTTGAACCACTCTCTTGCTGCACTCTCCTAATGAAATTATCCCTCCTCTTATCTCACCAGCCCTGTAAACACACTCAAGGACACCCTGCAAGTGTGGAGCAGCACTGCTGCAGCAGTGCTCCCACCACCCTCACCACCCCTCCTTTACACAAGGCTGCACGTTTCGTTGGGGAACCAGCAATTCACTTGCATTTCAGATGGAACTGCGTGTGTTCAGAAACCGAGAGCATCATTTCTTTTTTGTTTGCTGCCAGGAGACCTGCCCAGAAGTTCGTGAAGGAAGATGCAATGAACAACACCAGCCTACGTTTCCCTCTTGCTGTTTCTGGCTGCTTTGCATTTTGAAGAAGGAATTCAATAACTCAAGCCCTCCCATTCCGTGCCATCGGAAGACGCCCACGAGGACTGGCCTGTGGCATCCCTTCTCCTCCCAGGCCTGCAGCCCCCTCCCTTGAGCGGCACTTGGAGCAAACAGATTGGGACCAGCTTTCTTGCCAGCAAGACCTTCAGCACAGACAGAGCCTGCGTGAGTCACAGTGCCCTTGCAGTGCTCTTGCTCACATCCCTTGGCGCAGCAGCAGCACAGCGCTGGGCTGCGCCGGCTGCCGGGGGTCTGGCTCAGCCACAGCAGAGGCACCCTCACTCACCAGCACGCTGACAACTCTGCTGGGCACCAAGCACTCCTTTCCCCCACAAACCATTAATCTACAACGAGGCCAAAGCTCTGAAAGGCATTAGCTCTGCTCCGTTGTCACTACACCCAGCAAATGCTCGGCTCATGTATCAGGAAAATCTTTATTCTACTGTTCCCAGAAATACCTAAGTGAAGTAAAAAAATAGTGAATTTTGCCAAACTATCAATTTTAGTGATTTTAATATGAAAATTAATCTAGCCCATAAGATTTTTTCCCCTACCACTAGAGATTAATTACATAAATAAATGTGTTAATATTCAAACCAGAGGAAAAAAATGCAGATTTGTTTCACTTCTCTTGATGTGTTCAATCTTCAATATATTAGACAAAAAAAAGTTCTTGGTAATCTTAAATCCGATTTACTTGGAAATTAAGTATTTTTGAAAATGACTGTCAACCCCTTTCAGCCACTGAAGTCATTGGACAGGTCAGTTCTTCAAGCTGCACATAACGATTTAATGAACATGGAGAAAGAACTGCATTTAAGTCTATTTCTGGAAAATGGCTTTTGATTGTGGTTTTTAGAGTGAACACAGGGTGGACTGAAATTATATTTCAGCTTTGTGAACGCTATTTGAAACATTTAACAAGAACTCTTGAACCTTATTACCACATATGTTTTAAAAAGGTTCATTCTTGTCTAATAAGATGATTGATAAAGGGCATTTCTAATCACAAAGTAACAATTCTAAGAATTAGTTCTGCAGTAAAACATCCCTTCCATCTCTGAACAGGAGTCTGTGCATAGGGCAGGCCAGCTGGGTAATGCTTTTACCACCAGAGTTTGTGCACGAATTTTCCCTGGGGAAATAGATTTCTAATCATCTATTGCTTCCTTCTGGACTATACATAAGGGATTTATGAAAAGGATTTTTCAGGCACGTCATCAGTCAGAGAGCTTTAGAGACAAATATTAGGTTCACAGAAAACATTTTTACACTACTACTTGGACACTCACAAAAGCAATCACTTCCTCTTGCCAACTCTCAGATTATTATGCAATATACCCAAGCTTTTACATTTATTCAGCGTACACAACTGTGGTTCAATTTGGCACATTTTTGGCTTTTAAATATGAATAAGAATGCTTCAAAGAATAAAAATGAGTTGGGAAATATTTATATGAGAAGCTGAGTATGGATTAAAATTGCTTGGCATCAAAAGTAAAATTAGATGATGTTTAATTTAGTTTATTTATGAAGTTGCATTTGTTCAATTTAAATACGTAATCTCCTTTGAGAGAGTTCAGCTTTGCAAAATGATAATCTGTTCCTATATTTCTATTAGTTGTGATTTATTCTGATTCATTCCTTTGTTCAAAAATGCTAATGAAAGCAGATGATGCTGAAGAAGATCAACAAGCAACAACAACCAATACATCCACCAGTCTGAAAAGCAGGGAAAGACTGCACAACACAATCAAGCAAGAAATCCAAGACAAAAAATTTCGAGGGAGACCCTGGTTATGGAGAAACCCAAGCCCAGGGACTCAGCTGCTAGGCTGAACTAGCATGACCTTAATTCTCAATAAGTCATCTCAGAAAGTCTTGCAAAGAGACACAGCAAATTACCTTTCTCCTATGGGTATATGTTTAAGAGAGATGAAGTGCTAAAAATCAACCTTGCTGGGCTTTGCTGATGAGGCTCCAGGGAGACAAAGCCCTGCCGGAGGCTTTGGGGACGTGCAGGTTGCATGGAGAGATGAAGGGCAGGTCGACAGCGGCTGTGCCACTCCGTATGTGCTCTGAGAAGGCACCGAAGAGACTGTAAGGTCAGACTTTCAGGCTTTGGAGCTCTTTTGTTCCCCTCTCACCAGCTGTTTCTGTGTTTACTCCTTGGGTAAGATCCTCACAGCTCCTGGGATAGTTGCAGAGTGGGAGCAGAGCCATAAACCCTTCTCCCTACTCCAGCACCACAGACTCGCTCAGCTGGAGCCACAAGCTCTTTTCATAAACATCCCAAACCTCAGTTTGCAGCAAGACAGACAATACAATTTGCCACCAGTAACACAGACCCAACAGAAATACCTGAATTACATCAAGACTTGCTCCATCCTCTAAGAGGACCAAAGAACCTCCAAACCACTGCCACTGATCTACATTTCTGTTTCTCTTACAAGGCTGTTTCTCATGGGCATGCACAGAACATCACACTTTCGGCCTTTCCCATGGCAGCTGAGCAGGCTTGGCTGTACCTCAGATAATAACAGGTTAAGGGGAGGCAATCCCTCTTTCTGTACTTCTCCTTGGTCTGCTCTCCCCACAAAGTGGTGCAAAAGAGGAGGATCCACTCCTTCTTCCTTCCAAAACTGACCTGAAAACAGCTTCATCAAGTCCTTTTGGGCATTGCCACTGATGCTTTGTGCTGTCTAACTTAATGGAGTACGTGGCTAATGCCACAGTCTGTTCAATCTTTTACAGGAATGAATTCCACAGCTCCCAAGAAATTTTTTCCTCAAGCAACCACAAGTGTATCTGCATTTGTTTTCTTAGTGCTGTGGTGGAACTTGGTTGCTATAAAAAAAAAGCAGAGTCATGGGAGAGAAAGTCAAATCCATATAAAATTTTTGAATTGACCAAGGCCTCAAGCTTTGAGGCTCTGTGCTCACTAGAGAATGAACACAAAAAGCAGCCCAACATGGTAATGTGCTGCTCCTTAGGGTGACTCCTGAACAGAAATATCTGGCAGCTGGTAGGAAAGTTGGAAAGAACTGGCTGGAAGGTCAAACAAGAATGACTGAGGAAGGGAGTGGAGCTTGTGTGTGGGAGGGAGTACAAAATTGGTATTGTTTTCAAGTGAACCACTGAAAGATTAACTTTGAATGGAATTAAACTACATAGTAAACTAACAACAAAAAGGGTTTTATGGCAACTGTGCTCTCCTTGGATGCTTGTAGACATGTGTATATATATATATATGTATACATGCCTACACACACATACGTATTTTCTTTTCCACATGGAAGGATTTATCCATTCCCTGATCCAGCAATGGTCAGAACTCTCCCCAGGCCGAGGGGAAACTGCCCTCATTGCAGGAGTCTTCTGCCGTTCCCAGCGGCAGTGGCAGCACTTCCAGCACTGAGCCTACACTTGCATTTGCTCTCTGCTGTGCCTAAAGAGAGCAGGGTTAGGCCTTCTGGGTCACTTCATGGCATAAATCCAGCGCAGAGGCTTTCTAAAGAATCACAGGCCTTAATCTGCTTTGATTCCCATTGACCACAAGGGATCTCGGCAGCGAGCTCACTGGTACTGTCTCCCAGTATATTCCTAGTTACTTTAACATTTGTTCTTCTGCAGAATTCTAATTCAGATTTATTTTAAATATTACAGTTATTCCTCTCAGGGTCTGGCAATTAAAGTTCTGAAGGTATTGCTACTTACCTTATTGATAATAAAAAAATTAACATGTTCTGTATCTGCAGCTCTTATGTGCTTCAGATAAGATAAAGGAGGGGAACAAGATTTCCTTAGAAGGAAGCTGGATCTGATTAAGAAATTTTATTCTACTTTTCTCTAACAAGTGGGAGGGGAAAAAAAAAATCCCCAAAATACTTTTCTAGCGATATTTTTAAAGACACCCTCTTAATCCAAAATAAGATATGTAAATGAGGCTTGTATGTTAAGACCTCGTGCACTCAATTTTAATTCTTAAAAAAGGTTCAAGAAAAAACACTTCAGATGTCGTCCATTTTCTCTTTCATTTCTTTCCATCCCCAGTTCTGGTATCAGAATCATGTTTTCAGATTAAAACTTCTCAGTATACTTCTAAACTAGAAAAAGGAGGACAAGGGCAGGGAAGAGGACACTTAATTTATTATCTTTTCACATTAGAGTTACAGGGAACCTTAATGATATAGCAAGCTATAAACCCTGTAGCTGGTACTGTATTAATCATCTGTCTACATGAGAACTCAGATAAATATATAATCCTATTTCTGCATTGCAGATTTTATATGTCCCTTCCTCAGATTGCTGGTTCTTTTTTCATTATTTTGTCAACACTGCTGGAGGGCAGGATCCACACCAAGGTAGGCACTGGCATACTAACTCTAGTTGCTTAAATTGAACATCTATATTAAGATTCATAAGAAGATAACCAAAGAAACAGGCAGCAAGTCAAGCTTTGCAGCAAAGAGCACCTTTTTTTAACAGAGCACAGTTTGTCTCTGCCAACACATTCTCCCTTTGCCAAGGTCGAGCCTGTTGCCAGCCCAAGCAGCAGCTGGCCCACCCAGGCACCCCCCAGCTCGGGCACGAGCCATGTCCCACCTGCATATCCAAAGGACTCCAACTGGGATAGGCTCCAGTGATCTCTATCTATGTCACCCATTGTTATATCACATAGGCTTGGAAAAAGACATACTCCCCTCTTTAGTCTTCCCATGTTAGCCCAAACATGTAAACAAGTCCCAGCCCTCCATATTTTATACCTATCTCTAATATTTAGGCACTAACAGAGCAGACAGAAATACCCAGTCCTATTGTGAAGGAACCAAAACAGGATTTAAAATCAAATGAACAGAAGATTCTGCAAACAGTCGTGCAAATACACCAACAGAGTGCCCTGGAACTAACAGCTCCCCACACAAACTTGGGAATGAAACATCAGCTCCAAACCCCTATGCCCTGAAGGAGAATTCTTGATGCTACAATAGAAGTATCAGGGCAGTCCTTCCATGTTCTTCCAGGTCAATCCAAGACACACAACGCAGCCTATGACTTGGCCCTCTGTGACAAAGAGCTCTGTTCTACCCCATGCAAAATGATGCAGTGTGGGGATGAGAGAGGCAGTAAACTTAGTAAGAACCAAAGAAAATAACCTGTAAAACTAACATCCTGTGCCCAAGCCTATACCAAAAGCTGGGAGGTGTGTTGCATGGAAATCAGGCATATCATTACTTCGGTAATCCTCCTGCTCCAAGAGTTTGTTTTCATGGCATTTTCAGCCATCTTATTCAGCAGTGCTGATTTAGCACTACCATTTTATCCTGCAGTTCTCTGCATAACAATCACCACTACAGCATTACAGAGGCAACAAGTCCTACCATAATGCAAATGTCCTCCTTGGGTACTGCAACAATTTGCATTGCATCTAAGAAGCCGTGTGCAATTCTTCTCCAAATGGCCCAGGTTAGCTAAACTACTCACAAATAGATATTGCTTCAAGCACTAGGGGAGGGAGGATGACAATCTCCTTTCATTGTGAAAAGCAACACGAAGTCATTATTTCATTGTAATTGCATTTCACTGGTCCCTTAATATCAAACATCATTTTGATATATTTTTAGAACCGCATGCAAAATCTTCATTGCTAGTCAAGCAGAGGAAAGGAACATAGTAAGCACGCAGTGTAAATTAAATAGCTGTCCTCAGCCAGGGCAAGAGTTTCTTCTCAAACTGACTTAAAAAGGACACAAATCAATGCTGCCTGCTGACATTTGGGACTGCACATTTCCCAAGGAGACTGGAACAGTTTATAGGGAACACTGTTCTCTTCTAATTACCTCTGTGACACAAGGTGTACCATTCTGAAAGACAAGTCGTAACAGTAGCAGCGTTTTTTTATTGTGCTTCATCAGCACCAGCGTTGGTGTCAAGGTTAGTGAGATGCTGAGCACGACCATTACAGTGGATTCATCCAACCCATGCACTGCACAGGCCAAAACAAAGAGCCACCACACCTCTGCTAAGTGCCACTCTTGCCTCCAGGGCCACCAAAGCAGAGAAAGCTCCTGAGCAAAGACTGTGGACAGCAGGATCTGTGTTTGAAAGGCCATGGCTGAGGTAAGCAAGGGAACAGGACTGGAGATCCTCACCACTGCTGTTTGGAGAAGCGTGGCACAGCCAGCCATAGGTGAACAGATAACTGGATGTGCAGGAGGGTGGAAATATGCCCCAAACTGTTCAACTCTCATGCATAAACCTGCTCCTTGCTGCTTGCAACTTGAGTGGGCTGCTTGTGAATTTTGAGAACAACTGGACTGAGTAACATCAGAGGAGCATGGAATGAGTGAAGAGAGATGAGACAGCACCACCAAAGAGGCTGATCACGTGCAGTGTTTCTGCCCAGACTACCAAGATTTGGGAAACTGAATCCCCTTGAGTTCCAGAAGGAAGAGGAGGATGAGCAAATGGACTCTCCAAAGAAGTGGGCTCTCAGAAAAGGTCACCTGGGTTAAAAAAGGCAGAGACTGGACCGAGGACCGCGGAAGTAAGGGGAGATCCTGGAATTCTGAGATGCATGGAGATGGATGCCAGGAGAGTGCCTAGGGCATCCTGTGTGTGAGATCAAGGAGGGTAAGAGCTCTAAAGTTACCGGATGTGGAACAAACCTCGGTATCCAAGCCCAGCATAGGCTGTCATTCCCTGCCTCACCTGTGACAGCTGGTGGGAATTGTTGTATCAGACTTTAGCTGGGTTACACACAAAGAGCAATCCGTGAAGACATTTAAAATGCTGCATCTAAACTGAGGTACAAAGTCTACACTGAAAGGTGCTGTGGAGCACAGTTCAAGCAAAAGCACAGATGATGACTTCTCATACTCAGACAGCTCTTGTCTAAGTACACATCTTCTCAGATGAAGTGTCTAGATGAGGAGTGTCACTTACTCCAAAAGCCTAGGTAATTTCCAGAGGTCAGGAGCTGGGAAGGTCAGTGAACCGGACAGGAGAGGACTACAGAAATAGCTCTTTGCCCGACATCTACCACATAAGCATCTTCCCTAGCCTGTTTCCTCATTCTGTGCAACAGATTTCTCAGCAAGATCCAAATCAGATTGGACTAAATCTCATTTTATTTTTAATTCATTTCATATGGTTTTATTTTTAACTCACTTTAATTGAAATGCAGTGAACAAAATTATCAATTGAAATTACTTCATCAGCTGTGAGTCTTCATTCTTTAATATATAAAATAAGCTCTTAGTAAATCTGAATCACTGATTTTTCTGTTTCATCCTCAAACTCTAGGATGCTGATGCAATGTACTGGGTATTCAATATTGCAACTTCCACACTCTTAACCATAAACATATTCAAGGATATTGACCATTTTTTAATAACGCAGTGCTTCAATTCTGGGCTAAACCTTGAAATTGCCGTTCCAGGTCTAATCCTCTCCTTCCAAGTAATTTCTTTCAATGCAATAGCCAAGGGTCTTATTAATGACCTGGATGATACAACTGAGCACCCTGTGCAAGTTCACAGATGATGTGAAATGTGGAGGTGTCGTTGGCATCACCAGATGGTTGGGCTGCCTCTCCCAGAGGGACCACAGAGGATGGAGCCATGGGCCAACAGGAACCTCAGGACGTCCAGCCTTTGCTGGAAGTGCAAACTTCTGCCCCTGGGGAGGAACAGCCCCAGGCAGGACAGGCTGTAGGCCAGCTGGCTGGGAAGGAGCTCTGCAGAAAAGGCCTCGGGATTCCTGGTGGACCCAAAGCTGACCATGAGCCAGCAACGTGTCCTCACAGCAAAGGCCTCCCGGGCTGCTTCAGGAGCCTTCCCCTCCACTTAGCACTGCTGGGACAGCCCAGTGCCCTGTCCTCTGCTGAGCTCCCAGTACAAGAGAAACACAGACTTCCTGGAGCGAGTCCAGTGAAGGGATGCAAAGGGGATGAAAGGGCTGGAGCACCTGGCACACAGGTAGGAGGTTGAGAAAACTGGGGCTGTGTAGCCTGGAGGAGAGAAAGCCCAGGGGACTTTATCAGGGTGTATAACACCTGATGGAGGGAGGAAGGAAGACGGAGCCAGACTCTTCTCAGTGGTGCCAAGTGAAAGGCAAAAAGGCAATAAGAGCAAACAAACATGGAAAATTGCATTTAAAGGTGAGAAAACTCCGAGGGTTGCCCAGAGAGGGGGGGAAGTCTCCATCCTTGGAGATACTCAAAACCTGACTGCACATGTAGCCCTGAGGGATCTGCTATAGGTGACTCCCCTTTGGGCAGGAGGGGCTGGGACTGGATGATCTCCAGAGGTGCCTGCCAACCTCAACTATTCTGTGGCTCTGAAGTCAGCTGGCTTCTTACCCATTTCACCTTCACCATGTGTGGAAAGGAGACAAAGGGTAAAAAATGCACAAACTCTTTCATATAAATCACAACCTTTACTGTCAGCCCTGTTCTAGGTTTTCCTGTTAAGTGCTTCTAGGATTCTCTGAGAGCCTGGAGCACAGTCCTTAGATGCTTTGACTGTGCAATCAATATTTTAAAAACAAAGAAAAACATACCACCAGCAGGACGAACTTGTTTATATACAATGTGGTAGAAGGGAAGTATTTTGTAACTTGGTTACCATTTCCCAACTCTGCAAACTCTGATATCTAAGCAGGCATTCCACATCCCTTCTGAGTCTCCATATATCACTCATCTGCAGTGCTAGGAAGGAACACGTCCTGCATTTCACAGTGCTGACAAGCCTCTCAAAATTATTTTCCTCATTTTGGGCCATTTGAAAATACACTTCATCCCCAACCCTTCCCTTATAAAGTGATTATTTTTCTTCAGCTGCAAATCCACAGTTTTAAGGTTAAAAACGAGATCATATATCAAGAAAAATAACATTATAAAGCATGCTTTTTCCCCGCTAAACATGAGGAAAACCAGCAAAACTTCAAACAACCCCCCCCAGCTCTTAAAAGTGTACCATATGTTTATGTCTCCTACAAAAGGGCACCAAACTTTAAAAGAAAGATTACAATAAAATTCTATTAATCATCCTCACCGCTTTCGGTAGGAAATGAAAGCCTCTATATTTCTATAACCTACATAAGCCTATATACCATTTATTTATAGATATGGGAATATAAAAAACCCTAGCATACAAAGCATACCCTCTGTCGGAGGAAATCTCTTATGCAACCGTTCCACTAAGGCTAAATTCGCTCGGAGCACGCGGGATCCGGGGGGCTCGGGAGGGCTCCATTCTCTGGCTGGAGCTGAGCAGTGCTGAGCAGCCGTGCCGGGCAGGATGCAGCCCTGGCTGGAGCGGGAGCTGAGCTCGGGCACTGCAGGGGCTGCAGAGGCTCCGGACCTGCCCCGGCCACGCCGAGCTCTGTTGCTCCATTTGCAAGTGAGCCCTTGTGCCAGAGAGCTCCATCCAGAGCAGAGCCATCGCTCCCCTCCCGCCTCACCGAGGCAACCATCCCCGGGGAAGCACCACAGAGGCTGCCTGAAGCTCCAGCACCACGTTTTAATGTAGGAATCCAGCAAAAACACCTCTCCAGGAGCCGATGATTTAATCCTTAGCTTGTTTTTGTTTAACCCCTTTTTTCAACTGAGGAACTGAAATTAGTCAGAAACGTACCAATGTAATTGGGGGGGGGGGGGGGGGGTGTCATTTGATCAGATAATGTATAATACGAATGTAATTAATCAGCGAGNTGGGGGGGGGGGGGTGTCATTTGATCAGATAATGTATAATACGAATGTAATTAATCAGCGAGAAAAGTATAGCAATATTTGCTAAATTCCAGTGAACTGTAATATCCTTCTTTGTCTCTCCTTGAAAACATAATGAAAAACCTGGCAAAAGGCAAGCTTATTCCTGACAAGGTTTCACAGTCAGGTTAATCAAATAAACCACTTTTTTTTCCTTCAGAACATTATTTTAGGTCCAACCTGTAAAAGTATTTACATTTATTAAAGGAAGCGGGCTCAATTTCCAGAACTACCAGCTGCTGGAGTCCTACTGCAGTGTAATGGGGTTTCAGTGAGTGGGAGAGAGAGTTACAAGGTCACGACTTCTACATTTATTCCAAAATGTACCAAGGAATTACTACATACCCAACTGACATTCGACAATATGAACTGCAGGATGAAAATACAAAAAAGCAAAGACACTTGTAACATTCTTAGGTATTAGCAGAATATATGCTCACATTTGCAGTATTCAGATGGGAATATATATATATATTTAGTATGATTCAAAAAATGTTGCATCCCAAATCCAACAGCACTAGAAATGACAAACTGCACATTTTAAATGCTGGGGAAGGACAAAACAGGAAAAAATAATCCTTCCAAGCTGTTTCCTAGATACATGCTATGAAATTTTAAAGAAAAAAGCACTCACAAAAGTGACTTCATGGAGGCTCTTAGAAGAGCAGTATGATACCTAGTTCATCATTACCATGTCTTCTGGAACCTGGAATCCTACTGAGAAGCACAAAACTCTTCCAAGCTGCTCCAATATATATGCATGCAAGCTTTTTATATACACAGAAGGCATGAGAAACAGGCAGTTTTGATTTGCAACAGAAAAAAAAATTGACCTTTTCTGTGAAAATTAATGTATATTTACCATTGATGTGGGCCAAAAATCAATTCTGCACAGAAATGAAGATAAATGTACAAAAAGGCTGAAAAGGGGGCACGCCAACAAAGAAAAAAACAAAAAAAAAACAAACAAAAAAAATAAAAGGAGACAAACCTTCATGCTGCATTGCTATACACAACTTATCTACAAGCCTTATTTTATTGCCTTATTCACAAACTTAGTCATTTTAGCAGCACTACAGGGAAAATCTGAAACAGTTCTTCACAGGTAGCAATTTCGATTAAAATGAGAGGAACATGAACAAAGTAAAAGCTGTATGTGATCAAAGACCTGCTGGATACCTGAGTCAAACAGTTATTTCAGAGCAAGGTACAAGAGCTAATCATGCATATGGATGACCTCTCACAAATTAAATGCTAATCAGGAATGCATCTCAGCATTAAAAAAAAACATGTGGACTACGAAGTAGATCTGCAATTCTTTTTCTAGGCAAAGACTAACAAAACCCCTTCATTATTAATTTTGTATCATATATATCCACCATTAACCTCAAATCCCAGCAATAAAAGCACAGTTTTCCCATCTGAAGCGTGCCAGCTATTTCCAGCCATCCCAACTTGTGTAATATCTCTGCAATCCTTTAGCAGAGCCCCTCGCAGAATACAATCAGGAAGTCAAAGGACCAGGAGTCCTAAGGAGCAACGCAGCTCTTGGGATGCAAAACGACCGGTTTTCCCATGAAGAAAGAGCCATTCCCTTTGAAGCCCTTCAGTACTCACCTTGCAGAAGGTATGGGGAGCACCGGGCTAAGCATCTGCTCCTGGCTGGCTCAGAGCTCCAGGACTGCCTACAGCCATCGCCTCAGCAGCCCCTGGGAAGCGACGTGCAATGCACAGGGAACTGCCCCGGCTTGGCTAGGACAACTTCCAGTGGGCAAATGGGAGGCTGGGGAAGAGCTCGGCTGCTGCCCGGAGCGGGGCAGATGAGCTGCCAGCGCCGCAGGCACGGATCAAACGCACAGAATCTCCCTTTACATAATCGGAAATGACTCCTGTAATCTTAGGTTTTCTCTTAAAGCGTTGGATGCTTCATGAACAGCCAAAGCTTTGCCATGCAGCATTCAGGGGATTTGGAGCTGATTCTTCTTTGAATAAAAAAATTACAAAAATAAAAGCCTGCCTCTCAGAAATCTTAGTTATTGCACCTCAGAAAGCCTTTCCCCACTTTGCTGTAGGAAACCTCATGCATGCTTAAAAGGAATTACAGAAAATTCCCGGTTTCCTCCACAGTATTTTCTAATCCATCTCAATAGAAAGGCAATGTTTGGGGTATTTAACCTGTGTGCCCTTTACTTTCCAACAAACACACTGAAAAACTATAAGCAGCTCTATATAGAAACCCAGCTGAGGATTACAGATTTTCCTGACAAGAAATACCTTTGTCTATCATAAGAGAACATTCAAGTTAGAAAAATACAACAGTCAAACTGTACTGCTCACATTTCAGTGTCTTTTCTGCACCTCACTTCTGAAAAGGAAAAAAGGCACATCCGATTCTTACCAGCAATGATAAAAGCAAAATCCCATCCACGTGTTTTCCTCATCACTAAAGCACCGATTTAATCAAAATCAAGCCCATATGTCTCAAAAAACAAGATCATGCTGAATTTCCAACCTACCGAAGCCCAGCGAGTGCTTTCTGATGCAAGAGTGCCTTTTAGCTATGCAGTTTCTCTTTGACCTTACCGAATAATCTACACGAGTTGCAGCATTACCTTTGCAGAGATTCCCAGGGCATGAACCAAACCCTAATGCATCACTCAGCCCCAGTCTCCATCCACACCATTCCCCACAGCAGCAAGCCGCCAAATAAACAAGCTCAGAGCGGAAAGGGGGGAAGACATAGATATATAGATATATATTTATTTTTTATTATTATCACCATCACTATCATTACCCTCACGCTGTGGCTGGCGCTACTTACTTGGCTAAAGGGACAGCATCACAAATCCACGGCGGCTTTAGCGGGCTCAGGGGGGGCTCGGCATGCAGCGCGGGGTGGGAGCGGAGCCGCAGCCGCCGAGCCCCTGTGCAGACTGAACCACGGCGGGGGCCGGGGAGGGAGCGCGGCGCGGCCGCAGCATCAGCAGCATCCCCGCACCGCCGCTGCCCGCACGGCCCCGCACGGCCCCGCGGCAGCCTCCTCCGGCGGGGGGAACGCCGGCTGAGCCACCATGTTTGTTGTTTGTGATTTTAATACTTCCCTCGGGATAACCACACACACACACACACACATACAAAAAAAAAAAAAAGNAAAAAAAAAAAAAAGGAAGATGGCAAGCTACCAGGAATATGCCACTCGCTGGGGAGCGGAAGAAACCTTCAAGGACAAGGGCTGTCAAGCCCTATCGCTGGCGTTGGGGAGGGAGAAGGGTGGGCAGGGAGAGGGGCCCGGGGAACGAGGGAAGCGACGCAGCCCTGCATCCCCCGAGCAGGCGCAGGATGCGGCGGGGGCTCAAAGCCCGCAGTGCCCGGGGCTGCCCGGGCTGCGAGCACCGACTGCGCCCTGACAGCAACGGCGACAACATGTCCGTGCTGCGAACTGCCTCATAATCACCTTCTGCAAAGATACACCTTGCTCTCTTTATGTAAGAACAACGTTGACTCCAGTGCAAACAGCAGAACAAAACCATGAAAAAATCCTTGCAGGGCTGTGGCGTTTGTGTCCTCGCCATGCCTCCCAGAAATCCAAAAGCATACAGGAGCCACACGCTAAAGAACCCCCCGCTCAGCCTGATCTGGTCACATCAGCACGGGCTGTAAAGCCATACAAACATCCCAAAGATGCCCCAACAGCCCCCTGCTCTTCTCTTCCTTCTGCCTTCCAGCCTTCCACTTGGAGGAATCACTGCATTGTATTTACCACCTATTATGAGTTATTATATACCTGTTATTTTGAATTCCTAGCACACGCAGAACTCAGAAATGTAAAAGGCTTTTTCGGTGGAATGCCATGTTATGGCACTGCAAAATAAACCCAAGTCCTAAAATAGGACAAAGGCATCGATCCTTTAAAGAGCATAACATTTTCTGTGTAAGAGTTTATTTTTTCAAAAGCAAAACTGCGATCAGTACATGTACCGTGTCCAAACTGCAACTTCAAACTCATTGCCTCAGACCATTTGGTCCTGATAGTGGTTAAAGAGAGGCAAATATCCTGGTTTTGGTAAAGAACGCCTAAACCAGAACAGATAAAAGTTCAGTTCTGTTCTGTGGCATCCCAGGGCAGCAGTGGCTCTGCCCTGGCCAGAGTGGGCAGCTGCAAGTGAGCACACCTCCCTGAGCAATAACAGGAGTAGCTGTGCTGATGCTCTGTCATCCTGCCTTACTCGCTGCTCAGAATATCAATTCAGCCAGTTAAACCAAAAGTCTGCACTGCACCAAAATGGAAGCTATTAAAAAAAAAAAAAAAAAAAAAAGAGAGAGAGAGAGCTAGAATCATTGATCAGGAGTTTTATCTATGGTGATCAATTTTTTTTAATGAAGTAAAATGTAAATTTGGACTAGGATCAATGCAGATTTTTCTCATGTGAAACTGCCTTTATCATTAGGAAGCTACAGGCAATTACGTGCATGCCGGGACACTAGCTGCTGTGACTTTGGGTTATATTAAGCAGAGAGACGTGTCCCCTTTTCCTTAGCAAGTCTTCAGTACAAGCTGCAGCTGTAAGGAGTGTGCAGTGCAGCTCAAACTGAATGCTAGCATTGAAAAAAACAGCAACAGAGCAAAAAAGTGATCTATTTAAATGGGTTGTGCTTAGGACCCAGACCCATCAATGCTGGTGACCTCTACTGCTCTCTCAGAAAAGCAGGGAGATACTGAAATAATCTGCAATTTTCTGGCTATTGAAATTCTTTTTTTTTATACAAATTTTAAAGGTAATTTGAATAGCAGTAAGAGGTTGATTGACACAGTACCAAAATACATTAGAGCTGATTTTTTTCTTTACATTGTCTTTCCTGAAAGAAAAGAGGCATAGTTTAAAGAGATTAAACACAGCATAAAAACTTGTTCCGTATATTTGGCTGTTGCCAGTTTGAGGAGTGCTGTTCTCAAAGACTGTGTCACTACAGAAACTTCAGACCAAGTACAGAACCATAAAGCCTATACCAGAAAATGCTCTAATTCTTATTTTTTATGAACAGAATAGGCAAGGGAATGAGAAAAGAAGAAAAATAAGGGGAAAAAAAAAAGTTCAAAAAGAGAAGAAAATCTTAGTTTAACATATTATTATATACCAAATCCAACCAAACCATTTTGCACACAGATATGCCCAGTGCCCACTTAACAAAGGCCTCCAAAGTACCAGAGGACGCGGGGAGAGGAACAAGCCTTGAACTTTCTTGCCAGGCTCATCAGTTTGGAGCCTGCCCAGAGTGTTGTGTTCACTGTACTGCCAGCGTTGGTTGTACCTCCAGCCCAATGCTCCATCCTGCAGCAGCAGGAGCCCAACCACTGATGCTGAGCTCAGTGCCAGAAGATGCACTTTCTGGAGCAGGACCTGAGCTCCTAAGGGAGCCCACTGGAGGCTTGCCCTGGTGGGAATCAAGGAGCTATGAATGAAGAGGCACGTTGTCTGTGTCCCTGCTTAGAGCTACTAAGTGCAAACCCTCCAGAGATGCTACAAACCCCCTGTGCTGCTGGACACCATGGAATCTCACAGACTGCGTCAGCCTGGAAGGGACCGCCGAGGGTCATCTGGTCCAACCTGCCCGGAGCAGGGCCATCCTAGAGAACACCAGCACTGCTGCAGCAAATACCAGTAGTTTCTCTGGTTCCTGCAGTAAGGATGAAGTTCCAGCTGCAGGGCTTGGTATGTGCTCGTTTCCCTCAAAGTTACTACACCACTATCCCAGGGAATACCTGCTAATCCACAGCAAATAGACACACCAGTACCTTATAACCAAAGCTAAAACCAGCCATTCCACCCCTAGAAATGGGGCATCCAGTAACTAGCACCAATAGGAACATTCTGAGCTCAGAATTCCAAGAGTTGGGGGGTTTTATTAATTATTGTTTTTCGAACACAACTGTGGAAAAGGTAACATTTTCCCATTCCCTTGGCTTTGAGCAGGTGCAACTCAAAATGGCTGCAGTGTTGGCTGGGGCTGTTTCTGGATATTTCATCATCAGATTTAATAGCAAAGCACTGCAAAGCACCAAACCTTCTGAACAGTGCCTGTCCTGAAATGAAGGTTTGTCAGAGCATCTTCATGCCTATTAAAGCATCCAGCAGCATATTATTTAGCTCTGACAGAAGAACAATTTAGCACCTTAACTTGGGGGCAAGAAGGGAAATGGAGCAGAAAAACGGAATGGAAAACAGAAAGATGCTCCTTGGGACTAAGTTTAAAAAACACAACAATGCTTATGGGATGTGAAAGGAGCGAGACTTGCGCTGTTGAGCTTGAACAGCAACTTGAAAAAATTGTTTCTCCAGAAAAATTTCAACTGACAATTTATATTCAGAGGCAAAAGAAGGAGCCTACCTAATTTCTTTGGAGAAAAACTGAATTCCATATGTGCTGATGATAGACATCATAAGCACATTTCAAGGTCTTTATGAGATAATTAATGACAGGAAACGCAGGAACATATTTTAATTCCTCTTTCAAGATCTTGGGGACCAAGACCTCTTTTTCAGTGAGGCTGTCCAATCAGAGGAATGGCACTGGAAAGCAGTAGCAGATTTCTAATATTTTCCTAATCACAACCCAGATACTTAAACTAGAACAGCAGACTGGCAGCCTTTCATATTTTTAAATCTCATTTGCTACATTTTAAACACAAGAATTAAATGTGTTTTCAGCCTCGGTGTTCCTCCAGTTTGGTAACATCGTGCAGTAATATTTCTGCAACGAAACAGCTTGCGTCTCCAAACCGTGCAAACATGTTGTTATCCTGGGAAGCAACATGACCTAATAAAAGAAGTGGAAGAGAGGGACCTCAGAACACTCAAACTCAAGGACTTGCCTTGCTGTTTCTTGACTATGAGATGTTAGTAGGTCACTTGGTCCCCACTGTGCTTCAATTTCTCTAACTATAAAATAAGGATATTCACCTGTTCAAATTACAGAGGTTACAAGTTGTTTGGTCTGTTAACTCTTTCCCCCCTTGAGGGAAGGTGTTTGACACACCTGGGTCTGCTCAGGGAAGGACTGAAGCCAAGAAGATAAGCAGCATTCAGGGGGTTGGACTGGGTGGTCTCCAGAGGTGCCATCCAACCCCGGCCATTCTCTGTGTGATTTAAACCAGCTAAGCTCACGGTTGCCTTGATCTATTTATCCGCCACATTTATTTTACCGTACAAGCTATTACTTGCTCTGGCTGATGAATTATTGCAGTTCTGATCAGCTCACTTTCTTGACCAGAATCCCAACTCTCTCAATATCTGAAAGGAAAACTACCAGCTAGCCACCACTGCAGTTCCCTTCCCTCCTTCACTCTCTGTGTCTACGAATACACAGTTTTTCCTTCGTTCATCACCTAAAAGCCATGCCCAAAAGACAGATGTCTATGAGGCTGGGCTGGCATTGCTGTCCCCCTCTCTGCCACAGCATTAGTGCTTGGAAAACAAAACCAGACTCTCTGAATCGCCCAAGCAGGAAGAAAGGTCATTAGGCCATTCCAAGAAGAACAAAGCCTAGGGAAAGCAGAGCCAACTGGAAAATGCAATAATAAGCTTAAGCTGCCCAACAGAGTTTAAGTAAACTTGGCTCAGTGCCACAGCCTAACCACAGCAACAACAGAGAAGCATCTGAACAGCCCCCTCCACAGGGATCTGCCCTGGCCAGAGCAAGGACCTGCAGCATCTCATACAGCTAAAGTTAAATCCACCAGTGAAATCAGCTTCTTCGTGATCTCAGCAGTCTAAGCTGTGCCCAAGAACATGAAAACTGTTACACTGGCATTGCAGCTCCTTTTTAGTTTAAAGACAGAATCTTCCAGATCACATGTGGATGAAAGAAGCCAGTGACACTCAGGACAAATCTTAACCTACACACAGGCCTAACAAGAGCACTGAAGAACAACCTTCTGAGGGTGCCACAACTTCTAGGAACTGAAGAACAAGATAGTCAGTATTCTTAGGGATCGCCCTTTCATTTAGTCTGTATTTAAACCCCACAAATGTGCCAGTTTTCAAACCAGGACTTGTGCCAGCTGCCTTCTAGGATTAAACTGTTGACTTAATATAATACAGTGGTATTAGTAGAACTCAAGTCATTTGTGGCTTTCTACCACAGGAGTTCCCTTCTCTGTGCTCTGGAAGGGACTGTTACTCTTCCCCTGCAGTCTCATGTCATTGGTTTTTTTGGTCCTGATGGATATTAGAAATTTAATCTAAATTAATGTCAAGCTAAATTATAGGATTATACAATTAAAAGGGGTCACATCAGTTCACATCAAACTACAGATTTCAAACAACCTAGCTTTGAAGGATGTTTGGAAATAAGGATGAAACTTAGCATGAGGAGAAGGGTTACATGGACCCATCTCTGCCTCGCATCAAAACTGTTCTCTCAGAAATAACCAGAGAAGTCTGCAATCAGAATTTTAGTCCAGTACCTTCTCCTGATATCACTGATGCAAAAGATTAGCACAATGTTATAGAGACTGTTTTTCCTTCTTACTGCCTAGCCCTCTGTATGGGAAACCACTTAATTTCTCTTTGAAAAGTATATTCAGAGCAGGATGCACTTGGAGGAGCATCCTCTACCATGAAACTGTGTACGACTACGGCATGGATAGGCATCTCAAGGGAAGCCCCCCCTTTCCATAGCTATGACCTTGGGCTGCACCTTAAACACGAAACCAAACATTCTTCTATTTCAGCCACTCAACTCTTACAGTCCTGTTTCAGACAGCTTAGACAGGAATAAGTAATAGCACAGACTTACAGTACAAATATGGCCTGTTAATACCATTATTAAGGAAATGCATCTTCCTTTTAAACAATTATTTAAGCTTTCATTCTTCAATCTATATGGACTTTTCATACATATCTTGATATCCTAACTGTAAAGCTCACTAGGAGGACACAGTAGTTACCACTGCAGACTTTCTATGAAAGGGCTAAGAACTGAAGCCTGTATCAGCCTTATTTATTACTCTAGTAAAAGCAAATTATTAACACAAAGGGAAATAACAGTGGGACAAGGTCCAATCACTCTCAACAATTAAAAAGGGCTAACAGAATTTTAGCAAACTGGGAAATAAGGTCTTTTGATAGCTCAGCAAACCGTACAACTACGCTACATATTTCCTAGCAATTAATCACCTTGAGCGAATTACCTGTGTTGTGTTGAGGGTTTTTCCAATATAATAAGATAAAAGTCTATGTATAGCTTACGGGGTAAAGCAATCTGACGTGCTAAGCTTTGTTAAGCCGCAGGTATCAGTGGCCTGGCACAGGAATCACCCTGCGTGCTGAACGTGCACACGCGGGCATCTCATGGGGCATCCAGGAGCCCCATCCCAGAACCAGAGGGCCACCCCAGGCTCCTCAGGGGGCTGTCCCCATGCCCCAGGGCCATCCCCATGCCCCAGGGCCACAAAGCCCAACTAAAGACATCAGCTCCTCTGACTGGAAAGAAGAAACTGGAGGCTGCCTGTCACAGAAATCACTATTAACCTCAGATGTTCTTCCCTGTTCCACAAGTTCCCGCCTTGGGAAAACCAGGCAGTTTGTGCTGGGTGATGTCACCAGGGCTGGCAGTGCCATCTCTCCCTCTGTGGTAACTGCAGAGCCTCCAGAGGTTTCACTGGAGTTGGCTGCAATGTGTTGGTACACTCCTAAATGTTTCACACCAGTCCTGTCCTTCCCTTGCATGGCAGGGTTTCACAGAATGGCTGCACTTCAGCCCAAACGAACACAAAAAAGGTGTGAACCTCAATAAATCAGTCCTTTCAATTCCACTGGAACATCTGGGAGCACCTCTCACAACAGCCCTTCCCAGACTTCAAACTCACATAGAGTCAAACCTGATCTGAAATTATCACAATGGCCATTCATGGCTTTTATATATGAATATGCTACTGTAAGAACTCAGAACTTGCAGTCACAATTTTATATACATTTGAAAGAAATATTCAAGTTCTTTAGCAAAGAATAAGCTTTACAATATGAAAGCTTAAAGAAAATTTACTTATAACATATAAATTGTACAAAAATATTTATTCACACTCTTAAGTATTAAACTAAATACCAGACCCAAATGTTATTGCAAAAAATATACACAATATATGAAATAAAAATACACTATAAATGAAAATTAGTTGGGCATCAGCCCTGGCTTTCTGGACTGAACCACGTCATGAAGATCCATTAGCTGTTTCTTAACCCCAGATTCAATACTATGAAACCAGAGTTATGACAATTTTGCCAAAATATCAGAACTTTTCAAAGCAAATGAGCTTAGGGCTTGCTAAGACATAAAAACTGACAGAAAAAGTTCTATTCCTGCAGAAAGACTTTTTAAAAAATTCCATGTGTTTGACCAGAAAAGGGTCAAGAAGGGATTTAGGGGCCAACAATGCCTGGCAGTGCATCCTCAGCCCCCAGGAATGCCCTAAAATAGCCAGGTAAGACAGGAACCAAAAGATGAACAAGAAAGCACCCCAAGCACTCTCATTGCTGTGCAGAATATCCCGAGCTGGAAGGGACCCATGAGGACCAGCGAGAATAAAATCCCCACAGCCTCGGCCTGTCTGAGCCTGGCAGAGGAATCTGTGAAGATCATGCTCACATCCTGACCTCCATAAACACGTATAATGGGTGAAAATAATAATCATAAAAAGCAAATTACTAGTAAACAAATACAAAAGCCTCACTGGAAGGTTGAGAAAACGAATTGGTAAAGTTTGCTTAAATTACTCCAAAAAAAAGGGAAGGTGAGGGGGGGAATGGAAAGCACTTGTAAACGGAAGGCAGAAAAGCATCATTCTCTTCTCCTGTTTAAACTGTTACAGGGTGGTTTATGCATGAGCTGGCAAGGGGCTGATAATTTAGGGTTACTGAGCATTCATCTGCCATTTCAGCTTAATACTTTTGGAAGTGTCCAGCACCATCAGAGAAGCAGCTCCTGCTCAAACTCTATCTGGATTCGCATTGCCCATTAGCCATTCCTATTTTTGGAAGGATTTCCTAATAATTTCTGTACACCCAGCATTGTCCTACAAAGATGAACTGCATGCCTCTGGTATATATCTTGTAGTTTAGTTCTCTGAGTCAGACACGGCAGTCTCTAAAAATACCCAGCTTCTGTTTTCCAAAGCTCAAGGAAAAGAAGGCAATAAGTAATGCACATACTTGTGCATGTATACAATTGTATACAGGGCAACTACACCATTACCTTCAAGGTTAGGATTAAGACCTATACTTCTTCAACACTGATGGCAGCGTTCAAAGATGTTAGCTGACCTTGAGGATAAAAATAAATTGTGCAGTCCTGCATTGTGTCCTCAGCTTAGTTCACTAAAGACACTAAATGTTCTGTGCTTACATACCATAAAACAGTTAAACACAGCTATTCCGTATTAATTATATTTAATACTCCTAACTTCAATCTGTGGAGAGGAAAATTGGGTTTCCTGAGAGCTGCTGCAGCTTCCAAACATCCTCTTATTCACAAGCAACAGAGATGCTTACAGTGTTATATTTAGATAAAGTAGTGATGAGAACCCTCAGCATATTATTTGTAAAATTAAATCCCACTGAGGGCTTTTTCCCCTCTTGCCATTTCATTAATTCTAGCTGGGGAACAACAATGGAAGATCATAATATGTGTAAGAGATAAAATAATAAAATATATAATGAAACATAATTCAGAATTCTCTGTTTTCTACTTTTAAAATAATGGAATTTTTGTAACATCTGCAAATGGGAGAGAAGACTCAAATAAAAACTTCTGAAAAGCACTGAGATGATTTATGATAGCCCTGACTTTCCAGTAATTAATTCCCTAAAGAAACACCAGAATGCTAAACTCAATTATCCTTTAAAAGAGGCAATGATTTCTCAAAGAGAAGCTGTTGGCCTTTGATATTGCCTGTTTTACAGCAATGCCGGGTCCCCCCCCAAGTGAATGGGCACGCCTGGTGCCCCCAGCACTGGCAGCAGCCCAGGTGGCACCTCGAGTGTCCCCCTTGCCCTGCTGAGGGATCAGTTTGTCCTGCTCTCTCTGACTCCAAGGGCCCCAAATTGTTAGAGCTGCTCTCCAGCAACCTGATCCATCTCCTATTCAGTGCATTCAGCAGAGCAAGTAACAACACCTTCTGTTCCCAAAAGCAATTTAACTTGCTAGGAAGGAGACAGACTGTGCATTCCCAGGCTGAACTGGGAGAAATTCACAGCAACTGCACCCAGTACTGGGCAAGACCACAGTTCAACCTGTTACTGCAGCTGCCAACCATCCTGTAGCTGCCCAAAGGAACTGGTGTCCCCTGGGCGTCAGAAAGATCATTTCACAGCTAAATAAGTGTCCCATGCATGGGCTAAATGCCAAAACACCCATCCCAAGTCAGATTTGTAGCCAACCCCTCAATAACGTCATCTAATTCTGATTCCAGCAGAAAGCAAAGCCCTCCAGAGTCCAGAATAGTTTCCAGAGAAAATACACAAATACGAGAATGAGCATTTGTTACTAGGGGAATTAAAAATTCAAAAGAACATTTCCTTTATCCCTCTAACATAGTTGGGAAAGTGTCTTTGTGATGGCTCTTCTTCCTCCCTACAAGATTATGAAAAAATTCGGATGCTTCCAAAAACATAACTTTATTTTACAACATTTATTTTGTCACAGTCTAAACTGAGTTAAATATAATTGCACATAAATAAACTCAAAGTCTTATCACATTACTAACAAGCAGAATAAGTTTTTTTTTTAGAGTATGTCATTTCAATACGTGTGAAAGGAGGGATTTCTAAACCAACTGAGGAAAGAACTCAGTGAATGCACTGGAAGGATGACCATGGTTAATGAAGGACAGCATTAGAAACCATCTAAAATCCTTCAATATGGTATTTAAGGAATCCTGTGGAAAAACATGGATAATACAAGTCAGAGATATAACAGAAATAAAGTTGAAGATCTACACCAGGAGATTTAATTCAGACAAGTTTTGGATCCTGTGTTTCCTTGAAGGTAAGAACAATAATTCTCACAAAGGGCAGACACGCTGAAATCACAGTCTGCAAAGGGGAAGATCACCTCACCTGTACAAAAATTGGGCTTTTTCTGTCCTGTTTCATGAGAAGACCTAAACAGAGGATTTATTTGGGCAGCATGAAGAGAGGAAGCGATGGCAGCGGTGTTCCCTCAGTGAGACATGCTGTGTGTGTTTGCAGGATCAGCCCAAGAGCGCAAGTTCATGATTTCAGCCTCTGTGAAAGGAGTGCTAACCCACCACAAGGCAAAGGAGGCCTGGCACTTACACTTTGCTGTCCCTTACAGAACCAATCCCAGTAATTATATTAAAACACAACTAGTGACTTGTGCATTCAGCAAGACGAACTAAAAAATTGGCCATTGGACACAAAAAACCCAGCATCCAGTCAAGTTTAAGTAAAACAGTTTTACAAAGATTTAGTGAGAACTTTTATGAGCTCTTTGGATTTTTCTTCTTTTTTTTTTTTTTTAAAGGCTTGAGACCTCAAGAACAGGAGTGAACTTAGGAGTTTGGTTTTCAAACCAATAGCCCATCTTTTGCAAATATGACACTTAAATCAGGCATCAATTTCAGCAAACAGTGTGACATTCAGCATTCTCTGGAGCTAATGTAAGGGTGAGATTCAGATCCTTTACTCCCTTCCTCTCTCACTCCATACTTTGTCTGTAAATAACAATTTCCACACTTATAAGCTCTAATATGATCCCTGTGGAGATCTCTCAGATCTCCTACACACGCCTTACATAAAATGTTGCCTCTCCATCACCACACAATCAGCTCCATCTCAACAAGACTACCGAGATGTATATTTAGCTGTAAAAGAATGAAAGTTAGCACAGCTTATGTTCAGTTATATCATCCTGAAAAATACCGAAGAACGGAGCAATTAATCTGTGCTGAGCTCCACACTGTCCCAATTACGTGATCAGTATTCAAAGCCAGGTAGTTAAAGCCCGAGTTTGCCGGCTGTACCTAACAGCAGTGCAGGCATGTCCTCACCTCCCAGTGCCCCCTGTGTCTGCCCCTTCAGCAGCAGCTGCCTGCCACCACCACCTACAGCCAGGACAACACTCCCATCTACTCCTCAGCCTCAAACTACCTCCCAGATCCTTTGGGAAATACCCCCTCAAATAAAGTGCTTCCTCTCCATCCAGCTGAAACATTAACTGAGGCTCTTTTGAGCTCTGAATTGGTGCTTGCCCGACAATTCTAAATTCTTCACAGCATTAAAGAAGCAGAGGGTCTCCCTGCTGAGTAAGTTGGGTGGGGGAGAGGGGCTGCTTGTGTAAAGCTTCTCAGTGAAAGTGTCTCCAGCTGGGTACCACAGTTTGTGTCTGCTCCAACTTAGCCAAAGCCACAAACAAGCCTATGATGACAGAAGAGATTGCAAATAGAGGGTGACCATGCTGCAACAGGATTAGCTCAGGGCTAGGAAGATCTAGATTTAATTTCAACATCCATCTCAAATTCTCCCTGTAACCTTGACCAAGTGATTTAGTTTCACCATGTCCGTTTCCTGTATATATACATGATAGATCATCCCCCGAATGTACAGTGAGGACAAACAGAAGACTGCTAAACACTCAGATAATCTTTCAGTACTGAAGGTCATTCATAGACAGATACAATCTACCGGGTAAATACAAAATAAATACTAAGTAGTCAAAGCACTGGGAAATTTTAAGGCACTCTATTTCACTGCAGCAAAATTTCAGAGGTGTAATCTCAGCGTCCATGCTCTACTGAATACAGCCACACTGCTGAGGAGGACTACAGACAAGTGCCAGGGAATTCTTAAAAACACTGAACACTTGCTGTTATTTTCATGGATTAGAAAAACCTCAAAACTGTTCAAGGAGCCTTTGTCCCAGTTCTTAACCTACACACATTCTGGTCAATTCCCAGAACATTGACTTTTTAAGCATAAAAGTCAATACAAGAGTGAGGTCCAAAGAAACCCCATCCCATCTCTTCTGTCTGATCTCATGAAGCAATTCCTACTTTCCTGACTTGCCTTCCACATCCCATACTCTTTGCTCCTTGTATTAAAAATTACCCACCTTTATTTAATTATATTTCCAGATTCTTCAGATATAAAATTGAATTGTAACTGTTTCCTCAGATTTTATCTGGAATCTCTTAAGAAAAACAAAGCAAACACACAAGACCTGACACACTTGGGAACATACAGTTTTTGGGTTTAGTGAATGTAGAGCTTCCGTATGAATTGCACAACACCTAGAGCATCTCCTCAATTCCCCCCACACAGAATCATTTAGGCTGGAAAAAGCATCTAAGATCAGTGCTTCAGGAATGCCATAAACCCCTCCAATAGTAGGGGTTTTTTCTAACACCATCTTTATCCAGCCTGTCTTCCATAAGCTCCTAGTAACAAGCACTGATCTGAAGAGGTTGTTTTATCTATGTGGCCACTATTTAAATTTGAAAACCATAATGCTTTCTGTAGGGAATCAGTTCCAAATTTACTGTCCTGGTACACGAACACTGGCAGTGGGACCTCACCCTCCGCATGCCCAGATTTGTTTCCTGTTTGCTCCACAAATCCCAAATCCCAGTGCAGTGCCTGTATCTGTGCTCAGTGTCTCACTGTACAGGCTCACTCAGCTGTGTGGAGCACCAACAACAACTGCTGGCCTTCCTCCCCAGAGGGTCCACAGTGATCAGGCTGCAGAGACAGCAGCAAACCAGGCCAAGCCACCAGGCAGAGGAACAGCCTGCACAAAGGCATGGCTTAGTGACGTTCATTCATAGTACCACAGCTCAGAAACCTCTGCTCCAAAAACATCAAACTCCTCCCGAAAAGACGAGGGGAGCAGACCTATTAAAGGTTCTGCAATGAACATGCCATGGAATACACAGAATACATCACCCAGACTGCTGGGGTCATTGTAGTGCTCTACGGAATTTGAATGCGCAGCCTAAGGAACCCAGCCTGTTCTTCATCAACATCAATTATCCAAACGGAACATCTTACAGTCCTGGCTGCACCAATCTGCTTAAAGGCAGGAATGGATGGAAGCAAGGAATCTTGAGCTCAGTCACTCCTTCCAAGGAAGGCTGAAGTGTTCAGGAAACAACTGGACTGGTGCTCAGTGCCCCGATCTAGTTGACAAGGGGATGATCAGGCAGGGTTCGGACTCGGTGACCCTGAAGGTCTTTTCCAACCTTTATGATTCTGTGATCTCTAAATAGGAAGGAAAAAATGCAAAAGCTTCTAGAATTGTGCAGATTTCAGCAGGAAGATCCAGACAGTGCTCAGCTGGAAATTTAAAACAGATTCAGAGATGAGAAAGAAAATGCTCCTCCCTCTGCCCTCACTTTTCCAATGTGCCATCATGTCCCGTTTCCCAACAGCTTGCTCTATAGTCTCTCTTTCACCTCTGTAAACAAAGTTGAAATCCAAGACACTCCTGTTCTTTGTGTCCTGCAAAGACAGGTAGCCCTGCCTCACTGGTACAGGTGTGTTTGGCTTGGGATGTTCTCGTTAACTCCTCCACTGTCATGCTTTCTTTCCTGTTCTGGGTATCCTGACTGTGCACAGGTAGTGTCTAAGGGAATGGGATAGCAACCAATCAATGGGATTTTTTTTGCTCCTTTTTGTTTTTTTCTCCTAATTAATCTCTGGTTTGGCCAGTCCTGCCTGGTAAAAGACAACAAATCCATGCTCTAACAAGAGAGGTGTGAGTGGCTGTTGCCAGCTGGCTGGCAAAAAACTGACAAGAGTGCAATTAGCCAAACCTTCTCAGAGGTATATTACAGAGCAACAAAGCAAAAAGGCAAAAGAATAGTCATTGTTACCTTGATTGCAGTGTTGCTTCCCTTCCCTATTCCAAAGGAAGCAAATACCTGGGTTTTCTTTTCTGCCTTGCCTACAGCCCCTGTTTCCTTAATTAAGCACTCCGGGTGTGCAGAGAGGGTTTGAAAGACTTAAGGCCCCGCTCTGCTCTGACCTACCACGCTAAACCTCCTGACGTCAGGTGAAATTAGGTCAGCAGAAAAGTGCCAGTGAGGAGGAATAAAATCCTCTATCTCATTTCTCTCCTTGAAACAGCAACCAAATCAGGGCATTATTTTCCATCTCACATCCTGTATGGTTGCAGTAATTTGGATTTTCTTCTACTTAGCTGAGCAAGCGTGAGGGAGGAGGAGGAGGAGGAGGAGGAAAAGGTACTAATCTCTTTGGAAAGCAGCACTTGACACCCAGTGTGTAGGTGATAATGACTTCGAGGGAACTGACATAATACCGAGCATTTACAGTAGAGTGAAACTTTGCTGTAAGAGGAGCCAAGGTCCACTGAAGCGATTAATTCATGATTTTTCTCCTCTCACACCGTAAGAAAGCCACAATACGATTAACTCTAAAGCGGCTCGACAGCTGTTCAAACATTCACAGTGAGAAATGACAGCAGTATCTCAGCCCACCTGGGTGCCCGGAAAAGCAGCGACAGTTCACCTTCCTTAATGCTCCACAAAGACTGAAAATGTCACCTTTTACATTAAAATCAGAAGGAAAGAGTGCACATTTTTCCATGCAGAAAATAAAAAAACCCAACTCAATTAAGTGTGGCAAGCAGCAAATACACAGGAAGCAAATTTAAAATGAATCACAAGATGAACATCCCCCAGCTCCCCACACCAATTCTTTGACATAATTAAGCTAAAACTGTCCTTACAGAGGGAAAGAAAGATGTAATAGCTTTATTTACATATAAACAATTATTCAGCTGTAAACATAACTCACACACATAGGAGTTAATGGAGAAAGCACCAACACAGCTATCGACTACACTTTAGATCTCCTCTTCAGGTGCCAAGGAGCAATTACAGTCTCTTCCACCGTGGGAATCCTTAAATATTCCAATCTTTATCAGGACTAACTTGTGCCACTCCTATTTCAAATATACTAGACTGTCTCAGGTTTGAGCTTGGGTTTTTTTTAAGCCTGGACCAAGGCATGTTTGCACAACAGTACAAAACTAAAAATTAACTAGGACCATGTAACTTTACAGAGCCTACCATAAACCAGCACTAATGGCACGGAGATACTGCCTGAACCATGGCCTCTTTGGAAATCCACAAATGTTTGCAGGAGAATTGGACATGTCTCGCCACAGCAAATCTCAGTTTATTATCAAAATCCCAGTGCAGGGCTCTTTGCTAAAGCACGACTTGTTTTGAGGCAGATTTTCCCTCTACTCCTGCACATTTTCCTGTTCAAATCCTGCTGTTGCCCAAGACACTGGCCTCCATCCTCTCCTCCCAACTTGCACCTCTAAGCTTTCATTGTACAGTTGTGTTATTTGGCACATGAAGAATTAGGTTAAGTGGTAAATTATTACTTTATCTTTGCAAGATGAATTAGGCCTAGACACAAAGGTGCCGAAAGCAATTATCACATTAGATGAGGCATGGCAAGACTGGCCAAGTTAACCTCTGCAGGGCTATGGCATGTAGAGCTGAGGCTTTGCTCAGGCTCTGAAGCTTCTCTGCGCTCACATCTCTCATTCACAGGTGACAAATACACCTCCTGAGCCAAGTTAATGTCTCTGTGAGAGTCATACCGCTCCGTTATCCAAGAACAACCTCATGAGAGAAAAACCACACCAATCTTCATTTCATTTCATTTTTCTGGTTGGACAGAGGCTCTAAAGGTTCCATACAACACCATTTTACCACGCAAACAATGAAGTGTTTCAGTTTGGAAGTGAAGTATCTCTTTGAGGTGGAATGGAGCATACCCACATCCTCCTCCTCGGATGCAGCCTCCCCCTGCTCCCCACGTGTGACCACTGCAGCCTGTTTTGACCTCAGGGACCTCTATCTACAGAAATTTCATTTCAGTCTTCCTGAAGCTCCATTTAAAAAATGTTTCTGCTTTTTTCCCCCTTCCCTAGCCAGCTCGCTACAGGGTTAAATGCAGGAAAGAAGGCATAGGGAGAAGGAAATGGGATTCTTTTTCTACTTTGCTCAACAAATATTCCTTCATGAACCTTAATTTCAACTACAGGCCATTATCACTGTCCAACGAAAAGCATGGTGATACCCATCAGCTGCAGGAATAAGAAAATCCCAAACGGAAGCCAACTGGTCCAATAGCTCAAATACAAATTTAAGGTCACAAAGACACAGAAGTTTTGATTTTGCTTTCTGCAGTAATGGCTTCTCTTAAAAGAAAGAAAAAAAAAGATGAGAGGAATTATGAAGAACTGAAGCTTCTCCTTTGAAGGCAAATGTAAGTGAAAGTGCATTAACCACACAACATCCAGTGGGTATCAATCCAAATACTAAAATTACATGTACTCGTATGGTGTGACTGCTGTCCCTGGAAAGAATGGAGTACATCTGCTACAGAAGTCATTCCCTGAACTCAGTTACACAGCCTAGCTTCTAAAGCTCGCCCAGGCAGCCATGGAGGAATGAAACTGTTCTCCAAGTGCTTTTCCCTCAACCTCAGACTCACCGGTAGGTGGGTGCTGCTTCCACCCAGGAGTTGTTGTCTCCTGGAAGCCCAAGCAGGGCTCAGATCAGCTCCAAGGCCAAGGAGCCAGGGCTGGGACCACGACTGCTAGGGAAGGGGAAACCAAAAAGGTCAATTCCCGGTTTTCCACCAGCAGAAGGTGTGATGGAACAGCCACCTGCCTCAACCCCCCCACCCTCACACATGTGCCATCACTCAAGGCAATAATCCCCTTCCACCAGAAGGGAATTATGCCATCGATGACCCTTCCTCGCTGCCCACAGAGTGTGTCTGATTTCAAGTCTTAAACTCAATTGCAGTGTCCCCGTGGAGAACATCTCTCTCTGGTGCATATTTGGTGTGCACAATCAGACATAAATCATTTCTGCTCAGGGAACTACCTGGTGTGCACAGGTGCCAAAAAGTGAATTTGCTGTATCTCTCAGAAGTTACAACCTTTTCTTCCAGGTAGTTCTCACAGCTTTTTACTAATTTCCATTTGCAACAATTGCAAATGCAATATATATTGGCAGTCTCACCTATGATGAAGTTATGTGCTCCCAGTTGTTAATATGTTCCCCTCAGCACCTTTTGTACCATGTATTTATAACAACCATACGGATCACTTGAAAAAACAAAGAAAACCAAACCAAACCCAGTGAGCTGCAAACTCTACAGTGGTTTTCAACAGGGCTGTGAAACAGCTAAAGTTTCCTTAAACTCTGTTTTAAAACCCCCATTTTAAAATTTCTACACTATTAGCAGTGCCAGTGAAGCAGTTTCCCAAAAGCCATTTGAGTTCGGGTTGTCCAAAGTTAAACTGCTTCAATGAATTAAAGAATACTATATATTGCAAACACATATTGTAAAAGGCAGCAGTGAGTAGCAGCCTGCACAAGTTCCCAAACACCAGAACTACTGTGTCATCCTGCAAGGTCACTATCAACAGGGAGCAGCTCTGCCAAAATGATAGGTGATGGAAAGGCAGAATGAGTAAATAAATCAAGGCTCAGTGTTGCTTTCTAGGAAATTACCCTTTGCTTTAGATGACATTCTGATATGTAAGATGTCTCCTCAGTAGGGAACAAGGTCAGGAATAATACTGCACTAACCAGTAGCAAATAAAACATGGAGATTTGGCACAGGAGATGGAAAAGATTAACTAAAACAGTTTTCTACATCACTCACATGAAATAATTAAACTGTATAAATATCTCCTCATATCACATCCCTCCGAGTCTGTATCTTTTCCAGTATGCACCTTCCATTCTAAATATATTTTCTGGTTTACCCTCCAGCCATCAGTTGAAATGAATACCCCCCCTAATCCTTTCCAGGTATAAAATTAAAATCCAAAGGAAAATGCAATTTCCAACAGCCCTTCTGAAATGTGCTGTGCTGACACGTGGATTTCAAAAACCTATTAGGACACTTCTGACCTTTTGCACTTTCAAACCAGTCGCAGTAAAGATACAGGTAATTTTGCAACAGGAGTTTGCATAAAGTATTAAAAACTGCTTCTAGGAGGATCTCCTTTTATTTCTGCATACGGGTTAAAGGACTACTTTAGAAAAAGGTAAAAATCACCACACTGAAATGTTAAAAATCTGTTAGAAAGAGCCATTAAATCTTAGATTGCAGAACTACTCAAAATCTCTAAATTGTATTGCGGTCAATAGTATTTGTCTATCAAAAGTCACACAAGACAACAGCGGTACCAAACAATTTACAGTCTAATTTACAACACAACCCTATAAAGCTATTTACCAAACAACTGGAGATAGAAAATGAGCAGAATGATCCCAGGGAATACACTTAAGCCATGGAAGGAACCACCGAGGTGTCGTGCAGAGTGCTTTTGCCTCACATTAAGTTGCTTTGAATCACTGTCCTCTGTTTGATGGGGAACTTTCTTTCATCCAGTTCTGCTTCACCACCATTCAAAACACAGGAGCACACCAAGTATGCCAGGCATTTGAAGAAGACAAAGTTATTTCCTTCTCTGAGCATGCTCCCCTTTGTTCACCTTTAAATATTTTGTCAGAACACATATTTCCTACACCAAACATGGCCCAAATGGAAGGAGAGCTGTGAAAAGAACTAGAACATCAGAAGTACTAAAGGAAATACTTATGACAGTATTTCTGCACAGACTTGGAATCCCATCTGCTCAGGAAAAAGAGTGAATATTCATAGCTGACTGGTCAAACTGTGCAAGTGGAACGTCTCAGGACACTTGCTGGGTTAAGTTACAGCTGCAGCCCATAAACAAACAAGAAAAAGAGCACTGTAGAGAGATTAAACAAACCCTTAAAACTGTATTATTCACAGCTTGAGTGAAAACTATTATTAAAACTGTATTTTCATACACGACTTCCTCCTGCATTGAAAAATTTGGGTTATTTCTCAATAATCAATGAGGAATCAAGTCCAGTGTAAGAGAAGTTTCATTAAATTCATTCACTGCTCATTCAAAGCTGCAATAAACCTTTTTTCAATCTACTACTTTACTATGATTCTATATAAGCAAAGTGTGTTGTAGTTTTAGGATTTTGTTTCTTTACAAACAGTTGCCATAAATATTATCATAATATTAGCACAGTATTTTTGTTTGCTGGTACCACAGAACAGACTAACAGCAACTTCAAGGCAGTAGCCAGAGCAATAAAAATAACTTGATTGTTAACCAATGCAAAATAATGATTATTTTTTTTGTAAGCCACATTTGACAGATGTCTAACTTCTCTCTTTGGAAAGTTAACTTCTCTGATTCTCTTTTTCCCAGAACTCTCACGCCAACCAGCCCAAATGCACCGGTGAGAGACCCGTCCTCTCCCTTTCTTCTCCATCCCTCCCAGCCAGTGACAAGCAAGCCCCAAGCCATTTGTGCGAGCGGTTCCCTCTGCTTCAGCGTGTGAGAACGGATGCAGAGCTGATCTTTTGCCTTGCTGCAGTTTGCCTTTCATTTTAGCTGCTTTGGAGGATTTTATCTTCAGGCACTGTAAACATCTGTGGCCCAAAGCCAAGCGTGACTCTGGATACTGCCCCCAGGATTTCCTCCATTTCCCAGTTAACCCACCATTCCCCACTCCTGGGACCTGTCCATGTTTTCCCCCTGCTGTATTTTTAAAGTGTGTTCTTTCCAAATAAATCCCAGTGACAACCTCCTGCTCAAGTTTTATGGATTTTCATTTAAATAGCTGGGTGGAGGAGGTATATAAACTACCATTTTCCCACCCATTTGATGTGCAGCCTTATCTCAGATGATGTGAGACCCCCAAAATAGCTGCTCAAAATGAATCATCCCTGCAAGTTTCCAACTTCTTCTTCTTCTCCTTCTTCTTCAACAAGAATCGAACCACCATTGCGAGAACTTTAAAATGTCGTACAAAAAGAGCACTTTGTGAGCACAACAAGCATTTTCTAAGCAAAGTAAGAAAAAAAGTTAAATTTTTTAATGTATACTATGAAAATTATCTATGTTTCACTCAGCTTTGACTACAGAATAACAAAAGCCTCGTCACAGACAGAGTTTATAGGGAAAAAACCAACCCCATCACAAGGATGAAGGCTTAGGCACCAAAGTCAAAGGATTAAACTGAGGCTCCAGAGGGGAAACAACTGAGGCTTTTCACAGGTTTAAATCTTACTGTACCTTGGGGCTGGTGATGAACTCTGTGTGTGTGGACAGGCCCACTGTCTCATACACATGCATTTGCAAAAAAACCCACTGCTTTAAAGCTCTTTTTATGTTCTCAATATGCAAAATTCTTATGATTTGGGGGATTTCAACTTCTGCCATTTTCCTTTCAGATACAGACTGCAATAAAATTATTTTTTCAGGTCTGCAGGGCGGCCCTTTCTCCTCCTTCCTCACTTTCTTTAATTTTTCTTACTATTATTGTGTATTTTATCAAAATTAATTCAAATTCCATGAAGACAAGACAGAAAATTCTCTGATCCTCAATGATCTCATGCTTAACTCTTGCAACCTCCTCCTTTAGCCTTTGCAAATCCAATTTGCTATTCTTTAATTCTATTCTGAAATACTAAGACAATTGGGCTGGCTCCTCACTTAGATACATCAGGTGGTTTTTTTCCTTCTTTTCCTTTCTTTGCAAAGGAAACCCTTTAACATGCAAAATCCACCAAGAACCTCTGTCAAACCTCACGTGAAAATTCTGTGGTTCCCAGAATCATCCCTACAAATGACCCACTTCTGGTGGTTATAACCTCTGCTTCAGGTGCCACACCTGATCCAGAAAGCCTCTCCTGAACTGGATACAGAAATAACACGTTACCATGTTACTGTTTGCCTTCCCTAATTTTCAAGAATGCTACTTCACGGGATTTGGGGGGCAAAAAAAGAGTTTATGAGCAAAGGTGGACTCAAGCAGCCCCCCTTGATCTCACCACCTCTCAAAATCTTCATGCCACCCCAGCCATGAGCACCCTGACAAGCAGAAATGCCGAAAGGAGAGAGTTTAGTATGTGAAAGCTTCATCTCTGCCTGCTGGGCACCGATTGTGTTCCCATTTCAGTGGGGTTGGTTTCTCAAGCAACACTGACAGACATTCCCAGTGGTGAGTCACCTACTCCAGCAGGGCTGGGGACTCTGGGGACCCGTGGGATGGTGCGAAAAGGAAGAATTCCTCAGCAGTGAGGTTGCGGGGAGGGAACAAAACCAAAACCATCCAAACTCCCCCCAAAAACCCCCCCAAACAAAACCCCAAAGCAACCAGGCAGCAGCGACTAAAGGTCATCATCCCCAGCTCCCGGGAGGAGAGTGGCAGCCCAGAGGCTGACAAAAGTACCTGGGCACAGGGGAGTCCAGCAAGGTCATCCTTTGAGCTTTGCCAGCAGTTTTTTCCAGCACTTGGACTGTTTCATAAACAGGTTAACAGTGCCTAATACAGGCAATTTTCTATAGGCCAATATGGACTCACTCCCTCCAAACTGCAATTTATATCCCAGCGGTAGATAAGGTTTGAAGGAGTAAAGATGGAAACATCGATCAAGATTATGGAAACTTCTTCTTTGCTCTCTTTGTCTCTTCAGTTTCCCTGCTCAGCAATCCTTCCCCCAGCACACATCAGGTGGATTCCTGCAGCCCAGACAGCAGCAGCTTTACCTGTGGTGCCACTGCAGCTCACACCAGCTGCTCCACCACAGCTCAGCACAAAGAAACAAAACCACTTTTCTCTCTCCTCCCACAGTGTTTAAGCTGCACATCTGCATTTGCCAAGTCCCCTTTTCCACGCTGCAAATTCAGTGTCATTTACATTTGCCTTCATATACACACATGCTGCTTTTTAGCACATTGTAGCAAATCCAGAGATTTTATCCTCCTTGCAGATGATGTTGATGGGCAGAAGAAACGATGTGCTACAGATGAGGAGCTGGACAGCTGTTCCCAATATAAAAAGTTGGGTTTTTTTAAACTGAGTACAGAAAAGTCCATTTAACGGACTACAGCAATATAATGTTTGCATTTATAAAGCCAGTAGCTGGTGTAATTTCTGCTCTCTTTTGTTTGGATCTGGGTAGAAGGATTCACAGCACATCATTCCATGAAGATTTAATAGTGAGTGGGAAAACTCTGCTTAATTCTCATTTTAAAGAGATCTTTGAAAATGTAATCCTAAACTAGGGATTGAAAGTTGCTGCAAATAAGATTAAGAAAATGTTTACCAAATTCAGACTTAAAAAGTGTGAATTTGTACTGTCAATCTCTACCATATTGCAACCTAATTCAGGTAACTCCCTCTGAACTGAGTCTTGGCATGTCCAGTGCTCTTTCACTTTAAAGCAAGGGGGGAAAACCCCCACCACAACAAATCCAAAACCAGCCCCACAAAGCCCAGCCTTCTACCACACTCTCTTGCACTGAATTTAGTACCAGTTCAGTTCAGCACTGGTACCAGGAACTGGCACTAAGTGATCAGGGCCAATACAACCTAGAAACTGCAATTTTCGTATCTACCAGATAATTAAGTTTTGCAGGACAAATGATGATATGTAAAAATTCCATAGCAGCTAATCAAAGCCAAAACTTGAGGAAGCAGCAAAAAGCTCATAATGAAGAAATATATTCCACCACAGGTGGCAGGAAATTGTAGCTACTGATAACAAGTGTTATGGGGCTCTGGCAAAGAAAGAAAATTAACATAAGCATGAAGGCAAAGTAGTGATAGCACCAAGAAAAAAAAGCTTCAGAGCACTCTCCAGAAATCTATCATGAGAATCAAGTGAAAAGTAAAAAGTAATAAATTTGCATTTTCTGTAAGACTTTGCATTTAAACATATTCTTAAATATTTTGTGAGTTTCAGTAGCTGGCTACAGCCCATATGTTGCTTACATACACAAAAAGCAAAGCATCACTTCACTGAGTGCTGAAGCACCAACATCTGCAGAGAGAGATTACTGAGAAATCGAAAATGAGATTCAAGAACAAGTTGCTCAGCCCCTACAAAGAGTAAGAAGCCACTGTCTTGGAGTACTACAGAGAGCAAAGACAGCAGGAGCCTGGAGTCAGGGCCAAGCTGAGGCACAAGCTGGCCATGGTGACCCAGGGAGTGTGAGGAGGGAGGTCACAAACTCCTCTCCAGCCTCCTTTGCTGTCCTGGAGGGAGTGGATTACACAACTCTGCAAAAGCTGGAAAGTATCAAATAGCCATTCCAAACAGGTATGAGCATCACTGGCTTAGATGAACTCTCCAGGGGGAAAATGCATTGCAACAGAAAATGGTTGGATCATCAAACTGAAAGCAAACAGAATTTACCTACTTTGTGTAAAAGTGCACCATTCATGAAGTCAAGGGAATTCTAAGAGTCATGGGCAACAGCAGGCAAAACACAGACTTAAAACCCAAAGCTGCTAAACGTGATCTAAGAGCACAATAGACATTCTAATAATAACTAGGTAAAAAAGGAACTAGTAGCTTGTCTAAACTGAGCTAAGCCTGATCTCAGCAAGGAGCTGCACTTGCAGGGCAAACTGAAGAAAAGAGGAAAGAACACCGAAGTAACGGAGAGATTTTCTAGCACCCAGGAAAGCAGTAAAACAAAGTCAGCTGGAAAAAAATCTCCAATCCAGTCTCTGCTTGTTATATTCGTTTCAGTTTCTCCGTGAAAAAGGGAAATTTAACATGGGAATGGGGGAGAAAGTCGAGGAATCAGCAAAGCAGGTTCAGGTGGGGTCATGAAAGGAAACCTTCGCTTTTCCTTGGGAGCATAAGACAAACTATGCAAGAAGGAAATGCTTCTTCTGCCTTTAAGGGTGAATTTGTACAATGGAGTATGTGATATATGTCAAGCAAGACTTGGCACATATCCTTTGAAATACAGTGAATAAAGGCAAATGTTAACACACTCCTTTGTGAGACTTGGTTTCTGCATATTAGCATTTGAATTGTACTCAGCCCTCTGTGTGTCACATTAAGAAAATTCTCATTTATACCATCTGTATTAGGAGAAACCAGCAGAAAAGCCTTGATCTGGGCTTTAGGAAGAGTCAGAAGCCAGTACAAATCCAGTAACATACCTACAAATCTCTGCCAAGGAAAACCCCGACCCAGCAAGGAGCAGACAGGAACTTCACTTCATGGAAGGTGCTGTTCATCGATTACAAGCGATTTATTGGTATTTTCCAGGACTGGTTCAAAGTCAGGAGAAACTGGTCCTTAGCAGGGACTCCCTGGAGCACATTTCTCCTCAGGGAAGGACAATGTGCCCAGCAGCACCTGGAAGGAGCTCCACCATCCCCAGGTGGCCAAGGCAGAAATTCCCAACCAATGCTTGTCCTCAGTGACATTACCGAGCAATGCGCTAGACAAAGGCCTCTCAGAGCACACAATTAACCACTGAATGCCAAATTGTTAAAAGCAGCTATTTTGCTGGCAGCGAAGCAAACACACTATAAGAATAGGAAAGACAAAATTAAAATTCCCCCCCAGCATTCAAAACTAAAATATATTCTTTTAAGAAAAATAATCATATGAATATTACAAAAAATTCATTATTATTATGAAGCTCTTATCTTTTTAATTATATGGAACATTTCCAAAATATTTTTAGATCAGAAATGTGCATCAAAAGTAAGAAACTAAGACATAATTACATCAATAATCAGCATTTGCTGAAGTCTCACCTGGCATTTGCTGTCCCCAACCTTGCTCAATTCCTTGGAAACCCAGGGACCACGAACACCCTCTGTACTCTTGCCAGACAAGTGCCATGCATTTGGTGTGGAAAGGAAAACCAGCCACTGGCACTGCTGGTCTTTGCCATTTTTTAATAACCATTTTTAATAACCATTTTAACAACCATTTTTAATAACCATTCCACACCAAGACAGACGAGGAATATTTCAATTCCAGGGTAACAGTCAATAATAAGAAAATAAACTGACATTATATATTTACTTCATTTTTAATATGTTCAAATCCAAAGGATGATTTGAACAGCACACACAACACAGAACTCTGGAGGAATAGATTTAATTTTTTCTGTTTCAAAGGAAAAAAGACCCTTCATTTTATTCCATTAAGATACATTAACCCTTTTGGCTTTTGTGTTTCCATCTTGTATGTTAGTATATTGCTCAGGAGAGTCATTACACTGGGGTGTTTAGTCAATAGAACACAGGAAGGGAGGTTTGCACAGCCATGCTGGATAAGCTCCCAGGGCCACAGTCCCCATCACCTCTAAAAGCACAGACAACAATTCATACTTTTAATAATGGACTTCAAGATCTACTGATGAGAAACCCGATGCAAGAACTACCGCCTGCTGTGACCCTCTCACTGAATACAGTGATGTTGCAATATTACCCTTCCTGACCTATTAAAATAACACAGATCTGAAATTATCTAGGAATTGTATGATTAGAAAATGTCACTAACTTCAGAGAGCAGGAAAAGATTATTTAATTAAAGGACATTTGCCCTTCAAAGGAGCACGAGCTCAGATATATTCACAGACATTTATATATTTAATTCAGTTGTGCCAAAAGATGACTGTACAGGTAACTGAAGTTACAGATCTACTCTGTTTCTGCACAACTTTTCTGAACGAGTATCATCATATTCACATCTAACAACTGACAGCAAATGGAACACGCTCCTCTTCCCCTTCAAAACACAGGGGACAATCCCAGGGAAGGTAACTCAGAGATAGATGGATGGGACTGTCCTCCATCGCACCTATAAACCAAATTTTGCTGACATAGATGCCATCATTTGGGACGAGCTGATGTATAATTTGTTCCGAGAATTGCAATCAAGCGAGACTCATAATCCCACGCTTTGCTGTTACAGCTGCTTTCTCCCAGTGTAGGTGGGAGAAGTGACAAAAGCAGTTTGCCAAAGGTTATTGTAACTCCTGGAAAAGCCAAAAGTTTCAGTGGCTTCCCAGTGCCCTGCATTTACAGGGCAGAAGCGAACCACAGGCGTAGCTGCACGTGGTGCTGCCGCTAAAACCATTCCTTGAGCTTCCCCAGTCTCAGTTCCAGCTGCCCTTTCGGTTCTGAGTACAGAAATAACGGCACAGCCCCAGGTACCTCCCTTAATAACTCTGGTAAATCACAGGGATGACAAACCCAAGCAGGAAGGATTTCAGACGGGAATACCTTTAGGAGAGGCCAACAGCTGCAGCTACCTTTGGGAAGGAATAACCCTTGTGTACCCCTGGCCTCTCCAGCCTCATTTCCCCAGCCAAAGCAGTGGTACCTCCCAGTTCATGGCAACCAAAACTCATGCTAAAGTCTAACCAGAACAGACACTTCATCAGTGGGAGTGAGCAACATTAAATGACAGTGAAATCCAGGGAGCCAGTGCATTATACCCCTCTGGGACAGGAGGTGAGAGCCTGAAGGCAGAGGGTGCTTTAGGAAGGGTTGTTTTTTGAGGAGGGGTTGCAATTCTTTGCTTTCACAAGTGTACTAAACTGTGTGATTGTGCCTGGCAGCTTGCCTTCCGCAACAGGAATTAAAACTACCATGGATTATACTCAGAAATAGAGAAAACAATGGTATTTCAAACTCTCCTTACTTCTCTTAAAAAAAAAAAAGGACAAAAACCTCGGGGAGGCTTTTCTTTTTTTAATAGCTGAATGACTAAGAAAGTTCCCTCTCTAGTAAGTCTGCCTTAGCTTTTCAGTCTCTTACAGACATTTAAATGTCTGACAAATAGATTATAGACTACTTGTTTTAAGAGTTTTTGAATAAAATGAAGCTTGAATCACTAATACTTTGAAAGACAAGCACAATATTTGGTCTGCACAGCTTGTAGCACCTATTAAAACCTTCCTTAAAGCAACGGTGCCAAACTGCTGCAGTCACAGCCTGTCAGTGAGAAGTGATGCCGAGCACACTGCAATGGTTTGATTCTACAGTTGCCCACACAGTCATTATGACCATGTTTTCATCCTGCTCTATATTGAAGAAATACAGGCACTGAGCAGAACATTTTGATCTAAGTTGATTGGTTTTAGCTAAAAGGGCCTCTCAAACATTTACAGGTAGGTGAGAACTATAGGTACGCTTATCACCCTGGTGGAAATCCATTTGGAGATTATTAGTGACAAAAGAGGGCAAACCCTTGAGTAATTTCTATCCACTTAAATACTACATAATATTTTAAATACCTGAAAGCTGTGCAAGGGCCATCTTGTGTAATATAATTATTTTTACTAACTTCATAGCAGCTTCATAAGTTATTTCAGGTTTTTAACACACAGTACCAAAGCAAATATATAATCTAAATAATAAAAAATCTAAGACCAGTTTGTGCAGTCTTCTCCAGAGCAGCTACACAGAACTCACAGCGCTGTCATATGGAAAGTTTCCTGAAGTAGTCACAGAAAACTAACAAAGCCTTTTTATCTGTATTATTGATTTCTTTGTGTTTTTCATCAGCAGCTTTAAGTCTGGTTCCACACACGCCATAGAAGAGGAAGTGTTCCATGAACTGACACCCAACAGGGTACTCCTGTTATGGTTTTGTTTCCAACTTGTTTACTTGTTAAAAAAAGGGTAAGTGTGATTCTCTTACTTTCCTAAAAACATGCTAACTAATCTCATTACCATACTGCAAATATATTTATTGTTGTCATAAAGCAAATTTGCTCAGACATCTTCTTGTAAGCATAAAAATCAAAAGTAAGCTTATATTTCACTGTATAAAACTCTATTAAACAGTAAATACTTATTCATTTTTCTTTCTTAATTCTACAATTTCATAACGCCAAAACTTATTTAGTAGGTAGTGAGTGTCATTTCCTCCTTTCCTATAATAATTTGAATATTAAACCTCATTTTCAGTGAATGAACCTTCAGTAACAAGAGGTAACAAACAAAAATACAGACTGTGCATGCATTGCGTCACCACTTACAAGTCACTTGAATCACTTGCTCTTCAGCAGCAAATTCAGAATAAATACCTAACGAAGATGCTCTTTCACTTACAAAATCATGGAATTCTCATCCATTCAGGACAAGCTGGGCAATGCCATTTTAACATGGGGATGAGGGTCAGCCAGTCCAACCTGCCTGGCTCCTGTGCAGGTTCAGCCAGAGAAAAGCTTGAGATCACCTGGTGCTGCTGATACTTGAGAGTGTTGCTTGGACTCCTGCTAGTCTAAGTGGAGCATCTTCTCAATTTATGGCTTCCAAAATTTAATAATTGAACCCTCGACCACATAATTACAGACATGAAAGAGTCTCACCACTGTTAAGGCAGAGGATTTTCACATAACTGGAAAAGATAAGATTCCTGCCACATACAGCATGATGATGTACATATCAGCACTCCATCTGTATCCAATAAATCTGTGAAGTTTTACCTTATAGAACACCTCTCGTGATATATATCAAACAATAGCTGAGCCATGTGATATTGCTGCTGGAACTCTCATTTACACATCCTCACTCTTGCATTTATAACACTGATGCTTTACCTGTGCAATCCGATTTTGCAAATAAAATGGGAGGTTTATCTTATGAGGAACAAATTTATAACCGTGGGGGAACACTGTCTAAATCAAGGACAGAGGAAGCACTACTTAGTCCCAGATCCCAGGGTCTGGAGTTTGGGGGAGAATCCAGAATTGTGCTAGAGCTGCTTGCAGAGGTGCCATTGAGTGGTACTGCCATCTCCTCCTGCACCTGCTTTACAGCCCCTGCCCTTACGTAATCCACCATCAATGCAGTCCAAAATATACATTTGTCACATTCACTGATCCCACACTTCATTCAACGCAGCGTAAAGAGAGAGCAGATTGATCTTTCTAAATCGGGGAAGTTCTCCTCCAATGATGTGAAACCATAAGTGGCATCATTACATGAAAGAAATCTCTGGTGAGTAGAATGGTAAAGTGAATAAGGCACTTCTGTTTCCTTGGCTGGTGTCACCAAGCCAAAAATTAATATTGTATTTACCAATAAAAGTTGCATTCCTCAGGAATTTTCTAGAATTTCTATTAAGTTAAAACAACAGATTTCTAATTTTGTGGAGAAAAAGAAAAAAACAACTTACAGTGCTGTTGTCCTGTGAAAATGAACGAGTGCTTCATAAACAGGGTTCCAAGTCACATAACCAGCTGGGTCTTTTCGTGTTGGTTAATCAATCTCGATTTCAAAACTGGAAGAAAGAAAGAAGATAATTAGACTTGACAAACCCCAGAGAATTAAGCAAATTAATAGAACAAACAAGGATTGATCTAAAGGATACCCCACAGGAGAAACAGATCCAAGAGCAAACATCCAGTGTCATAAATAGTTAGGGACACTTTGCAGTAAAATAATGTGATTACAAAGTTCTAACTCTGTGACTAAAGATGTGAATTAAAAGCTGGAAACTATGGGCTTCAGTCCCAATGATCTCTCCTTCTCATCCATTTATCAGAGCTGTAGCCCCTCTGGCCTCTCATGTATGCAAATAAACAGTACTTTTTATGCCCACAGTCCTTTGGAGACTTACAACTGGTCATAATTCCCATCATTTTTAAAAATAGCCAGAAAAACATAACTCTAAACATCCAGGACTTGAAGCTGCTCCAGAACAGCTACTCAGCATTACTAATACCCAGTACTAACAGGGCAAATACAGAGCACTAAGAAGGAGGTGGAAAGCGGGAAGGGGAAGTGTGAGGCCAAGAAGAGCCAGGAAGAAGAAGGCAGCAGGAACCAAGATGGGCAGTGCTCATCCTGTTGGCTTCAGTATCTGCTGCTCTGGCTCATCGCAGCGAGGGCAGGGGGAGAGCAGTGCAGCTGGGCAGGGCTTCTGTGGGTCTGTGTGCCCTGTATCCATGTGCAGAGAGGGGGTGGCAGGGGGGAGAGAGTCCCCTGGTTTTCCTTGCACGACATAAGAACTTGGAAGTGAATAATTGAGAGGTCTTAAGGTCAACATACTGATGTCATCATGAATAAATGACATTCTGACTGGTTTCATAAGAGATGCTCAAGCATCACAGTGAAATTTCATACTGAAATGACAGGCAGCAGCTCTGCAAGGAGGAAAAGTCCTCCTTGGACTGGAAGCAAGCATTCCATGTGGGAACATATCACACTATACCATAAGGAGAGATAAAAAAGAAGCAAATTTTTTGTATTTTTATATTAAAGGGGAGCCATTGTGCTCCAGTACAATGCCATTTTCGACCCGAGTCACAGAAATATATTCAGTTCCTCTCATGTCAAACAACAGCATATGGCAGAGCCGGAGGGGATACTGTGGGTAGAGAAAACATCCACTTCTGACTTGTAAGTTCCAGCTAATGATCAATTCATCACACCCCTCAGTAAATCATGTTGGGATTCAGCTTGCAAAACCAGGATTGTTTAATGCCCTTTGAACACCATGTACAAACATCTTCTATTATAAATGAGGATTTCCCTGCAGACACCAGTAAGGCCACATCTGCTTCATCGTGGATTAACATAAAGGAGCGAGCTTCCTGATGCTCCTGCCACGAAGTTACAGCAAGGCCAGGTTTTGCACGTCATGGACTTGATTCAGTCTCCACCTTGTGCCCAAATGAAAGTTTAAACTATCCACATACATTTAAGTTCCATATTGCTTGGATTTATAGTACTTGTTTTAGGGACAACAACATCCCTTAAATATTCTTACCATAACTTAGGTCAATTCAGTCTGCCTAATTTTCTCTGGGAATTTCAGGACATGGACACCATTCCTTTTTAAACTATATTTTTTTCTATTTTGAAGATTAATGTGCCACGATGCACTGTTCCAGGACCACACAATACCTCCAGACTCTCTCCTCCCTCATGTCTGTGGAAATCAGTGGGAGCTGGGGAATGAAAGGACGCAGAGCAGCCCTGGGGAGAAGGGCTTGGGGGTGCTGGTGGGGGAGAGGCTGGACATGACTCAGCACCCAAAATATGCCCCTGGTGCCCTGGGCTGATCCCACAGCTGGGCAGCAGCACAGGGGGGATTCTGCCCCACCTGCAGAGCTGCCCCCAGCCCTGGGGCCAGCACAGGAAGGACATGGAGCTGCTGGAGCGAGTCCAGAGGAGGGTCATGGAGATGACTGGTGGGATAGAGCACCTCTGCTACAGGAAAAGGCTGGGAGATTGGGATTGTTCAGCCTGGAGAAGAGAAAGCTTTGGAATTACCTAATTATGGCCTCCTAGTACCTAAAGGAGCCCACAAGAAAGATGGAAACAGACTGTTTACAAGGGCCTGGAATGACAGGACAAGGGG